>CM064327.1:202328609-202846109 GCA_032595735.1 Pelochelys cantorii
CAAACAGAGGCCAGGGACACCATTCCTACCCCCTGGCTAATAGCACTCCATGGACCCAACCTCCATGACTTTCTCTAACTTCTCTTTAAACTCTGTTCTAGTTCTCACCTTCACAGCCTCCTGTGGCAAGGAGTTCCACAGGTTGACTATTTGCTTTGTGAAGAAGAACTTTCTTTTCTTAGTTTGAAGCCTGCTACCCATTCATTTCATTTGGTGTCCTCTAGTCCTTCTATTATGGGAACTAATGAAGAACTTTTCTTTATGCACCCTCTCCATACCACTCATGATTTTATAGACCTCTATCATATCCCCCCTCAGTCTCTTTTTTTCTAAGCTGAAAAGTCCCAGTCTCTTTAGCCTCTCTTCATATGGGACCAGTTCCAAACCCCTAATCATTTTAGTTGCCCTTTTCTGAACCCTTTCCAAGGCCAAAATATCTTTTTTGAGGTGAGGAGACCCCATCTCTACACAATACCGAAGATATGGCGTACCATAGTTTTAGACTTCCCCTCCTCCTTCTTCCCCTGGCTTCCCCCTTCCAGCTTGCTCCTCCCAGGTTTCCACCTCCCCTCTCCCACCCTCTCTCTTCCCCTCTCCCACCTCCTCTCCCCAGAGGTTAATCCCCCCCCTCAGTTTTGTTAAATGAAGAGAGTTTCTATTTTTGAACACACGTGTCCTTTATTTTTTACATCAGGAAGGGGGGCTAGGGAAGGGTAAGTGGAAGGAGGTGAGGGAGGAATGGGGCACGAGCCCCCGATGGGGAGGACTGGGGTGGCTCTGCGGGCTCCTCGGGGTGGAGGCTCTCCTGCAGGGCCTCCTGGATCCTGACAGCCCCCCGAATAACCCCCCCCGAATGGCAGCCTGCGGCAAGTGCAGCCGGGCTGATGGCCGAGTGCTGTGATGTGCCGAGTGTGGGCACTCAGGGCACTCCAAGACAGGACTGCTTTGCTGTCCCTCATCGAGGTAGACAAGCAAGCGGGGAACCCTGAGAACTGTCTGTCCGGGGTGGGGGTCGGGTCCCTTTAAGCACAGCCCTCGGCTAGCCTGAGGCAGCAGCTCCACGCTCTAAGTCCTAAGCTGATGCCCTGCCGGCACTGGTTCCGGCCAGCCTTAACTTCGGTTCAGGGTCCACTCAATGTGGACATGCTAGTTCGAATTAGCAAAACGCTAATTCGAACTAGTTTTTAGGTCTAGATATGCTAATTCGAATTAGCTTAGTGTAACTGTAGTGTATACCCTCTCTCTCTTCTCAGACAATACCATTGCTTTACTTAGTAAGAACTTTATCAATATTAACTGAAAGGTACACCTCCTGGTAGAAAACCTGGAATAGCTCAAAGGTAAAGCTGGTTTAAAAAATAGTGACAATACCTTTAATTAAAATCTCATTTTAAAAAATGGTCTCAGTGTTTCAGTATAATGCCTCGTATAATGTGGCCTTGACCTCAGTTGAGGCCTGTAGTCACTACTTATATTTATTTATTTTATTACAAGAAAAGCTAAACAGAAACTAACATTTGCAATAGATAATTAGGTTGGTGTAGCCAGACATGAACCCCATCTTGTTTCCCCCCCCCCCCGAGAGCAAGAGAAAGGCAGTCAGCCTTTGATGCCCTGGGAACGCAGGTGTGCTGCCTGTCCCTGACTCTACCATAAACAGAAACCAGACAGTAAATGGGCTAGCTGATGACCTGGGGCCTCCCGCCGCCCTGATGGCTAGTACCAGTAATTGACACGCCTGCACTGTCCCAGGAGAGGAATCTTCGCCCATCACATACCAGAGGTGCCCATTGTCTGCATTTTCCCAGGTGTGAATTATGCTTTGCACCCTTCGTGAGAAACTTGGCGTTCAAAGCCATTTTTCCTAATTGGCCACTTGAGACGAGGAAGAAGCCTACGTGACCCAAGGGGTATAAAGAGGGGTTTAGTAGCCCACCCCATTTGAGCTCCAATCATCTACACCTGCTGGCAGGTATTGATTGACTCCCGAGGTCTGTGGGATGCCCAACCTTGCCCTACTTCTTCCCGAGGGATTGAGAGAAAGACGCTGGCCACACCAAGTCTGGAACGCAGGGGTGAGAATATATACCTGCTAGGTGTCTATTTTGCATGCATTTAATAAGAGCTCAGAGAACCAAAAGGGTTTCATGGTACCTGTAAGTGACTTATTAGTGTAATTTCTGTCCTGTCCTTTGTAGTGGCTGTGTTATCTGTAACACAGTAGTAGCATTTAACAGCTAAGTTTACCCTGTAACAATAAAATAGTAACTGTTCAAGCTGTGACCTGACTCCTTCAGTTGCTGTAACAGAACCAAGCACAATTTTAAAAAGAACTCCAGCCGGTCATAAGGGACAGATATAGGGAGAGCTTGAGTGTTGGATCATGTCGCTTCCAGGGGACAGATCTGTTGGGGCATCTCTCAGCCTCCCCAGGCTGCCCGCTGCAAAGGGATCGTGTATCCTAGCAGTCAAAATCTGAGGTGTAATAAGCTCTCCCTGTAAACTCTGGGGTGTCTGTCGGCCTGTTGGCTGCCCGCCGCAAAAGGATCCCGATCCTAGCGGTAAAGACACGGACGTTAAACTCCTCGGGCGCCCATCAGTCTCACCTAGACTGCCCACTGCGACGGGGCCTTGTGTCTCAGCAGTTGAAGACTCCGGTGTAACACACACACATGCATTGCCCTGACCATCGGCTGACAGTTGGCAAGCTGATGCAGTGCTGATGATGTAAAAACAGAACTGACAGGAATAATATGGCTCTCCCAATATCTCTTATTGGCAAGGCCAGGAATCTACACTTCTAGTAGCATTTCAGGACAGATATATAGATTAGTATACTACATAGTATATTGTAAAACTGCTGGTCACAGCACCTTGTGATAGTGACATGAAGAATCCCCCAGCTCCTGTCAACTTCTGTGACTGCACCAAGAATGATAGTTCACCCGAGGATTGTAAAGAGCGTTTTGTTTGTTGCAAAGAGTGGATTCTCAATTCACATAGTGCTAGCCAAAGCTACTACTGCTATCTCTGAAGAGCAGAACTCCGGTGCCGATTATACAGCTTCCCATGGGCTAGCCATTCTAATTTTATTAGAAGTCTCCATTATGGCCTACTCAATGGAACAAGCGTTCTTAATTATGAAGCAGAAAAGTTTTCCCAAGGACACAGTCATGCCTAGCCGTAGGGTGCCTTTTTGTATTATCTCTCCTAGCCCCTCTGGGAATACTAAGGTAGTGTTTGTAAATCTCAGGGTAAAGGCAGACTGCCACATACACTCAAAACATGGGAACATTTACCTGGCCTTTTGCAATGCAAAAGAAAAACAAAACACAACATTCTGTTTGTGGTCTTTTGAATTCCACAGAAAGTTGCTCCTTATTGGACAATCCTTACCTTGCAGTCACTCCATTAGCAAACATAGCCATTCACCTGAGTGCTGTTTAACACTTACTTGGAGAATGACCCAATGCCCAAATGTGGCAGCCTTCTCTAGTGTCTCTTCTGCCACCCTCTCTTGACCTTGTCCTAAAGAGATATTATGGAATTTTCCAGACTCGAGAGTAAACCCAAGTTTTTTGCCTGTAAGGGAAGTGAATAGCGCAGAAAGGGGAAAAATGATAACGTCTCATTAATTTCACTATCACTGGTGCAATATATATTAGTCCTTCTGAAGCACTTCACTAAACCCTTACAATTTCAACAAGCAAAATTGCGAGCTCTCAACAGCAGCCTTATTGCTGGTATTAGAAAAAGCCTGCAGAAATCTGTTCCCTTGGTTTTAAGATAATGAACCTTTTGACATTTTGATAGATGGTAGGCATTGTTACTGAGCTTTAGTAACTCTTACAGGGGGTACAAAGCAATTCCCTTATAAAAAAGAAGCAACATGTGGTAGATATCACATCAGTTTTTTAACTGATTGGTTCAGTGGGTAAATGCACAAGCCTCTCACCTTGTGAGGCCTGATCTTAAATTGAGCACAGTCAGGTCACAGCTGTATTAACCTGGTATTCTCAGTATAGTCTGTGGGGAATAGTAATCCTAAGTATAAAGCGACAGTGCTTTACACAATTGAATATAGTTTGTATAATGACCATTATTTAGTCACAGGGGGCACAAGATTACATGAGCATGGAGAAAATTGCCCTCTGGCCCTCATCTAGTCAAAAGGTAGAAAACAGTACAAAGGAAACTTGCATTATGCCAAGCAGAGGAATGTTCAGTCTAAAAATGTCTTCATGCTATAGTGCTAATAGCCTTGCACTTTTCATCCACTCCATTTATCACAAATAGGTGGGGGGTGGGGAAACTTTACAACTTAACTCTTTTATTAAAAATAAACCCAGTCCAACTTTGCCACATTACTTTCTATTCTTTTATAATGACACATTGCTTTGATTTTCTTTAAGATCTTTAAATTTAGGACTCAATCCTGCTCCATTTACATTTAAGCCCATAGTCTTTAATGGTAGCAGGATTGGGGCCTAGAGACATTTACTCTCTCTGCCCTGTGCAAGTACAACTTCCTTTGAAAACAGACTCACCAAGTGTCTCCATGTCTTTAAGAGGGTCTACTCCAGGGGAGAGGATGAAAAACACTGGAGTGGCAGGACTGCTCTCTTCATATGATTTTGTTAAGTCCATCCTGGTGCCCTCCACATACTTTGAATCTAGTTTTTCCTCCACAAAGTTTCTATGTAAATATAACATGTAAACTGAGCATGCAAAGAATATCCACAATTACAGATCTGGGGCCTGCATTATTCTCAGGCTATATAACTTGCTGCTACTCGGCTATCAGCAGTTTCATTAAAGAAAGGTATCAGGGAGACAAGCTAAGGGTGGGAAGGGCAGCCAAGTGGTAGAGAGGGTGCAATAAAAATCAGGTAGATTTCTGATCAGGAAAAAGGACAATGACGATGAGATAGAAAGGCCAAAGATGAACTTATTTTGGAGGCCAGGAATTTAAAATAACCGCAGAGGGTTGAATCATTATCCCATGAATCTAACTGCTATCCCTAGTAAAATAATGAGAATGAAAATTCAGAGCAAAATATGTCTAAACATTGGGCAGTCAAGCAGCATGGATTTTTTTTAAATTATAAATTTACACTCCTTGTGGCTCAGGGCACATATATAGAATCTAATAAAACCACCAGTCTATAAATCTATAAATAAGTACGCCAATTCCCTATACTCAGCCAATCACCCCCATCTGATCCCACCACCTTCCTACAAATATTTGAAAAATACTAGATAGGCCTTGCATTATTGTCATGAAGACCAATAATCATTCATCTTAGGCTCTGGTGACCAGCTTGCTTGTAAACTAGAAACCCATAATTGAAAATTTCACCACTGTGGGCTCCATATCCAATAAGCCATCTTCACACGTGGGTCCACGTATACACACAATGTCAAAGTCCATACCTAACAGCATAGGTCATTCTGTCTGGGCGCAGTGCCCTCAATATGATAAGTTTCTGAAAAGAACTTTTGTTTTTCCACTCTTGTGGGAACTTTTCCTTTTCTGGGCATTCTGAGTCTACCCACTTCTTCCATCTCTTAGCCGACCCTTCGATATCTCTGTCCAACCCTTGGAACTCATCCATTAGGGCAATGGCCTGGAACACACCAAACACACACATGGGTGATGTGCCCACAATGTACAGTTGGGGTGATAATGTAGTAAATGTTACTAATAATATTTACTAGTAATATTATTTGACACATACGGCCTAATCTAAAGCACAGTTTATACTTACAGCCCTAAATGAATACATGTTTTTGTAAAAGATTACTGCATTTGATATCTCCGTACAATCTATTTAGAGTTAAATACCTAGCTACCACACACCATAACACAGAAGATTAGCTTGTTATGAGAATAAGGAAGTGGTTGAAAATTAGAATTATGTTTCTGCAGGTATGCGGAATTATAGCAAATCAGTGTTTCCACATGAAATATATCTGACTTTCATTTCAGAGAAAAAAATGTCAAAAGCAAGGACAACTCATTCAATAGCACCGTAAGTTATATTAAAACTTAATATGGAATAGATTACTTTATCTGACATTATCTAGCTCTAGCAGGTCTCCAGAAATAACATGAAATAAGATTTAGAACTGAAAAGCAATTCTCCAAACCTACCTTAATGGCACTCCATGACTGAGGAGTTAAAAAGTCAACAGGGCTCTTGTGAGTGTGTTCGACTGTGAATCGAAGCAGGAAATCCAATTCAACGAGTTCTATCTCTTTACTTCTCAGCAGAATCTTGATAGCATATAAAATTGAAAAAGGTCATCAGGTTTACTTGGCAGTCACTTGTGACAAAGCATTTACCACTCAATACACATTATTGAATAGGCAGCATAAAACATTGAAAACTCTGATGACTGAATCTTCTGAAGCTCCAACAGAAGAATTTAGCTTTAGCCAGGTATATTATAAAAGTAGTAATGGAGTGAGATTAATTCCTAGACATTCATTATTCATAAAGCTTATATATTATGTTTTCAAGCTTAGTCTTATGTTTGTAGTACAAACTGCAGAATTTGCTTCAGAATGTTAAACAGACATTAAAAAACAAACAAAAGAGCCCTATCGATAACCTCTGAACTCAATAATTTTGCAGAAGTTGGAATTGTCGTTATGCTCTATGCTAGCAGTAGCACCCAAATCCTTGCATTTTTAAAAATAGCTAGATTACAATAATACCTATGATTTATGATTCTTTAACTAAAGTAAAAAGAGTTGTTATATGTAAAAACAAATTTTAAACCGTAGTCTTTAAAGATCTTCAATTGTTCAAGTTTTTTTTAATAGCACTACTGAAGTGAGTATGGAAACCTGAATTCTTTACAATTCCCTACATTTGTCCTCAACCCCCTTTAAACACATACTAAGGGACAGGGCGTTCACACCTCTCAGAGTAATTGTTCTAGGCTCTCTTCAGACTTAGGAAGACCACAATGGTTCACATTTGGAACATTTTCTTGCAACGAGAAGGGTGGTAACTTTTTCTTTTAATGAAAATTTAGAATCTGCAGAAGTTAAACATGTCAGGCATGTGAAAAAACCACCTCAGGTGAGATGACTCTAGTCCATAGGTTGAATATACAATATAAACCTTGGATACAAAAGTGTTTTTTAACAAAATGCCTAGCATTACTCTCTGTTCTCTCTCCTCCCCTTGCACACTGTGAAGAATGAAAATTATCCATACTAATTTCATGAATGTTAGATATCTGTGGATAACTCTACCCTGAGAGTTAATTCTAAATAGGGTTCTCCACAGCTACACAGGACTTCAGCCATGACTAATTCAATTTCCTAAGGTTCAGATGGACAATACACTGAAACCACCATTGAAAGACTACCTCCTATCCTCTCTGGAGAAATGCATCAAATCTGGTCAGATTCAGGAGACCTTCTCAAAATGACTAGCCTTCAGGCAGGAACTCTTGAACAAAGAAACTTAGAAATGGATAAAAAACAGCCTGTGACAAGAGTCATACACACATGCTGACCAGAGGATCAGATTTTCAGAAAGAGAAATAATGTAGGGAATGTAGCCTGTCTCATCCAGCCCCAAGATCAGGGACCTATTGATTATTTACTTGTATCCTATCTGGCCTATCTTCTATATTATTACTTGGAGAATCTATGCTATAAAAGCCAAACTCTACACAACCTTACCAAGCAGCACTTCCATAATTTTCATCCTTATAATGTCCTTAGAGGGGTATAACATTTTTAAATGCTCAAAGAAAATAAATACTTACATAAAATACTCATGGAAGTTAGTATTATTCACATTGCAGTAGCATTCAGAGTATGTTAGGTGTTGTACAACTGCAGGAATAATATGATATATCCTCTTACCCTGAAGTTTCCTTGGAAATGAGAATTAGGTAAAATAAACCACACTCTCCACCACTACTGCCTGATTTTTTTCCCCTCTCACCTGAAATGTTGTCTGGGCAAGAAAGGTGAGTTTATCCCTTTCAAAAAGTCCCCGACTGGTGTAAAGGAAAGCAGAGTATGTAATAACTTCTATTAGGTTGGTGATGCGCCCCTGTAGATCTTCTGATGCTTCAGCCCATTCAACTGCTTTATGGAAGACTGTTTTGAAGGCCTAAGGAGATGTAGGATCAGATTATTTTTAAAAGATTTGTGTGTGTGTTTGTTTAAAGAGCAATTTCACAGATGTCCAATGCAAGGCTTTTCAAAGTAAGTGCCTGAGCAATGCAAAATGGAGATACTGCATAAAAGTTGCTGAGAGTAGATTTAGAGAAAGTTCGTTCCTATGGGGCAAGAAAAGGGAATCACAGATGACAACATTTTTCAGTCTACTCATTTAACTCAGGAGCAAAGAACATATGCCGACTGACTCCATCACTCTCTCCAGCTCATTGGACATCCTAAAATCAACACATTCTATCAAAGTGAAAAGCCTGGTCATACAAAACACGTGCTGAGGAAGGAGATTTTCCGTACTCAGACAGTCACTTTTAGTATGTTTATTGTAACGTATTACTTAGTGAATGCTTTAAATCACTCTGTTCACTTGGCTTGCCAGGAAGACTTAACAAAAGAAAGGTAAGCATGACTCTCATAATCAGAATGTAAACATCTGAAGAGATTATTGGGGGAGTTCCATATTGTGAGGAATGGGTGGGAAAATGTATAACCTTCTCTCTAACACACAAAACCCCTTACACGGCAAATATTAGTATCTGACACAAATATAATAGGTACAGGTTGAACCTCTCTAGTCCAGCACCCTCAGAACATGACTGGTACCGAACCAGAGAATTTGCCAAACCACAGGGAGGTCAATATTATCTAGCAGCATTACCAACACTT
Organism: Pelochelys cantorii; assembly: GCA_032595735.1. NCBI lineage: Eukaryota > Metazoa > Chordata > Testudines > Trionychidae > Pelochelys > Pelochelys cantorii. The sequence continues at coordinate 202,337,482 of CM064327.1, forward strand.
CCACTGCTTACTGGGCTCTTAGAAGACATTTACGTGTAAATTAGAGCTAAGCAACAGCACAGAATACGGAGAGCTAAGACTGGTGGCTGTAATCAAACTTTATGGGACAGTGGGAAACTTGGCCACACCCATAATAAGCAGACATATGGCTAACTACAATCATGCCAGACAATGGATGTTGCTGCACCAGAAAGTGCTGGACTAGACAGGTTCAACCTATGGCTAATTCCTGAAATCAAACCCTCATGCTTGATCTTTTGTACTGCACCAGAAATAAAATTTTACCTTTAGTGAGAACTGATAGATGGGGTTGATTTTTCCCAGATCATTAACAACAAAGTAAAGAACAGATGCTCTCAAAGCAGCTGGTCTGTAATGCTCTCGGGCTTCATTAATTTTCACTTCATTTTCTTTTGCTTCAGCTACCTGTGGGATGATACATTTTAAAATGAACTAGGTGATACTATAACTATCACACTGATCTGAATAATTAAGGGCTGATCTAAAGTGAAAAGTTACATTGGCATAGCTACATCTCTCAGGAGTGTGAAAAATCCATACCCCATGAGAGCTGACCCCTGGTTTAGACAGCACTAGGACAACAAAAGAACTCTTCCATCAGATATCACCACTCAGGGAGGTGGATTACTCCACACATCACTGTCGTGTCTACACTGAAGCATTACAGATTTGCTACAGTAGCATTTTAAATGTACACAAAGCCTAAAGCAGAGGTTCTCAATGAGGGACACATGAACCCTTGAGGGTACATAGAGGTCTTCTAGGGGGTGCATCATCTCATCTATATCTGTGCCTAGTTTTACAATAGGCTATGTAAAAAGCACTGGCAAAGTCAGTACAAATTAAAATTTCATACTGACAAAACGAGAAAGCAATTTTTCAGTAATAGCGTGCTGTTACTTTTCTATATTTTTATGTCAGATTTTTTAAGCAAGTAGTATTTAAGTGAGGCAAAACCCAGGATACACAAAGGAGGGGGGACAATAGTCTGGAAAGGTTGAGAACCACAAGCCTAAGTAACACATATGTAACCGACAAAAATCTTAACAAGGCAAAGTGAGAAATGTAACAGGAATACAGCCTCGAAAGCCGATGTAGAGGAAACAATAAATAAAAACTGTTTCGCACAAGTAGAATTAAACGGGACTAACCTGCTGCCTACAAATCAGTGTTGATTTGACCATCTTTACTATGCATAACTATAATTTTAAAACTATAGCTTAAGAAAAGGTCTGATATCAGTAGTGAGTGTTTCATATTTGTTTTCTTGATGCAGAAAGGTTGCTTACATAACAACAATGTAAACTTGCCTTTATTTGATTAGGAAACTTACCAATCAAGCCCCTCTTCATCATGCTAGAAGTTTATTAAATAGTAAGGATACGTCTAGACTGAATGCCTTTTTCGACAGAGGCTTTGCCAACAGATACTGTCAACAAAGCCTCTGTCGAAAAAGAGCGTCTAGACTACAATCAGTACTGTTGACAAAGCAAGCCGCTTTTTTTAAAAGAGAGTCTAGACCCTCTCTTTCGAAAAAGCACAGTTTGCATGCAATAGCGCCTTTTTTCAACAGAGTACTCTTGAAAAAAGGTGTTATTCCTGGTAGAATGAGGTTTACTGCCGTCGACAAAACTGCTGTGTTCTGTCGACTTACTGTCGACAGAATGCTGCGGTAGTGTAGATGCAGGTATAGTGTTGTCAACAAAAGCCCTCTTTTGTCGACAAAACCCTGTAGTCTAGACACACCCTACGATGGGTAAACTGGAGCATCTTGTATTAAACGAGGACATTGATATAATAAATGTGACTGTTTCCCCTCCCATGCTTTATGAAAATTGGCTTATGAAAATAAATATGCGTAACTCAAAGATGCTTTAAACAAAATATCTCTGTAACCTATCAAGTTTAATGTTATAATCTGCTGGATCTGTATCTTCTATTTTGGTGCTTGAAGTGGTTCAGTGTCTGCATTGTTCTGCAGGGGGCAGTAACCCCCAATCTGTGCCTCACCTGGGGGAGACTAGAGGATCTGACCCAGCAGGATAGAGTAATGGGGAGCCCCAGGACGCAAGAAGAAGCATGTCAGTGGCATGACCGTTACACTGGGGAACAATCCCCAGAGGTATTCTGTGACCATACCTCATAACAATAGGTATCACAGAAACTTGGTAGAATGATGATGATCAATATGATATGTTAATACCAGAGTACAAAATATATGGAAATGACAGAATAGGTCATGCTGGTGGAAGAGTGGCATTATATGTGAAAAAGCATAGAGTAAAAACCTTAAATGAATCAAACTGTATCACAAAATCTCTACAATTCCATGCTTGAATAATAAAAATATAGCAGTTGGCAAATACTACCAACTACCTGAGCAGGATGCAGATGGTCACTGTGAAATGCTCTGGAAGATCAGAGAGGCTATAAAATAGAAAACTCAATAATAATGGGTGGTTTTAACTATTCTCATAATAATTGGTACATGTCACCGCAGGATTGGAATCAGAGATAAAGTTTTTTGATACCATACATGACTGCTCCTTGGAGCAGCTAGTCCTGGAATCCACAAAGGGAGGGGCAATTCTTCATTTAGTACTAAGTGCAGTAGAAGATCTGGTCCCAAAGGTAAATATAACTGAACTATCTCGTAATGGCAACTTTATGATAATTAAATCCTTGTTGTAGGAAGGAACACCAAAGTGGCCCAATACAGTAGCATTTAGGAAATACACAAAAATGAGGAAGCTAGTGAAATATAAATGAAAAGGCACAGTAACAAAAGTAAAATGACTGCAAGCTGCATGGAAACTTTAAAAAAACACCACAATTGATGTACAAATTACACAAATTAAATATATATCCCCAAATTTAAAAAAAAAAAGTCAGAGGGCCAAAAAGTACCATCATAGCTAAACAACAAAGTAAAAGGCATCCTTTTAAAATTGGAAATAAAATCCTACTGCGGAAAATAGAATGGAGCATAAATTCTGGCAAGTGTTTAGACAGCCCAAAAACGAATTTGAAGAGCAACGACCAAAAGACTCAAAAACTAACAGGGGGAAAAAATTATACCTTGTGACATATCTGACCAGTCACATACCACCAAGATAGGATTTGCATATAGAGCATTTACCAAACAATTAAGCATAACAGCAACATTGAAACAAAGCAAAGTCTATTTGTGGATAATTAGAAACACCTTCATTTTAAAAATATGTAACTAATAATTTGAATTTTACTGGTGGTTTTTAAAACTAAAAGAACAGAAATTGTTATTGCCTTATGCTCTATTTCTGCTGCTGTAGACTTCGTTGATTCAAGTTTCTCTACCAGCTCCGTGTCACCCAAGAAACTACCCTCGGCAGCTGACAGACGAAGCAGAAGATCATCCTCTAACTGCTTCAGCTCAATCTTGAAATCATTCTGCTGCTTGGTAAGGACAGACTAACAAAGGAAATGAAAAATTTAGACAAACAGCAGCAGCAAAAGATGTTTTGCACAATCTATGGCCTTTATTCTCCATTCTGTTACATTACTCTATTTCAATTTGCTTTCTAGCATCTTCTAGTCTAATGAAAAAGTATGTTACAATTACAGAACTCCTCACTTAACGTTGTCCTGGTTAACATTGTTTCACTGTTACGTTCAGAGCCATATTTACCCATATGTAGAATACGCAGTTGAGTAGGGCATCCAAGAATTTGGGGCACCCTGGGTCTTTATATCCACCAACCTGCTTCTCCCTATCTCTGTTCTGTGGCTCTGCTTCCTCCAGAGAGTATCTAGTTCACTTAAAAGTGAAAAAGTCTGCCAGACCTATTTGCAAAATAATCAAACCTATGAAAGAGCCATTCAAATGGTAATGAATCCATTTAACAAGCATTTATCAACCATAGGTATATACTGCCTGTTTCTGAATTTACTGTGTTAGTAGACAGGACCTTAGTGTTAAATTAGTTTTAAAAATATTTCATTACTAACTATGTTGCTGAAGATTATAAAATCACATCTTTAAAAATTGTTGGCCCCACCCCTGGCTGCCATTGGACATAGAGGCATCAGTTTAACAGTACTGCATAGAGCCCCATAAATCCTAAGGATGGCCCTGGTTATGTTGTTTATCTATTAGAGCATGTGCTTGTTTAAAGTTGTGCAATGCTCCCAAACAAACAACACTGTTTGGCTTCCTGCTTTGACCACTATTTTCAGGTCTGTCCTCCTACGGGCTGAGACCATGGTGGGCTGGCAGCCCCCGCATCAACTCCCCTAAATTCCTGGCAAACTAATGTATGGGGCTGGGCAGCTGCCAGCAGCAGTTCTGCTGCCCCTCCCCCCCAGCCCTGGAGCTGCTTCTGGGAGCTCTCTGCTTGCTGAGTGGGAGAGGGTGCTGATGTCAGGATGTTCCCCCATCCATCAGTAGAACCCCCCACTCTGGACCCCATTTCCACAAAGCAGGTCTATTGTGTTTCCAAGGGTTGTCAGATACTTTCCCAAAAAATCCCAAACATGGCATGGGAGGGGGAGGGAACGGGGGACCAAACTTGTTGAGCAAAAAAAAAATTCCCATGTTCCCTGTGACGCAGCAGGGGAAAAATGTCCCTGCTGGCCTTCCGTCCAAGAAAAATAGAAAATACCGGATATTTTACATGTCTGGTATTTTCTGGGGTTTTTTACCGGACAGAAGACGCAATTACCGGACTGTCTAGGCAAAAACCGAACACCTGGCAACTCTAGTGTTTCCTCCCTCCTGCCTCAGTCCATGCTGCCTTGTAGAAGTGTGAGACTACAGTCACAACAACGTATTAACATTGAGGGCTCAGATGAGTTCTAGCTCATCACTTAGTAGCAAGACATTCCCTGGGAAATATACCACCCTCTGACTCTATGACCTCGACCAAGCTTCACAATCATCATTGCTGTGTACAGTATTAAATTGTTTAATTTTTTTTAAACGTGTACTGCGTGGGTACACACTGTCTTTTGCTTGCTGAAAAAAATTTCCTTGGAACCTAATCCTCCCTATTTACATTCACTCTTATGGGAAAATGGGAGTCACTTAGCATCACTTTGCTTAAAGTAGCATTTCTCAAGACTATAACTAGAACACCAAACAATATTTTTTTTTTATGAGTAACACCAAGGACTTTTTGTTGAGAAAAAAATAGGGTTGGGGGGAAGTTATTGAGGGGAAAAAAAAGTCTCCCGTCCCTTTAAGGGTGGCCATTTTGAACTCTACTGTTCTCTGCAGCACATCTCCGACTGCCTTAACACTGAACTAGAATGTGAAGCAAGGAGTTACTGTATAGTAGCCAAATAATGTAATGTATAGTAGCATGGTCAAACATGAAAGCATGACACTAAGAACTCTTGGTTCTCCTCCGCTTCCCCGCCCTTCACTCTTTCCGTAACCCTGAGCAGAGCAAAGTAAGCAGGATCTGATCATAACTGGCAAATGGAAAATTCCTTGGAAGAGGAAATTCCCCTGTAAAGGTGATGGAGTCAACTCCTGTTATTCCACTCCTCCCTCAACCCAGCATGTTGGCTAGTGGAATGAGACGGAGGTCTGATCTGCTACCTTGATCTTCCATTGGTTTATGCTCCTTTAGGGAAGCACCCAATCAGCATATGATCTCTTACGGGAGCACTTTCACTGGACCATGAGAAATAACTCAGAAGATCAGGGGAGCATAACTGTTTCCCTGACAGCTGTCCCTACAAACCTGCACCACGCAGTGCTCAGATGCAAGGGAGAATTTGGCTGAGAAGTTTTGAGATCCTGCTCCCATCTCTGTTCTTTGAGAAGTAATTTATCATATACCACAGTTTGACCGTCTATAAATGGGTAAAACAGTCTCCAGCCTTGCTACTGGTATTGTAAGGCTTGACTCATTTGAGCCTGCAAAGTGTTTTTAGATATTTGGAAGAAAGGAGTTATACCAATCTGAAATAATTGTATTATTAATTTTCCTCCTATACATTTTTAATCTTTCATATAACATCCAGTAAATATGACAAATCGAATCAAGACCTCTTTTCAACCATTTATAAAAGTATTTCTGTTCATAAATGACAGTAAAATCGGTTATTACTGCCATAAATATATGTCTGCATTGCAGAAATAGCAAGAATAGGTTCTTAGTAAATTTAACTCAACGCCCTCAAGCCTACTAGTGCATTCATATCTTCTTTCTTGTTGGCATGAAATTTAGTTTGTGCTTATTGACTGAAGACCATTGACTCACAAAATGCATCAAATGGAGTCAGTCCATTTCACCATTCACAAACATAGTGGAAATGGAAAAGCAGAAAGAAAAATACGAATAAGATCATGATATATAAATTCTAGCAACACTTTCTGTTAGAGCTAAACCCCAAGTCTTGCAGAGTGTAGAATTCAGTGGGACTCAGAAAATGCTTCAAGCACCTCTTGGTATCTACTGGACATACAAGTTATTGACAAATACTGCTCAGTAGATTCAACTGGATATACTAATGCTGTCCTCAAACCCTCTGGGTCAGCAATCGATTCATCATAAGGTGGTCTTACCTTAAGTTTTTCTAAATCAGGCCTTTCAACACTAACAACCTCAGCCAACAGCTGGTCTTCTAGCCCATCCTTTGTGACAGTGAAATTAATGAGGGTGGTCTGAGCCTGTAATTCTGGCTGATAGTGAGGATTAGCCAACTTTGTTTGAAGGATGAGACGGAAATTCTTGTTGAACTCACATTCTTTGTCTTCAATCTTGATATACCTGACAATAGTTAACATGCATAGTAATGGAAACAATACCGAATAAAGCAATTCACAAATACCCTAACCTTATGTAAGACCAGTACTTAAGAAGTTTAATGCAACAGAAAACAGATACAAACCAAGTGCTTAAGAATTGCTGTTTGAGGTACAAAATGAGGATGGTAAAAATTCATCTGAAGCAAATGAAATTTGGACTCAGCCATCATTGCATCCTTTTTTCCATAGGGTTGCTTGTTCATATAGCATACGCTTGTGGCTTATCAGCAATGAAATAGGCTGCAGTATAGAAAAGTTCACAATTCAGAGGTAACCTTGTGTCCTTGCACCTTACCATGAACTTGGAGAATCTTACAAAAAATTCTTTCATGAACTGTGTGTGTTCTTACAATTGTTTTCTTTAGCATCTTTTAAATATTCCAGCTACAATAGTTAACACAAAGAAATGAACAGAAATACACGTTTATGACACACTGATAAAGGACAAGAAGAGACAAAGGGCTGAGGAACAGAAGAGCATTTTTAAAGGTGACTGATAAAATGTTTTGTTCAAAACAAATTAATTACTGGGTCACATGCTGCATAGAGTGAATGATTCTAAACATATATTTTAATCCTCTTAAGATCCCTTAAGTAAGGGCCTGCTCCCGGGCTCTGCTCGCACTGTGATGTCCCAACGTGCACTATGTTATGGTGGTACTGTTGCAAGAAGACCTTACTAGGGAGATACTTTTCACATCCCACCTTTTATCCCAGGTGGGACATGAAAAGTCTCAAGATGAGACATGGAGATAAGGTAGCCCTGACCTAGCCCTCATACTTTATGGCATCGTTTTGAAAAACAAAAGTTAATATTTTGTAGTCTTTGGTCTCTTCTTATTTTACCTCCTTTCCACAGCATCTTCAAGTGGAAAGACACAAATGAGATTGCAAACAGAGTGGTGGTATCGTGCACATCTCAACAACTAGCTCAGCAGTCATTGAGCTTACAAGGTTAGAGAATCAGAAAAAAGAAAGGCTCCTGAATTGTAGCAGATGGTGAACCTGATTGGCCTGAGAAAAAGCACATTAATTCTAGCCAAATTTTGAAACTTGGGAGCATGAAGCTAGGTTCCTAAATTCTTATTTAGGCACCTAAATATAAATGGCCTGAATCCCATTTAAAACAGTACTAAAAAGGATCCAACATTCAGTTTGTCATTTTTGGGGGTAGGATTTAATACATAAGGATGAAGTTCACTTCTCAGTTCAGCGAGGCAGATTTAAACTCTGATACTATGTTCTTGCAACACATTAAGCTCCTCATGTGCAATTCTATACTGGTCTGGAGAAGAAAACACCAGAATCAAATATATCTGAGCTCATCTAAGAGGGTAATTTTGACCTCAGTGCAACATACATATACACAAGCACAAGGGTGTTGGAATCATGTCTCTGACAGAGGAGACCATCAGTTGGCTTTGTCAGTGGGAACGCTATCAATGGAGCAGAACCACCTTATAAAATGAAAGGATTTCTGGCTGTTAAATGAGCTCTGGACTCTTGAATAGATGCATTGTTTTATGGGTTCTCAATTCACAGAAGTAATAAATTATCAATTTCCATGGTTATCATCTATGAAAGGCAAAACCTACATCATGACTCAGTGGGTTTTATAACTGCAGCTATACTGACCTTTTTGTTAATCACAGAGCGGGGGAAAATAAATGTTTTGTTATTGCTCTCTCATGGTTCAAAGAATGTGAGCACCAATGATGTTAACCAAAGGGATGGAAAAACGTACAACAGAATCATTTCATGAACTATATCTATCTAGAAATTAATTCTGGAGTATGAAAGTGTGGAATTCTGATTGGAGAGGCAGTGCAAGTGTAGGCTGTACAGGAATTACTACAAAGGATTACTTTTGGTTGTAGGCTTCTCTTTTCCCATCTTACCAATAGACACAATCTGAACACACTGCATCACATCTCCCCCTGCCAAGCAACATGGCAGAAGACCTTTCAAACAAGTCTGACAGTGGAGGTTCCTCAGGGCTAAGCGAGACTTTCAGAGGAAAAAAAGATAGACCACCCCCACTTTACTAGTAGAAGTTATCACAGCCCAAAGGGCTACTTCAAAATAAAGTGAGAGATATGTATGTCCCAGAGTTGCATCCCAAAGCACCTGTAACACCAAGAAAATAGCAAGGTCTTTGCCACAATGTTTTGCTGTTTTAAGAATCTCGGAGTGAAGGTTGGGAACTAAACTCCTGTCTTTTAATGGGTCTACGAATGATGTATATGGCTGATTAGTGGGCACAAAGCCAACATTTTCAAAAACAGGAGTTTCCAGTTAGGTGACTAAATCAATAAGTGGCTTAGTTTTCAAAAAGATTAAGCAGCTATCACAGCTTCATCTTTTCTGCTGCTCACTACTCAGGAACTTCAGAGAAGAAGTCTTAATCTAAGAAGCAGTTTCACTCAGTTTATGTGCATTAGTTTGGGGCACCAGAGGTTGGCAAAAGGGATTTGTCTTCCGGAGAGTAGCTCTGGAATAAGGGAAGTTTCCAAGGCCAGCTCAGTACAAGATTAATTAGGTTTGAAAACAGAAACAACCAAGAGAGTCAACAAAATCATCTCTGTTCTTTTTCTTTCTTAGAATCTGACACCCAAAGCAATACGCCCATTTTTTCCCAACCCCCAAGTGAAAGGAATGAAAGACTTCTGCATCAAAGGATCAAGAACAGAGACAGTTCTGATGACCTATTCAAAGAGAGCTGCTTTATGGAAAGCAATGCCTTGTGCTGGCAGATACCGAAAGATCTGGAAGCTGAGACTCATCCTGTGGCTCAATTACCATGGCTGAACTGATCTACTGAAAGGAAGAACTCTTCCCTGACAGGTTTGTTGGCTGGGAAAAAAGGCAGGGTTACACCCAAGAATCTAGAAGAAGAGAACTGATAAGGAGGAAAAGTCCTGAGTGGATGAATATGGCCTCATTGTCTGAAAAAGGTGAGGAACCCTGATCCACCTTGCAACTTGAACAGCAGCTTTTTGTAGTAAATAGCTTGACTACTTAAACTTAAAAGAGCTGTATGTATTAGATGTATAGCAGTGATGGGCAACCAAGGCTAGCGGGTGGTCCATGAGTACCACTCTCACATTTCAGTGGGCCACAAGATTGAAAACAGGCATGTGCACTAACCATGTCCTCAAGAATAAGATTAAAAACATGAATACATGGCTCACTGGATATTTCAAAACAAGTAGAAATGTTTTACTCGGTCATGTGTTAGTAGAACTGTCATTAACTTCAAATAATAAAAAAGAAACATTTACACTTACTTTATAATACAGCATACCCAGGGTGACTTCTGATTGGATCGGTACTCCACAAGTGTTCTTAGATTAGGACTAAGGGATGTGCAGACACTTTGTAATTCAGCACTGCATTACTGCAGCACTGCATTCATTCATTACATTCCTGCCCACCTCTTCCCTACCTCCTTTCCCAAGTGCGTTCCATCCCTGCTCCTCCACCTCCCTCCCAGTACTTCTGGAGAGCCATTTATTGGCTGATTCATGCCCTGTCCCCACTCCTACCCCTCTCACCTAGTGCTTGAACTCTCCGAATCAGCTGATTTGGGGTATACAAGCTCTGAGAGGGAGAAGGAGTATGAATCAGCTGATTCACTGCACTCCAGAAGTGCTGGGAGGAAGGTGGAAGAGTAGGTAAAGTGCAGGGTCCACAGCACCTGAAAAGGTAGGGGGGAGTAGGCAGAGAGGGGGGAGAGGGAGTTATGCTCAGACTCCCTCCCACCTCCCACACCTTCTCCAGCACCCAGTCTTCTGCCCAGAGATCCCTTCTTCAAACAAATTCCATCCAAGACCTGGGACTCCTTCCTGCACCCTCTCCATTAATATAGTAGAAATGTGCAGGCCATGACATTTTACCAAAATTCTTGAACGGACCCCTCCCCCTGAGAATATTATTGCCCATCTTTGCTCTAAATGGTATAAAATATGTCAGACTCCTACTACTACTGCATTTTAGAGCAGCCCAGAGAAGATGGAGAGAAGTGGTAGATAGATTCTTTTGGACGAGAAAGCAAGGGAAACAATATTTTTCTACTTTGTACAAGGGGAAAAAACACTGTTCAACTGATTTATAAAACGCTTTATTTCAAACCCCGCTGTTTAAATTAAAAGCTTTTGCCTCACACTTGTGAACTCCAGCAACTAAAGCAGAGAGCAAAACTGAACAAATCAGATGCAAACTGAAGCTGTTACTTAGCAATCTCAGCAGGCCAACTGTACTAGTTGGTCACACTAGTTTTGTGGGGAAAAATCTGCCTGAAACTTGCACAGCTGGCAAGACGTTCAAGAAAATGAAAGGTATTCCTGTATAGAAACTGAGTTAATTGTCTTGCTATTACCTAAACAATACATAACAGTCATGTCTTACTTGCATGGACAAACGTTATCAGACGAATGCTGCAACTACATGTACAACCAAACCAGAAATCATCTCAAAGAACAATCTGCACTTCATAATTTCCCAATCCTTTTTGTGAAAAGGGGCTCCCAATCCAGTACATACTCCCTGTTAAAGTGGCTTTTAGAGAGAAAATATATTTGCATGGCCAAGATTTTTAGTTGTGGGTGCCTAAGATAGTAAGCCCAATTTTCAGAGATGCCAAGTACCCACTGTAATGGGGCATTCCATATACTTTATGAAACTATTCTTATGAATATGAATATAACATAACCAGAGGCACTGACTGCTTCTACAGGCCCCCCAGGCAAGGTCAGGGGTGGGAGGGAGGGAGCCTGGCTCCATATCTCCTGAAAGGGGCAGGACCTCATGAAGAAGAGACGGAGCTGGAGCAGCCAGCTCTCAGCACTGCCCAGACCGCAGCACTGCCTCCCTGCCCCAGCCTTCAGAGTGGCACTCCAGCACTGATTTAAAGGGCCCGGGGCTCTGGCTGCTGCCACTGCTGGGCCAGGAGCCCTGGGCCACTTTGAATCACCAAGTCCTTGGATCAGCTGTTCCCTTTTCCCCTCCCCCCCTCTTGTCGGTGGGCCTGGACATAATGGGAATATGCTTTATGTGAAATACTCATGTAACATATAATTGGAAAAGCTATGATCTACTGAATACGATTTTCCCATTTGTATGCATGTATCATCTTTGTAGCTCAAGTTAGGAATATGGAGTATAAACCTGTGTTATTAATGTAGCCAGGCTAAGGGAGGGCCATTAATAGTACTTCAGGCTATAAAGGCCCATTAACTAAGAGACAATGAAGCTTAGCCTTCCTGCAGACATGTGGATGAGCCAGTGAAGTATGGAGCTGGGATACAGGTCTTGAAGAGACATATGACCATATCACCTGACACTGGAATCCATCTTAAACCACACACTTTTACCATGAGTAGCTGGGAGCTGGGTTTCAAACAATGGACTCCTGGCTTATACAAATCCTATTTAAGGATGAGGAGTGAGGCAATCTATTTGGTGAGTACTCCCTGGCTACCTCACCCAAGATGACTGCTAGAAACATCTATGACTGAGGAAGGGGAAGGATCAAGCCCAGAATGGAATGCTTGCCAGTCTGTGAAAGAAACTTACTAGGATAATTCTGAGAGTGAGATAGTACATGTAACTTAGTCTCTTTAGTGTATTAATCTTACCTTGTGTGTTCTATTTTATTCGGTTTGGTAACCCACTTTGTTCTGCCTGCTGTGTTTATTAATAAACCCAGTGTAAATAATTAATACCTGGGGGGAGGGAAGCAGTTATGCATCTCTCTCTCTACCGCAAGAAAGAGGGTGAATATCACGAGCTTACTTTGTATAAAATTTCATACAGATTAAGATGGATGTATCTGGGGTTCAGGTGCCACTGAGGCTGTGCTGAAGCAAGTACCTTTAGTTCAGGTCCCTTCCTAGGGCTGATCTGATCTCTGTGTCTGTATCATACTGTAGAGGGTTGTGACCTCCAACTCCATCACTGCTGGAGGAGGCCTAGGGCATGGCTCAGCAAGACAAAATTAAGGGGTGCCCATGAGTTCAGGAAGGTGGGCTCAGTGTTAATCCAACATACCAAGTGACAGTCCCAAGGGGGTCCCAGCGACCGAACCCATCATTCCCGCAACTCCCACTGCAGTTATTCATGTTGCATGAGAGCATTATATATGAGATTCTCTAAAGCTGAGAATTTTGACAGCAGTCTTAATTCAGAAACACCACCATAAATTGGTATTATGCTACTTTACAAGATTTAAGATCCAGAATAATCCCAGTAAACTATGGTGGGATATAATTTTATGAAGTTGCTTCACAGATCAGCAAATTTTTTAATATACAAGCTAATAAATTTGATTTGGAAGGACAAGTTGATATATCTTCACAGCTATGCTTTCTGTCGATTGATATTATAAGATATATTTTACTTAAAATTAGGATTGTCTGAAGTTCAGTGGATTTAATTATTTCTAATTATTCAGTTGTTGTCAGTATGTGGACATTTTATGATAGCAGTATCTACTGTGTGGGTCAGGTTCAACTGTATATCTTTTCAAACACAGAATTAATGTACTATTGATGAAACCATTACTAGAACCAAATTAAAGTCTAGGCTGATGTATTGGTCTGCAGGGTGCTGTCAGACATGAAAGGAGTAATTAGTATTCATTACTTCATACTCTACAACATTCCAATTATTAATGAACTTCAACTGTTGGACTGCACCATATCTATCACAAACATCTTTCTAGTCTTTCTTTATTAAGAAGAAAAAACAAATGTCTGACACAACTACTAAAAAACAGAATGCTGAAAAGTTTGCTTGTTTACTAGGGGAAGTCTGCATATTTTCACCACTTCAGGAGGTAAACATGACACACATCTTTCATGAACGTAATATCTTTCAAATGTTAGCTTTTATTCATTCCCACAAATAACACTTAAACACACTGATTACTAAATTTAAATTGACTAGTGTGTATAGACACCTATATATTGCTCCATCAGCTATGCATAAGCCATTGCTGAGTTCCTGTATACTTATACCGCTGTAACCCCTGCTCCACCTCAACTCCTCCCTACTATACTATCTTTCTTACAGCACATCTGAAATTAGATAGGCAGACTTTTGGGACCATGGGACCAATTCTGATCACACCAATTTTATGCTAGCAAAACCAGGACTTAATAGAATTACTTCAAATTTACATTGCAATACATGCAAATAGAATCAGTCCAGTCCAAAATGCTGAACTTGTATATGTTCCATGGCATTTATATGAAAGCAACACACACCTGGTTTTTGACAAATAAGGAGAACATGGGGGTAACCTGTCCAAAAATGGGTACTTTTTTTGTTTTGGCAAATACAAGTAGTATTTTGCCTCCCACCTATCTCCTGCTGTGTGAATAACCAAATCACTAACCAAACAAGCATATTTCACTTGGCCTCATCTGCTTGAGGGACATATGAAACTATGGTCCATTCTCCCTGTCTCCGTTGGCTAGTCAGAAGGCCTCAAAGAACCCACGGCACATTTAGCTGACAAGAAGGGAAACAAACCCGTTCTATGTTTTACTCTTGCAGAATTCAAAACTGTTGAAGAGATTTTTCACAGCCTGAAAAAATGAAAACTTGTATTTGACCAGAGGTTAATAGGCAGCAGATTTAAAACAAATAAAAAGAAGCTTTTCTTCACTCAGCACACAGTCAACCTCTGGAACTCCTTGCCAGAGGATGTGGTAAAGGCTAGGACTTCAACAGGGTTCAAAAAAGAGCTAGATAGATTCATAGAGGTTAGGTCCATCAATAGCTATTAGCCAGGATGGGTAGGAATGGTGTCCCTAGCCTCTGTTTCTCTGGAGGTAGGCAACAGGGGAGGGACCATGTGAGAATTACCTGTTGTGTTCCCTCCCTCTGGACATCCAGTATTGGCCACTGCTGGCAGACAGGATACTGGGCTGGATGGACCGTTGGTCTGATCCAGTATGGCTGTTCTTATGTTCTTAGAGACCACATTGCCATATTTCAGATGAAAAGACCAATCAAACTGAACAGATTCATGCCAGATTTGCAATGATGTAACTAAAACATCTCTCCAAAGTGATTGCAGCAGCAATACATAATATACTAATTGATATTTTTATGAAAAGTGCTGGAGAGCACTGGAGACTGGCATTTTCAGCCACGGAACAGGTACTGCACAGTCCCACCAGCATGCCTCATCTGTGACCACGGAAGTTTCAGGTCTAGAGATACAAGAGAGTATTAATGTCTACTGCCCACAAGGGACTATCGATTAGTTCCCAAACCAAAGTTTACTGACTTCAGTAGAAAGACTCCTATGGACTTTAATGGATTTCAGATCAGGTAGCAATATTTTGTCATTAAAAAAAGGGTTGTAGGACAGACTCCTTCATATGTCTATTCTAGTTTATTAAATCTTTATAATTTGCCAGTCATTGCAAATAAATTTACTTTTAAGTGATGTACATTTAACAAAAAGGATGTAATGATCATAGGAGGCATTTACAATAGACAATACTATTTTACAAATAAAGCAAACTTTTGCTGAGGTTCAAAGAACTTTGTATAACTTTCCCTAATTTTGCATAATTCTGCACCTCCAGTTTCTAGCTAAGGGTAGAAAAAGCAGGAGAAATCCCACAAGAAATTCTGGCCATAATATTTCCAGGCTGGTTTTTAAAATTTGGATTGCATTGGTGGTTTTACATTTTGATATGCATATGAACTTTTGGGTGCTTATCTAACCACAGCCAGATGCCCAACTATTTGATATTTACTCATCACCACAGTTTTAACTCATCACCCTTCTTGAAAAAACATAACAAGAATTCTGCATAGAAAGCTATGAGGAGAAGGTAAGAAAAAGAAAAACACACAGTGCTCTTGACAGTAACTCCCAAGTAAAAATTCGGATTGCACAAGAATACTTACTTCCCTTTTTTAATTGTGTTTCTTCCAAGTAAGTGATCGAGTACTGGGTCTACCGTTTCATGCAAGTTTTCAACTACGATGGTATCTCCACAGGCCAACGCTCTTTCAATGGTCTTCAAAAACCTTAACACAATAAACAACCCTACCTATTAGATAACGTGCAAGTTATGGAGCAATCATGTTTCTGTTTTAGATTACACAAACTGGAGAAATATTTATACAAGGCTCTGCTAAAGCCTGATGTATTGCATTCACAAAGTATTTTCCAATGATTAATAATTCAGTAATTTTGAGGTAAAAGTCTTTATTCCTTACTGCTATTTATCTAGTAACAAACATGAGTTAGGCTTTGTTAGGGGTTCTGACAGGACCAGATGGGAGGGGGTTGGCTCTATGCTTCCACAAAGGATGGGTCGTTGGGCAGACAGGGTGGGGCTGGAGGCTAGCTTCCTCTGCTAGCCCTTCAGTGCCACCCGGAGCATGCTGCATGGGGCTCCAGCAGCAATTTGAAGGGCTGGGACTCCTGGCTTCTGCCACCACTGCTGCAATGGTGGCAACAGCAGCCGGGAGGGATCCCTGGGCCCTTTTTAATTGCCAGGCTCTGGGGCAGTTTCCCCCTTTGTTGGTGGGCCTGGGCTTTGTTCAAGCAAAATAAGGACAAGGGCCTTCCATGAATAACTACTGATGTGAACGTTTACATCAAACATTCACAGAACAAACCAAATTCACATGTAGGTGATGTTTTCTCTCAAGTGATTTGTTCTGGGTTTGCAACGTGCCTATTACAATGGGATTCTGCCCCATGACTGGGGCTCCAAGGCATTACCACAAGACAAAGAAAAAAAGTAATTTAAATAAATAATCATAATAATATTTAGGTATGGAATTAAATGCCACAAAAAGTAAATGACAGTGAATCTGAGTATGTCTTGTTGGCTCCATTATTTTTGTTTTAGGATTTGGGGTGGATTATTCACTCTCCACTATAAAGTGAATACTGCCTTAGGATTTCAATGACTCCTTGAAGAACTGTATTTTAAGGAGACTTGAAAGAGGAGAGGCAGATAGCTCAGTGAACTGGGTTTGGGAGGATAGGCATATGGACCAAACTGTATAATTTTAGGCATAATGAGGCAACAGGGAAGACTCTGACACTTATTTGTGTGGGTTGGGAAAGCAATAGAAGAAGGGGCTGAATGGGAAAAGTATAAAAAAGGGACGCAGATAGAACCTACATTGTTCACAACTGTTAAAAATTAGGCATTATTGAGATCATTTACTGTACTATGCTATGTAACTGTCTGTTGTACCTGGATTTCAATAAAATATATTAACCTAGCCACTTATAGAGCATGACTGTCTTTAAAAGGTTTTGAACACTATTAAAAAGATGTGGTCATTTCAAAGATATTTTATTGCAGTGAATAAAATAATGTTCAGTTCAAAACTTACCACAATCCCCTCAATAAATCAAAGTCATCATGAGAGAAGATAAAAACAAACCCATTCCAAAGAAGTGATATCAACCTAAATTTGATTCCATCCACACTTAGCTATCAGAATTCAAAGTGTGTTTTTCATTGCTACTGAATGCAGTCTTCTGTATATCATCACTAGACTGAGTCTCCATCTATACATTAGGTACATATATGTTTATCCTATATACTAAATTATACTTTATAATGTTCAGTAATCAGGAAACTGATTAAAATCTTTCGTTTTAGCATTCTATTTATGGGAAAATTAATTTGTCCTTTATGGGCAAAGCATCTCCAACATTTATTTTATTCCAGCTTCAGTATTATAATTTTTCAAATCTAAAAGTAAACACATTACAACAAACATCAAGTCCCTATAAAAATTATGGGAACTTTATAGCAGTAAATGTGAGCGCTAATTCTTCAGTGTGTACACATACCCTTTCTGTCCTAGACGTATAACTTTAAGGTCAGTCCCATATTTATTCTTTATCCATTTAATTCCTTGTTGCTGGGGATCTATCATCAGAGGCCAGCGCTCACAGTTTGTTAGAATAGCGGCATTTTCTGTTGACATTCTATCACCAGGCAGGCCTTCGTTATTCCATGCTGCAATTGTAGCATCATCAGTCAACATGGCAATCAGGTCCAGGCCTTCAGTTATTGGAATAAGAACCTTTGAATCAGAGTGAAATATAATAATCCAGGTTGCAAAGTAGCAAGGTTGCAAAGTAGCAAGACAAGACTCAGCGTGATGTAGGAGATAACAGGAGTCAATGCAATTACAGATTTATTATATATAAAAAACTAAGACCCCTGTGGACTATTAGATGCCAAAAGAAAAAGGCTATATAATAAATCCTATAATTTACTATGGTACTTTTAAAATTATGTTTTCTCTTCATTTAAGGAACTTCATACGTATTTATGATTTATTAAGTAAGTAAACAGTATATATGTGTCCACAGTTTTCAGCATATACAGCTTTTAACACTTCCAGAAGAGGACAACAAATTCGGTGCGCATAAAAGGTATTGAATTGGTAATCCTGGAGAATAAAGCTCATCATCTACAGAAGACGTATCGTATACAATATGGGTAGCAACATTATAGCATTCTTGTACCACTTTGCTAATGCACTTCAGTTATGTGATAAAGAGGTCATCAACATAAATTACAGAATAGGCGAATCTCCATTGTTATTGTGTCTCCATAAGGTCACTCAATAAGCTCACCAATTAAAGCCAGCTACAATGGTTTTTGTAATACGGACACTTTTTGACAAGGAACTGCACTGAGACCTCCAACTCATTTCACACAACCCAAATAACTGTGAGATAGTCATACTTACTGTAAATATTATTATGACTTTGTGTCCTTTAAAATATATGAAAATCTGAAATCATGAAGCATGAAAGCAGGGAGGTTGGAACGCACATGCAAGAGGGAAAGAATTTATTTTTTTTTTAAAAAGTGTTTTAAGGATTTCTCCAAACAGGTAATGTATTCTGTAGATCATAGGACTGACAAGGCGATATTGAAACTTTCCTGTCTAGGAATGAAATGTTGGCAAATCAGTGATAAAACTTTCAGTGATGCCAACAGTATCAGGATTTCACCCTGGATTTTTATTTCTGGCAAATAGCAGCCTGATCTAAATTCCAAAACTAATTTAGAAGAGAAACATTATCAATCCTTTCAGCCATCCACTTTTTGGGAGAAAGGGGCAAATTATTCTCCCCACCCAACATAGGTACACATACAGAATTAATGTTCTAGTTTCTTTTAAAGCACACAGTAAAACCTAGAAGAGTTCTTGCGCATCATTATACAGGCAATGATGTTTTATGGTGAACCAACTTTGCAATATCTGTTGCACTAACAAAAGAAATTATAGAAATGTAGGATTGGAAGGGGCCTGGATAGTTCATCTAGTCCAGCACCTTGCACTGAGGCATGACTAGGAAATTATTTTGAAATAACTACATTCAAAATAATAACTCCCAAAATAACTATTTTGAAATAGTGTGCCCACACTACAGGGAAGCCTCAAAATTAGTCCAAGGCAGGTTCCCTTAACGTGGACGCATTATCTCGACTTAGAGCCCCAGGAAGCACTGGGGAGTAATTACTCTGAATAACTCTCAAGGTATGTCTAGACCTCTGGTATCCCAGAAAAACTCCGCTGCATCCAGGGAACGATTTTGCTCTTCCACTTTTTTTTGCGGAAGAGCAAACGTGCTCTTTCGGGGAGCCCTGTATACCTCCTACTACGAGGAACAAGGGCTCTGCCGAAAGAGATGCTTTTCTGGAGAAGCAATCGGAAAAAGCTACGCAAAATGCAGAGTGCAATTTGCGTAGCTTTTTCCAATAAAAGAATGTAGTCTAGACCTAGCCTGGGAAGTAGTTATTTTGAATTAGCAGGAGTGGAATGTTGACCCTAACGCAATTTTGAAATAAGTATTATTCCTTGTGGAAAGCAGAAGTAATTTTGAAATAAACAGCCCCTTATTTTGCAATAACAGACTTGGTAGTATGGATGCTCTGCTTGTTAATTTGAAATAACTCCCTAGTGTAGACCAGGGCTAAGTGTTTTCAAAGCCATCCCTGTTAGGTTCTTATTTAAACCTTCAGTGATGGAGATTCCACGACCTCCCTAGATAATTAGTTCCAGTGTTTAACTATCCTTATAGCTAGGGAGTTTTTTCCAATGTCTAACCTATATCTCCCTTTCTGCAATTTAAACCAGTTATTTCTTGTCCTGTCCTCGGTGATTCTGAAGAACAATTTATCACTCTCCTTTATATCACAATCTTTTAGGCTACGTTTAGACTACATCCCTCTGTCGGCAGCACTTCAAAAGTGCAAATGAAGCGGGGATCCCAGAATGGGACATAGTAACTCAGTTGAGGCATTCACAGTTCTGAGTAGAGCAGAATAATTACTTCTTGTATTTTGCACACTCCTAGTACATCCCAAAATGATGTTCACTTTTTGTTGCAACAGTATTACACTGTTGACTGAGATTCAGTTTATGGTCAACTGTGACTGCGTACCGTCTTTTCCTGGAGGGAGACCAAGTTGCTTCACTACATGGCATATTGACTAGTTCAGAGGCCTATAGAGCCCTGTCACAGTCTAGGAGCTCCGGCCTGTAGCCCGGCTAAATAGCAGTCTGAGTGCCCTGGCTCCAGCTCACGGCGAGCAGTCCAGAGTCTAGGGGATCAAGTCAGCGCTATGGCCAAGTAACCAGTCCAGGCCTAGTTCAGGGTCGGACAACAAGCAGTCAAGAGACAGCTTTGGGGCTCAGCCTATCTTCAGGAGTCTATAGGCTCATGGCCAGGGCGGGGTGGAAAACAGTTAAGGGCTCAGGCCTGGCTGCAGACTGAGCAACAGTTTGTAAATCCAAGTCCTTGGCCAAGGTGGGACAACAACCAAACAGTATCAACAGTTTGAGGCTCATGCCTGTCTGCACACTGAACAGTAGTTTTGTCTCCTTGCTCTGGTGGAGAGCCGAGAAGCGCAGGGGTTTTTGCCCTGACAAGGGAAACCAACCACCCAAGGTGAGGTGTGATAGGGGTGCGTCTCAGCCCAGGGCCCTAACAGTGGCAGTGCTGGCCACCACTGGGTCAGTGGGGATCCTGGCCACAACACGCCAACCAGGTCATAGGGTCAGCAGGGATCCTGACTACAACATGCTGCCCAGCTGACCTCCATGTCCTCAGCCGGCAATGGGTTGGTCACCCCTAGGCCACTTCCCAATTCCTCCTGTGAGCTTATCTGGCTCAGCCTCTGCTCCTCGGAGTCCATTGGGGACAATGGTGCCAGAAGAATGTCTATGGGCTCTGGGTCAGAATCAAGCAGCAGTCCAGGTGGCCCAGCCCCGTCTTCTGGGCCTGACAATGACCCTGGAAGGCCTGGCCAGTCTTCTGGCAGCAGAGGCTCTGGCCAGTCTTCTGGACCTGACAGTGGTCCAGGTGACTCAACGCAGACTTTTGGGTGGGCAGTGACCCTGGCAGCCCAGGCCATTTCTCCTTCCTAGGGGAGTGCAGTCAGGCCTTTCTCCTTGGGAGTTGGGCAGAGCGTCTGGTTTGCTCTGTGGCTGGGTTCCAACTGAGCCCTTGGCTCCTCCTTTTAAACTTCTGGCCCACCTTTCTGCTTCCTGTGGTTGGGGCTGGGTTGCTCTGGTGCCACCCACCACAGGTTCTTAGGGAGTTTTTCCCCTTCCAAGTCAGAGGGAAGTCAAGTTGCCTCACTACAAACCCCCAAATTCTTTTCTGAAGTACTCCTTCCCACGCGGTAATATCCCATTTTGTATTTGTATAACTGAAGTGGACAGAGTACTGTGGTGGTAGTGATGGTAGTTTGTTTTTATAAAGTAAGGTATGTATTTTAGTGTGTAACTTTATCTAGTATCCCCATACCTGTACTAAACTCAAAGACTATCACCGTAACTTCTACTTTTTATAGAAGAGATTTTAGCTAGCATCTGTGTTTTTAAAACAATTCATTAACTATATTTCACTCTCTCCCTGGGGGAGATGTCAAAACTGAAACCAGCAATCTTGGCAACTGCCACGCAATAAAAGGTTGATTTGACTAGCAATGCCAGTATTTAGAGAGTGTATTCAAGAAATTATTATTATTAATTTAAGGTAGTGATCACAATGTGCTAAGTGTTAAGGTTAGTCTCTTCCCCAAGGAGCACACCATTTAAAGATAAAGAAGCGTGTAGAGTCACTGGAAAGGAATAACAGTAGGTAATCTACATACAAGTCACCTAGAGGCTCCAAGGCAGAAATGGGTGCTGCAGAAAAGATCAGATGCACAGAGGCAATTGTGTGAGAATCTGACCAACAGGTGAATGAGGGAAGTAAGATGGCCCAGTTGATTCAGCACTGGACTTGGTGGACCCAGTAGACCTGAATTCAAATAGCATCTTAGCTACAAAGTTCTGGGGTAGCAGAATCTAACCTTTTGCCCCAGCTCATCATTTGAAAATAGGAATGGCAACACTTCCTTTCTTCACAAAGGTGTTTTGAGGATAAAATCTAGTAATAATTGGGAAGTGCTGAGATGTTACAGTGATGAGGGTTGTAAGAGTAAATCAAGAAATACACAGAGGTTGGGAGCAGTGGGAAGGGGGAGAACAAAACTTTGCAAGCCTTATGGTTAGAGAAAACAATATTTTACTTGTAATCTGAGAAAATTTGATGCAAACCCATTTTAAAGACAACTAATGAGCGCCACAAAGACATTTTATAGACTATGTTTAAGAGCGAAACTAATTCTACCTTCTAAACTACAGAGAAGTTAATGAACAGGGGCTTCTGTTACAGACCTTCATTTTGTACAATATGTTTTACCTTTTGTGATTTAAGGAAAGGAATCCACATATGTTCCACCAGTTCCTGGCGATACTGTTTTGTAAAGGATCCAACATAGGACACAAAAGCTGCTGTTAACAGGACATCACCACATAGTGTCTTTTTTTGAGCTTCAAAGTGTTTAATAGACTGGCTCCAACGAATTTTTTCAGCCTAAAGTGCAAAATTATAAAATTTCATGAATATATATTAACCACCTCTTTAAACTCAGAAGAGTTAATTTTAAAATAACTTAATTTATAGAAGAATACTAATTTGGTGAAAGGAAATGCACAATATCAGTGATGGATGAGTTTTAGATTTAGAGATTTGGTTCAGATAACAACCCATTTTTTTATACAGGTTGGACCTACCTCATCAGACACCCTCAGGACCTGACTCCTGAACAAGGGGATTTGCCGAAGACTTTGCGGCTGCTATGGCCAGGGCTCCATAGCTGTTGGGGTGGCTGGAGCTCCATGGTAGGGCTCTGTGGCTGCCATGACTCCGCGGCCGCCATTGGCTCCCACTAGCCAGGGGCCAGAACTCCCCTGCTCGCCCCTCCCTCAACATGGGGCTCCTGGCGGAGCCCTCACCCACTCCTGCCCTGTGGCCCAATCTCCTTATCCCTGGACTCTGTGGTCCAGGAACATCTGTGGATCAGAGAGTCCCAGTTAAAGGCAGTATAACCTGTAGCTGTATTGAACTCAGGATATTTAAGAGAAAAGGTGGGTGAAGTAACATCTTTTATTAGACCAATTTGTGCTAGTGGAGGAGACAAACTTTTGAGCTTCACAGAGCTCTCTCTCAAGTCTGGAGAAGGTAACCAGAGTATCATAGCTAAATACAAGGTGGGACAGATTGTTAAGCATAAAGGTTCACATGTTCTAGAAGACCACCTATAAATGAAGTGGGCACTTAGTACCTCCCCAGCCACAGAATGAAGGAGGATCAATAGGCAGCAAAGTGTGCTATAAATTGTTATAACGATCCATATAACCAGTGTCTCTTGTTATGCCCATGATCTTTAGTGTCTAGGAGGTTTTATACAGGTTTCCTTTCAGGAAAAAGACTGAAAGGTCAAATATAAAATGATCATTTTGTGAACACTATTCACTCATAGATGATAGCATCTTCTATAATTTTTAATGACAATTTATTCAAGGGTATAGGGGCTATCTGATTTCACCCACATAGTTGATTTTGGGGCATTTGATGCAGAAAATGAGGTATATCACATGTTGTGACAGGCATGTGTAGGTCCCATGAACCTTGGTGTGTGTGTTGTGGGAGGTATTATATCACTGAAATATAGCTGCAAGTTTTGTGTCTGTTGTTCTTGAAAGGTCTGGTATTTTGGGTTTGTGCCCTAATGAGAGGGGATCCTGCTTCTGATCATGAGTTTGGCAAGGCTGGTGGGCTGTGTTTGAAGGCCAGAACAGGGGGCTTGGAAAAGATCTTTTTCAATATGTGGTCCCCATTGAACATTGATTATATTTGATGGATAATATCCTGTATGCACTGAGTGGTAAGTAAGACTCAGGGTGTATGGTTTTTAGATGGCGGGAGATGAGGGGGGGCGGAGGGGGAGGGCTGTTTGCCTTTTTTAAAAATAAACTGCAATGAAGCAATTTCTTTCAAGGAAGCTGGCTGGCCCATTTCATGATGTGATCTACTTTTGTGCTGCAATGTCCTTGTCTGGAGAAGGCAGTTTTAAGTGTGTTAACATTTGTATCTTGGATTTTTAGTTTGGAGCTTGTTCTGTGAGTCTGGCTGTAGATAACAGATTTCTTGATGTGTCTGGGATGGCTACTGTATCTGTAGAAGTAAGCTTGGTGATCCATGGTTTTCATGTACTTAGGTCTGTTGAATTCCATTTTAAGATGTCCAGGAAGATGGCAGAGAAGGAATGTTGTAGAGAGAATCTGATATAGGTATATGGTGGTTGTTTGAAGTTACGGTGAAAATTTATGAGCTAATTTAGGAGATGAAAAAATATCATGGATTTAACTCACTCACCAGGTTTATCATTAAACTATGTGCAACACTCAACTGCCTATTAACCCTCTGTCATCCTGTGACTGCAGAGGTGTTCAGTGCCCATCTCATTTTAAGTGGTCTCCTAGAATGTATGGACCCCTTTAAGCTTAAGGATCTGTTCACCTTATATTTAGCTAAGATACCCAGGTTACCTTCTCCAGACCTCAGGAAGATTTCTATGACACTCAAAAAACATATCCCCTCCTCCAACAGAAGATGGACTAATAGAAGATATTACCTCAACCACCTTGTTTCTCTCATGCCTTTTTGTGGTTATTGGCAACATTAGGATGGAATTATTTCATAAACATGCTTGCTTTCTCTTTCACCACATTTCCAGAAATTCTTGATTCTGATTGGGGCCACACATACTCTGATAATAGTGTTTCATGTGTTATTTCATTGCTTCTGACCAGAAGTGATAAATAACAAAGGAAAAAAGATAACTGAACTGTTTGACCCTCAAAGATATAACCTAATTTTTGGTTCAAATTTTGGCCATATCTCCACTCCGGGGAAGATCGACACTGCTGTGATCGATCTTCCGGAGTTCCATTTAGCAGGTTGACAGCCAGTTCTCCTGCTCCTTTGAGAAATAAGGAAGCCAACTGAAGCATTTGTTCCCATTGGCCTCACTCTGTGGGGACAGTGGGAAAACTCACATCAAGGTACGTTAACATAGGCAATTAACATAGCTGGAATCGCATATCTGAATTTGACCTTCCCCTTTAGTATAGACCTGACCTAAGATTGATTTTCTCCTTATGGGATGCCACCAAAAGTGCAATTAGCTGACAACTTAATGGTTTGTATGAGAGAAAGGCTGGAAGCTGGGCATATGAGGTTCTTTGACTCCATATCTTGACCTACTCCATGTTCTTAATTTTGCAGAGGATTTCTACAAAGCACTTTTTCCCGTTCATATTTTGGGATATTTTGGAGAGATCTCGTGTGGCTAGGTGTGGGGGATTATTATTAGATGTATAGACAAGGATTATTTTGCCCTAGTGGCTTGTGAGAACAGTTCATTGTGTATTAAGAAGCTGTTAAAGCACCTAAAGACACTGGAGTTGGCATTTAAAAATGTACCAAAATAAATATTTTTAAAAACAGATTTTAAAAATGACTTTATTTTCCAATTAAATTGCATAACACTTTATAAAAATGATTTTTAAAGTATTTGGCACATAATCCCCAATGTATGGAATTCCCATTGAAAGTCTGGCAGTAGAATTGGGTCCCAGAGGTTACTTACTGAATGCATAGATTTGGCATAAATTCTGAAAAATGTTCAATTACTACTTTGTATATTATGATTATGGCCAGTCATCTAGAAAATTAAAATATATTTTCAGCATATCAAATATGAAAGTAAATACATGTATTTCATTGTGGCAGAATTCTGAACAACAAAGATATATTCTGTAAAATATCAGAATATTAGTTTATTTATTTACTATTTTTGCAGATCTAAAATATCTGTAAAAATACATTCATTGGAATATTTCTGTCTCTCTTAGGAATACTAGTGGCACTACATGAGATGGCCATATGTTATTTTAAAACATGTTTACCTTCATGAAAGACAGCAGATATCCAGGAGACCTTAAAAGATTATGCCACAATGAGCATACAGACCCAATGCAGCAGTTGCCAACATGAGACCACGGAAGCACATTGCTGGACAACCTGATAAGCGCTCAGCCCACCACCTCCAACATAAAACTTAAATTTGTTGACTGAAGAAAACTAGAAAAATAAACAAGCCATGGCATTTTCTAGTTTTTCAGTCCCTTTCATGGTGTGATCAACACAAGTGACAGCATTAGTCACACACAGCAGAAAAGATACATATTTCAAATTAATCATTCCACTGTGTATGAACAAGAATCCCAAAAAGACATGCATTCCAAAACCTGAGCTTTAGCTTATGTGCGTCCCCATTATCCACAAAGGTAACTGAAGTATCTTTACTCAAACCACAATTCTTAATTGTATGATCTTTTAAGCCTCATGGTGTGAGCTCATTAAATGGAACTTGATACGCAGGATGGTGCTTAATTCTAAATGTGTCCTGAAGCATATGAGCTTTCCAACAAATGGTGAGAATAAGGACTGTTTTTGTTTAAAGCACTAACAATTACCTCTGTAATCAAGCATCTTCATTTTGAAGTATTTTAGATATCCAATACTTACTGTAGACCCCATTAGATTCTTCCTTAAATCATTAACTTAAATCAACTCAGACAATAAATCCATTAATGTACAAGAGGGCTTTTAGATTTATCCATTCTCCTTCCTTGTTGTCACTAGTTGGTAAGTCATAAACAATAAAGTGCACCCACCTCATTTTCCAAAATAGCTTTGAAATTTGAAGATTTACTAAACACAGAATGATAGTCTACTTAAATCTTCAGTAATTTTACCATAATCCCCAAGCACCATAAATCACTAGTGACATTGGCTAACAAGGGTTTAAGAGTTGGAACATGCAGTGTAATAAATTTTCAGACAGTTAAAAATCACTATAATTTTATTCTAATGCATTATAGATTGCTTGTAATGTCATCCTGGCCGGGGTGACCCATTTCTAATTTTGAACAGCTGTTCAGCTCGGGAGTTAGTTAATGATTAAATATAAATTGCCTGATTTATTAGTCTGAATGGTTGAGCTTCCAGGTCAATGTTATATAGACAAAATCATCAGTCTTGATACTTTTCAGAAGTTAACTGTCTCCTGTTCTAGTCAAAAAGTATTTATTCTCAGAGGAAAAGACTTGACATTCTCAATGAATCCTTTAAAATATTTTCCTTAGATTATACAGTGCTATCGCTAAAGAAAACTCTGTCTGTAGAAATAATTTTCTTCAAATTTGAAATAAACCCTTAAAACTGGAGTCGTAGGGCTAAAGCCGAAATAAGGTATGCAACTTGAGCTACATCAATTGCGTATCTTAAGTTGAAATAGCTTTTTTCAGCTTTTGGTGCTGTCTACACAGCAGGAAGTCTTCCTCCAACTTCCCTTACTCCTCCTAAAATGAGGGTTACTGGAATCAGAGTAAGAATTTCTCCAGCTCGCCATTATTTCGACATTATGTCAAAATAACTGCTTATAGTGTAAATGCGCACTATGTTATTTCGGAAAGTTATTCCAAAATAACACTGCTGTGTAGACGTACTACTACCAGGTTTAGACCCATTGGGAACTCAGTAGAGCTATACTTTTTTTTTTTTTTTTACTTGCAACATCTGGCTAATGCTGAGGATTTGAGGTTTGTCTTGCTCTGACTAAAACTGTTCATTCCCAGCTAATAAGAAAATACACCAGTGATTTCACTGTACTGTAACAAGTACAATATTTTTTCTTAAGTGTCTGACAACATGCAAGTTGAAATTAACTATATGACAAAAACTGTTTTGTTTTAATTACATCATATCATTATTATTTGAGTAAGTCAAACTCATTCTGCTTTTCAAACCAACGTAATCTTGATTGCAAACTTCCTTGACTGATTTCAGTGTCATTGTGGTCATGCTGGTCCCAGAACATTAGAGAAACGAGATGGGTAAGTAATATCTTTTATTAGACCAACTTCTGTTGGTGAGAGACACAAACTTTCAAGCTTACATGGTGCTCTTCTTTAGGTGACCTTGAAAGTTTGTCTCTCTCACCAACAGAAGTTAGTCCAATAAAATATATTACCTCATTCACCTTGTCTGCAGAAATGGAGGCACTTAGAAAAGTAGTGAGTTTTGTTCTTGCAGAATACATACACAATCTAACTGAAAATTACTGTATTTTTAAAAATAATTTAAAATTCATTGAAAGAGCACAGGAATACAAGTAGTTAACCATCTGCCATTTATTTTTTTACTATTGTTAATACTAATTTACCAAGAAATGAAGTGTAATAAAATCCACATATTGTGTCAAGATGGCATTTTCTGTGTGAGTAATTAGGGAAGCCATATAGCAGCATTATGGCTTACTTGAATGGATATAGAATGTGATCATTAAATAGCCATCAGTTTTTCTATGATGATATTTGCCTACACACAGGAAGGTAATGGCTACACTGAAATTTATACTAAGTTTTTTAATGAAAATGCATTATGTTCCTATTAAAAATGAATAGTTTTTGCAACAGCCATACCAGCCCCCTCCTAACAAGTGTATTTTACTTACTTACAAACTAAGTGCAATGTGGGCGGATGCCATGTGACTCAATCCTGACCTAGAGGATTGTTCAGTCTCTCTGCTCATTAGCCAGAGGCTGCCCATGCTGTCACAATGTGTTCACAGTTGTGTACAAATGTGGTGACTTAGTTATGGAGACTTTTCTCTGGGGACCACGCAAATTAACCTAATGAGGGGCATGTACATTTTTTAAAAATGCATGATACTCTGATACTCTTCTCAGATTTTGGTTGCCCGTTACCGTATCTTGCTTATTAGTCTTTGTTTGCTTGTTTTTTTACTGGATTTATTTAAATCATCCATCATCTGGGAATTGTTAATACCTTATACTCAAATTTTAATGTATTCAAAAATAGTTTAAAATATTTTAATTATTAATTTGGGAAACTTCATTAAGAAAAGAGTCTACTTGCCTGAAGTCCCTTGACAAGTCTGTTAGCCAGCTCAATTGTTTTGTTGGTGCGGTCCACATCTTCTTGACATCGGACTTTCTCTGCTATTGCTTTTTCAAATGAAGTCGTGAGTCTGCATAGATTGCTATCTAGATCCTGAACAAGAGTCAGATATAAGTTTTGTAACCTCAGCTATTTTTTCTGTACTTCAGTAATAATAATTTACATGTATGTAATCACTTCCATTCTGAAGGATGCGAACTCTAAGGCAGGAATGCTTTGTACAGAATGGTGGTTTTCAACCTTTTTTCATTTGAAAAGCCATGAGAAATTTGCAAATGGAGGTGTAGACCCCTTTGAAAAGCAGACATAGTCTCTTTGTACTGCCAGGATTTCACGGACCACAGTTTGAAAACAACGGGTTTAGAAGACGCTCCCAAGTCAGCTGCTGATTTTAAATTAGCTTTTTAATCCATGGCTGGTTACAGGTTCCTGGATGAAGATGGCTTACAGGTGCCAAAAACAGTTGGGTCTGTCATGTTATCCCAGTTGGTAAACAGGGGGGCTGCAGTGCACAGATCCACTCTGAGGGCGTGTTTACAGTGGGGAGTTATTGCAAAATAACTCCCCTTATTTTGAAATAACAAGGCAAGCATCCACACTACCAAGCCTGTTATTCTGAAATAATGGGCTTATTTTGAAATAACAACTCCAGCTTGGGGAAGAGGAATAAGCTTATTTTGAAATAGTTATTTCAAGAGTTGTTATTTTGAAATAATTTATTTCTAAATAATCTGGTAGTGTAGACATAGCCTGAGAGTGGTAGGACTACATGGTTCTATCCAGAAAATGGTGAAGGTAAGGAAATCTGTCTCCAAAGAAGAGCACTTGAGAGAAACTAAAAAGGGATCTGAAGCTCAGCCTGTAAACATCATACTGTGAGACTCTGGGGAGCCAGAACCTAGCTCACCAGGTCCATGAGCAACTGTCACATCCATGCTGTCACACAACAGCTCTGGCAGAGCAACGACTAATGGGCTGTGAACCTTATGAGGACAAGTACCCCTAGATATCCTGCCCAGAGAGGCCCTGACTGGAGAAGCCTACCACATTCTTTCACTAGCCCAGGCACACTATTTAAGGCTTAGGGAAAACATCTGGAGACCATCTCTGAATCAAGCCAGATCATTTACCTGCTATACAGATACACCCGGCCTTATTCCAGGCCTGTCTCAACTTTTCTCCTGCCTTCCCTGACTCCAGGTAACCCAGTTCAGACCCTTGGCTTATGCATCCTGACTCTAACCACTAGGATTGACTACTCCTGCTTCAATTCCTGACAGACAATGACCCAGGCCTATTGACAGAGGCCAGGATTTGGGAATTTAGCATCATAAACGCAAACTTTGCAGAACACAGCCAGGAGTTGCCTTTATTTATTTGGGGATATATGCCAATTTAGTATTGCCAACCTTAAAAGAAAAAATCATGATATTCCCCCCTCCCACAAACATTCAAACAATTTTTTTAACAAAATATTGTGTTTTATTTTGGCTTTATCTTTTGAACTCCCTCTAGCCGTTCCTAGTGTATGTGAGAGACAATTAGTTTCCCAGTGCTCCACATTTATTGGGAAAGGAGATTTTTCATGCTGACATCAGCCCAGCTCCATCCCTTCAATTAATTCTGGCCACAACCTTCTAATCAATCTTGTCCCCACATCAGTTCAGTTGCCCTTCCACAATACATCAATTCATCCACCTAGACTTCCAGGATGGGAGGTAGCAGCTCCCGGGGTTCTTCAGTGTCTCTGCCCCTTCCTAGGCCAGGGGCTGCAGGAACAAAGGTGCTACCCTAACCCTGTTGCTTGTAGAGGAACTGAGGGTGGGGCACCACCATCTGGGTGGCGCTAAGAGCTAACTGTCCTTAGCCCCACCCCTTCTGCCCTTGGCCCTGCCCCTTCTGGGGTGTGTGTGGAGATGCCCCCCCACCTTGCCCCGGGGCCCATTCATCCTAGACTGCATATAACCACTGGACTGGGAGAAGAATGTTGCAGTGGGACTAGGTACAGAAGAAAGGAAACTAACCCTGGAAAACTGAGAACAGGCATAAACTGGAGATGGCCTGTGAAATGCTAGGTGATAGCTAGGTCAAAAAAGAAGTTCTACTTCCTGGAACTGGTAGATGTTTGTTCTGACAAAACAGGAAATATGTATAGTAACCATAATCTGTGCCTTCCATCTGGGAATCTCAAACTGATTTGTAATAGAATCAGAAAAGTAGAATGGAAGGGACACCAAGGCACAACCAAGTATATCCTACACTATTCCTGACACGTGTTTGTCCAATCTGTTCTGAGCTTTGCTCGGACGCCTACCCCAGAGCTTAACTCTCTTTATATTTATTGTTTTTCCTATTATCTAACCTAACATTTCACAATATTTAACCTAACTGAATTAAATCTCAGGACATCCCACAACTTTTACAGGTGAAGAAACCTCTGTGACTCAAAGTATGTGGCAAAGCTGGGAAAAATATTCTGACTGGTCTTTATCATAGGACTCTGCTAATAAAAGAATATTAATCTGAAGCTGAAGCTCCCCAAATCTAAACTTTACTAAATGGAGGTTATTTCACAGCTTTCTGTACAGAAGTGGTTTTAACTATTTTTTTTTGTAATTTATTTTTATCTAGCTGACTATCCTAGAAAGGTGTGTGTTTGTATACATTGCTTGGTGATTTAGACCACAGTGTTATAATCACGTTAATCTTTTGAAGCCTTATATAATTGTCAGATAAGCACAAAATTTTAATTAAAATGTTTCCATTAGTTCAGTAACAGATATTATTAAAACAACATTACCTTTACATGGACAAATCAAATGCATTGAAGTACTGACAAATGGTACCTTTCCTTTATCTAGTGCTACATTACAATAAGTGAATTATTGTGGGACCATTTCTACATTTGATAATGCCACACAGCTGCAGGATGGTTTTTTGAGTGGATTTGTAATTTATACAAATGAGCTACTTAAATCAGATTACTCATGTGAAAGAGCAAAACACGTTGGGAAGCAGTCCGCTTTTCCTATAATTTGTTGAAAAATATAAGGCATTTGAATAAACTGTATGATATTTTCTACTTGAAGCTGAGGGGATCCAAGATGTGGGCTGCAAGAAGTACATACAGGAGTTTCAACAGGAGATCTTTCAGTACTCATGATTCCTTCCAAATCAGTAGTCTATCTAGTTCAACATCCTGTCATCGAAGGAGTCATAGGAAGATAAAGAAACCTGTTGAAAGTTTCTTCCTAATTATCAATAATTCAAGGTTGGATTAAGGCCTGAAGCAGACACGATTATTTCTCTTCCAAAACTCCTGGTCATTTCTAACATTTATTACGAGATTTACCCACTTTTGGTCGGATCCTTAACTCAATTCATTTTTGGTTTTTGGAAAATAAAATGAAAAGTACATGCTTCATTTGAATCATTGCTTTGGGGTGGGGCTAGGGATAAGGGGGTCAGTTTGCAGGCTGTCCCAGGGAGAGAGGACTCCCAAAGCCCTTTCACCACAGCAGCTTGTGGCCAGGTGAGAAGTGCCCATCTATGGCTGCTGCAGCTCCAGCAGGCACAGCCAGGGGAGAGGCTCATGTCCCCCGAGCTGGGGTAGGTCCAGGCTCATTTTCCTCCTGCACTCCCCAGCCAGACTGAGGAATGCAGCAAACTGTGCACTTTCCCCTCGCTTCATGATGAAGGGGAACATCCAGCAATGTTCCTGTATGAATTGGGCACCGGGGATGGGGTGGCTCAGGGCTGGAGCAGTCCTAGGATGCGGGAAGGGAAGGGAGCACCCTCAGCCAGCTTCTTTCATCTGCCTAGTGATTCTTTTTTTCTGTATGGTTTTATGAGAAGCAATCCCATTCTAGGTACATTCCATCCTCCTGGCACAACCAAACCTTTTCCTTGCTTTAATTTATAAGAGGAAGCCGTATACCAAATTTGGTGGACCTAGCTCTTACCATTTAAGAGGAGTCCTTGAGCAGACAGACACACAAACTCTCTCAAATATAGAATAGATAACAATTCTGGATATTCTTATTAACCATACAAAGGTCTAATCCCTTTCTGAATCCTGCTGAGCTCTTGGACTAGTTCAAAGACAAGATACAGACTTGATGCAAAAATTACTGGATGAAATACAATGAGCTATGTTATTCAGGAGATCAGACAAGATCATCATAAAAGTATCACTTGGCCTTGAAACACCTAGAACTATCCCGTGGCAAAGCAGTGCTTAGGTTAAATAATGCATTGCATGGAAAATATTTCCTTTTGAATTTGCTACCCTTTGATTTAATTTACTCTCTCTCTTCTCGGGTTACATGACAGCAGTTCCTAAGTTAACTTCCCTATGCCATGTATTTTATACATTTTTATGCCCCCCCCCCTTATTTGTCTGTTCTCTATGTTAAACAATTCCAATCCTATCAATCGTTCTTTGTATGAGGCTCTGTCCATATCCCTAATTTTTCTCCAAACGACCTCTAATTCTGTAAGATCCTTTTTGAGATGGGGTGACTAGTACTGCACACAAAAGAGACCACACCATTCACTGATCAAGTGGTGCTTTAGTTTCTGCATTATTCTCCCTTCCCATTCTGTAGCCAAGGATACAAGATATTGGGTATATTTAGGATACAGAGGTGAAATATAAGTGTTAATTCATGTTTTAATAAAGGGCATGCAGAGGTCAGGCCTGTAAGATATTTAGCTTAGCCAAACAGAGCCTCAGGTGGAAGAATGGGTTGCCATGACAAGCTGATTGATAAATAACCTTGTGCTAGAAATTATGCTGTTACAATAAATGTGTGAAGTGCTGCAGTCTGGAGAAAAATGTGTTGTAAAGTTGCAGATAAAACTAGTTAAAGTTGATTGTAGCATTTGGGGAATTTTTGCAGGTACAGAGGGTGTCAGCAACATACTAACAAGTGATAGAGGTATGTGAATGTAAATAAGTTTAAGGTTAACTAACAAGCTAACCCCTGAAAAACAGGACACCCCAAATTCAGTGGGCTGTGGAAGCACAGATAAAGAAAAGGGGGTTGAAACCTTCATGAAAATTATCAAGCCTGGTGGGCTTTAGCGTAACACATTATGAAAGTTGTATCCTAGCCTGGGCCTGAAGAGACATCAGGATGATACCTACTGATGGTGATGGAGACAATGAAGAGGAGAAGGAAGAAGCAAACATTCCAGAGGCCCCCAACAGGAGACATGAGTGAAGCCTAAACACTTTGCAGTCTTTCCCCACAGTTGTATTTCAGTGTTCCTGGGACTGTAGCTCTGCTTAGTGGATTTGTTAACAAATGACATTGTGATAAACTGTAATTGTTTCTCACGTGCACCTCAGGTCTGTCATTCTAACAATATTGGTAATAATTTTCCTGATGCAGTGGCCATCTAGGAGTCCAAACCATTACTGATCAGTGCAGTCTAAGAAATTAATCAATATACCAATCCAGCAATTACACTACAATTTCTTATGCATTCTAACACTTTGCTTGTTTGACCACAGCTGACATTGAATAGAGAACTTTTCACTGAACTGTCTGTAATGATGCCCAGGTCTCTCTCTTCACATGATACAGTTAACTTAGAACCCAGAAAAGTGTAGGAAGAGATCAAATTATTCTCTCTAAAGTGTATCACTTTCCACCTAATTTCATCTGCTATAGTTTTGCTCATTCACTTAGCTTGGTGAAATCCCTTTGAAGCGCCTCACAAACTTCTCTGGACCTGACTAACTTTCCGAAGAGACAGAACTGTAACCTGACTTTCTTTTGTTTGTTTTACTACAAAAATTAACCACAGCAGGCCCTCTGAAAAAGGAAGCCTGGCTGAAGATCTACCATGTACTCTACCATATAGAAAAATATGAATGTTAAATATGCAGTGTGATGATAAATTTGGCCATACAGATATTCCCAACGGGAAGTGTAAATTTAACCTGTGGTGTTTAACTTTTCCTATAGTAAGCTCTCCATAATAAGAGCACAATAAGCATATGACCATCTGTAGAAAAATTCATAAGGGGAAAAAAAATGAGAAATGCACATATATTAAAGGCCAGAAAATGGACTCAGAGAAGGGCCTTTTGTTGTAGTAGTAGAACAAGAAGAGAGGATGTAGCAAGTTCTTTGAGCTATTATTAAGCACAAAACAAGGAAGCACAATTAGTCTACTCTAAAAATTTACTAAAAAAAGGCAGGGAGTCCCACATTTACTATCTCTCAGTGTATTACTGATCATTACCACCATCACACATGCTTAAAAACAATTTATTCTCCCTCCCGTTACTGCCTTATTCGTCAGCCTTGCAAACTCAGTCTGGGATCTGAAAGTCAGTCTGGGATCTTTCCTTCTTGTATGTCACTCCCCAGTAATAAGGATTCTGTCGGTCAAATTCTACCCACTAGAAATTAAATTGAATAGGTCTGATTCAGGATAGAATCTGCTCCATCCACTGGATTTTTGTTAACAATTAGTAAGCCAGGACAGCATCTAACTTGCTTTCTTACAGCTGAGTTGATTTGGCAGGGCTGAGAGGAGTAAAGAAAGCAGTGAAGGGTTATTTTTATCCAGAAAATAAGCATAGATGGCTCTGAATATAAACACAGGAGAAAAAGTTTATAAATATTTGATGATAAATATACTTTTATCAATAACTCAAAAGACAGGATGGTCTGAAGAAGCCGAGGTCCTAGTTTCTGTCTCCAAGTTTTTTAATGTTTTTCTTAAAGATTCAGAGAGGATTTAATTTCATTTTTATTATATAATTAATGCTTCCAACAATGCCCATTCTCGCAGTTATTCCTGTGCAGCTACAGGTCAATAGCCATATAACTGATTCTGCAGAGATATACAGCTCATACAAATCATTCTGTTATTTATATAAATTTCCTTTTTTGTTTATTAAATCTATTGGTTATATCGAGTGACTGAATGTGTTTTGGAAAATTCTGTAATTTCTTTTTAACAGCCTAGTGTGCTCCAACAGAAAATGCAGCATGTCCTTCAATGTTTTTTATAAGAAAAGTAGTACTAAAACTTAATGCAACCATATCTTTGACACTAAAACAAAGACTATATGGCACTTCAGGACTACGGCGTAATAAAACCAGTTATCTATCTGGACAGAGTTGGTGCCTTACCATAG
This sequence comes from Pelochelys cantorii, assembly GCA_032595735.1. Lineage (NCBI taxonomy): Eukaryota > Metazoa > Chordata > Testudines > Trionychidae > Pelochelys > Pelochelys cantorii. The sequence continues at coordinate 202,373,923 of CM064327.1, forward strand.
AGATAGACACAAACCAATGAAATAAGCTCAAGTTACTGGAGAAGGATTATTGTTGTTCAGACAGTACTTACAAGCAGCTTTTTCCTAATTGCTTCTAGCTTTTCAGTGGCTGCTGCTAGTTCAGCATTTGCCTGCGCTAATGCATGACGTTTCGGCTCCACATCACAATACACCTTGAGAAATATAGAGAGTATAGTTATACTGGGACAAAAAGTAAGTCTTGTTTTCATTCACAAAAACTGTAAGTGACACCTGACGAAATAGCATCTACTCTGTGCAATGAGCTAGTAAGTCACAGGTCACATAAATTTGCTTTAACTGTAGGGTTTTTTTACATTGTAGTGAAATACATACAAACCCATATTAAATTCATAATCGTAGCTATACACACATACTACTGACTTACTAGGAGAAGATTTATCCTGCCCACTCTTTGCAAACACTTTGCAACTTTTGTTTTCTTAGCACAGAACAGGAGGGTTTCAATTTCGGAAAACAGGTCTGCTGCGGAGCTCACAACAGTTTACACATGGAATGATTTTTTTTGGTTCAGAATGAAGATTAAAGGGTCAAGCTTGCATTTAAATGGTACACTGCAATCAAGTACATTTTCTAATATTTACAACTAAAAGACTTACCCAGTGTTGCTCAGATATTTAACTCAATGTTGTTTTTTGGAAAATAAAATTATGGGGCTAGGGATGAAGGGGTGCAGTAAGCAGGCTGGCCCGGGGAGAGAGGACTACCCCAGCCCTCTCTCAGTGCAGTAACTTGGGGCCAGGATGGCCACTGAAGCTCCAGTGGGCACAACCAGGAGAGGGATGCATATCCCCTGGATGGGACAGATCCAGGTTCATCTGCCACCTGCACTCCCCAGCCAGAGTGAGGAGTGAAGCAAACTGTGCACTTTACCCTGTGGGGAGCAGCCAGCAATGTTCCTATCTGAATCAGAGGGAGGGGGGATTCAGGCCTCCTGCCCTAAAGATTGCCTGGCGGGTGGGAGGCTTGGGCAATCCTGACAAGGGGAGGAGGGAGGGCAGTGCAACCCCAGCCAGCCCCTTTCATCTGCCTGGTGATTCTGTTTCTTTTCTGTATAGTTTTATGCATCCCCATATGAATGGGAGGGAACTGCAGTTCTTCCCCTTTCCCTCCCTAAAGGGCATCCGGAGTGATTCTCTTTTTAGTATGGTTTTCTGAGAAGGCACATCCCATTTTCCTGGCATAACTAGCCCCTTACCTTTCTTTAAGTTATGATAAGAGGAAGCTGTATACTGAATTTGGTGATCCTAGCTCTTATCATTTAGAAGAATTATTGAGCTGACAGTTACAGAGACAGACTCACTCTCGCATGGACACAGAGACAAACTCTCTCAAATATATAGTAGATTACATGGTATCTATTGCTCAACTGTGTTTCATAGAGCCTTTCATTTAGACAGGTAGCAGAGATTTTTCTCTTAGTTCAAGTAGTAGGGGAATATGCAGCTGGAGGAGGAGAAGTAGACATGATCTTTCTTACCATTCCATCGTAATGAATTGTAAACCCCTATGGCCACAATTTTGTTCTTTTTTAAAAAAAGTTATCAAGTCTCTGCATTGTTTTCCATTTCAACCTCTATCTGCATTTAGTCTTGTGTCTTCACTGAAAATAATACACTGAGACTGCTGAAATAGCCACAAGCCTCTATCATAGCATCTTTCCAAACCCACCTACTTATCCAGTCAGAAACCAAATATTTTGATATATACTACCTCAAAGAATTTTACTATATTGATGACCCAGGCACAGAGACCAGCTGCTGCAAAGGACTTTGTGCGAACCAAATTTGGGTTGAATTCTGGATCTTTCAAGTAATGTTCTTTGACCACTTTCAGACAGTTCTCAGGAATATGCTCCTTATCATAACTAATTAAAGCTTGAAGGAAGTCATCAACCTGCAAGAAGAAACAACCCAATGCACCAGTCCATAAGCATTACACAGAACATTCCAATGTCACAAGTTAACTCCCGCTTTTGTGACCTGAGACTATTAAAGCAAAATGGACACACTACATTTAGTTTTGGAGATTGTATTGATCACTAAGAGTACGTCTACACTACAGCATTATTTCAAAATATCTAATTTCGAAATAGTTATTTCAAAATAAGATAATTCAAAATGATGTGTCTAGACACAAAATGAATTTTGAAATAGCGTTTTGCTATTTTGAAATAGCGCGTCCACACTGATTGGACGCTGAATCACATTTAAGGGCAGCTGAAACCACTTCTGGCAGGGCATCAGGTCAGGAGTTACTTTGTGTGGCTGCTGCCTGAGGCTATCTGAGGCTTGTGCTTAAAGGGACTCCCCTGGACAGCCGGTTCTTAGCTTTCCCTGCTTGCTTGCCTACCTTGCTGAGGGACAGCAAAGCATTTTTTTTTCTCTGTGTGCTCCGGTTGCCCTCACTTGGGACACCACAGCAATCTGCACCATGGAGCCGGAGCTGCCCCTGGGCACTCTGGTGCTTCTTTTGGATGTGTTGCTGAAAGCCTGGCAGCACTTTCTGGAGGCTGCCTTGAAGTATCTGCTGCAGCCCGACCCCCAGACCGTCCTCCAGACCCTCCTGGGCTACATGGAGGAGCACCTGCAGCTCCTGGATGCCAGCGTGCCCCCGCCGCATCTGGACTTCCCCAACCGGGGGGGGGGGGGGGGAAATCGACGGGACACACATCCCCATCCGTGCCCTGGAACATCAGGCCTCCCTATACGTTAACCAGAAGGGGTACTTCTCCATCATTCTGCAGGCTGTGTCTGACCACCGGGGCGACTTTGTGGACATTAATGTGGGCTGGTCCGGCAAAGCACACGACGCACAGGTGTACTGCAATTCCTTCGTGCGCCAGAGGCTGAACGCCGGGACTTTCTTCCCCGACCGCCACATCAGGGTCAGGGACATGGACATGCCCGTGTGCCTGGTGGGGGATGCGGCCTACCCCCTACAACCCTGGCTCATGAAGCCCTACACGGGACACCTCAACCGTCCCCGACAGGCCTTTAATCTCAGGCTCGGCAGGGCCCGCATCATGGTGGAGAGTGCCTTCAGCCAGCTGAAGGCTCATTTTAGATGCCTCCTCACCCACCTGGACTTCTCTGAGCAGAATATTCCGCACGTGGTGGCAGCATGCTGTGTGCTGTGCAATTTGTGAGAGAGGAAGAGGGAGGCTTTCCTACCAGCCTGGATGGCAGAGGCAGAACACTTGGTTGGCCTATACACAAAGCCCCGCATGGCTGCCAGCCAGGAGGCCCATCGGGGGGCTGTCCATATCCGGCAGGCCCTGCGGGAGAGCTTCCACCTGGAGGAGGACTAACGTCTCCCTGGTGTGCCCAACTGGGGGCTTGTGTCTCATTTCACCCTCACATCCTTTCACTTACCCCTCCCTAACCCCCCTTCCTGATGTACAATAAAGACACATGTGTGGATGAAAAAAAACTCTCTTTATTGAGCAAAACTGGGTTGGGGGGGGGGCAGAATGAGGGCGGGAGAGGGGAGGCAAGAGGGTGGGAGAGGGGAGGGGTAAACCTGGGAGGAGGGAGCTGGAAGGGGGAGGCAAGGGGAGGAAGAGGGAGGAGAAGCTCAGGGTTGGAGGTCTTGCTGGCCCACCTGTCTCCCAGCACTGCGGGTGCAGGGGCCTCCGCGTCCCCGGGGCGGGTATGGAGGGTGGGGCGGATGGGGGGGGAGGAAGAAGCGGGAGGGGGAGCAGGAGTGGGAGGAGGAGTGGTAAGTGGAGAGGCAGCAGGGGCTGGAGCAGCAGGAGGCACCAATCTGTGCACCAGGATCTGTAGGTGGTCTCAGATTGCACGGCCCTGGGCAAGCAGTTCCCACCAGCTCTCCTGCTGGAGCTGCAGGTCTTCATGCACCCAGTAGTCCAGGGTGCAGTGCAGGTCCCGCAGTATCGCCTGGTGCTGCTGCTGGTACTCCTCCCGGTTACGGGTCAGCCTGCTGATTGCCCAGGAGCGGGAGGATGTCTTGGGCAGGGTGGTGTGCCCTGCACTCGTACCTGCTGCGGCTGTGGAGAAACACAAGAAGTGGTCAGTTCTCCCTGGGGACACAGTAGGTGAAGCCCAGCCCCCCTCTGCACAGCAAGGATGGCAGATCTCCGCACCATTGGAGCCGATGTGCTTGCACACAGGCCATGTTCAGGATGTTCTGCTATCCCCGGGAGTGGCAGCTGGCCCGGGACTACACCCATGCCCCTGTGCTGTATATAGTGTGTGTGTGTGCGTGCGTGTGTGTGGGCGGGGGGGGGAGATGTCCCCTGCCTCAGTGTAGGGGGGCTTGTGGAGGGAGGGCATTGTGCAGTGCCCCACCCCGGGGTCATGAGCATGTCATGTGCCTTCATACATACATGCGTGAGGGTAACAGCCCAAGGCCCCTGTGTGGCAGCCAGTTGGGGCCATGTGCCCAGGGATGGCACGGCACATGCACAGGTTGCTGCATGAGCCGTAGCCAGCAAGGCCCACGCGAGCGGTCCCTGGTCTCCCTCCCCTCCCACCGCCACATACAGGGACAGTGATGGCACTCACATGTTGCTGCCTCCCCAGCCTCGGATGACACCGGCAACAGATCCGCTGGGACAGCTCAGGGGCCCTGGCTGCATGGCATGCTCCCTCTGGGCTCCTGCGGCTCCTGGCCCTCCTCCTCCTCCTCCTCCTCCTCCTCGCCCTGGTCAGGGACCTCTGCCCCAGGGTCGATGACCACCTGGGGGGCACAGACCGTCCCGCCCCCCCAGGATGCAGTCCAGGGCATCATAATAGGGGCAGCTTTCTGGGTCTGCCCCTGTTTGGGAGCTGCCCTCTGCGGCCCTGGCATAGGCCTGCCGCAGCTCCTTGGTTTTCATCTGAACCTGCTCCTGGGTTCGCATGTGGCCTTTGGTGGCCAGGCTGGCAGCCATCCAGCTGTAGAAGGCCGCGTGTTCCTGCGTCTAGTGCGGAGATCATGGATGTTGGAGGCCTCCCCCCAAACCTCAATCAGGTCCATGATCTCCGCACTGGACCAGGCAGGCGCCTGCCTTTTCTGGCCCCTGGCAGGCTCCTGGAAACTGTCAGACTGGTCTTGGGGAGTGGTGGAGGGCTGGCTGCCATTGGGTTGCTGGCTCATGCTGCGGCCAGGCTCAGGGGCAGCGGCAAAGTGGCTCTGGGCTGGCAGGCGTGGTGCTAGCCACAACAGACTGTAGCCAGACTCTGGCCCTTTAAGGGCTCTGGGAGGGGGAGGAAGGAGAGGAGTTTTCCTGTTTGTGCCCAGAGTGGCCAGCAGGGCACCCTGGGAAGGGCTGGAGGCCCCCTATTTCAAAATAAGCATCTACACAGTGCTTATTTTGAAATAGCAATTTTGAAATTGGCGCTATTCCTCGTGGAATGAGGTTTACCAATTTCGAAATAAGCGTTCTGCTATTTCGATTTAATTTCGAAATAGTGGTTTGGCTGTGTAGATGCTAGGAAAGTTATTTTGAAATAACGGCTGTTATTTTGAAATAACTTTGCTGTGTAGACATACCCTAAGTGAATACAAATTTGAAAACAAAACAAAATGTGTGGCCTGAAATGTATTTTCATAGAAATCATTAATTTGCAGATTCCTGCTCATTACATACACCCACCCACCCCGTGTCTCTTTTTTGCAATTAAATGGGGAAATTGGTATCAGGTAATTATTTATATATATATCTATATCTATATAGATAGATAGATAGATAGATATAGATATATATACATACATACATACATACATACATATATATGTACACACACACACACACACAACTGTCTTCCTCTTAATTGCTTTCAGTTTTGGAAATAATGATCAATCCCAGTTGATGCCCATGTTGACTTTGGTCTACCACTGAAGACATGTGGAGAAATGATTTATAACAATAGGACAATGACATCCATATTGTAAGAAAGTGATATTACATTTGACTTAAACTTTTCCTGACTATAATATTTAACTAACTAGTCCTCCCCTCACCCATCAATAGATGATCAACTTAGCCAACAGACGATTTCCCACAGCCCAGTACCTTTCCCATGAAGACTTTAGCAGCTTTCCAACTTCGATCTTTGGGGACTTTGCCTTTATAAGCCAGTAATACCATGACTGCAGCAGTAACATTGGTTACTGCGATTGGTGGGTTGGGGAAGGCTTTTAATTCAGTGAGATTAACCTAAAGAGTAATCACAAAAAAATCACAAAAGTGCAGGATATCAAAAGACAAATATTGCAATTGCCAGCACAGCAGAGGTAGCACAGAATCATTCTGATACAGAGATTAAGAATGTATAGCTGTACTCTTTGAAGATTCTTAATCATTTGTGTCCCCTTTGGTCATTACTTCATGAAGTAAACAGAGCTGCAACTATTTGCATGATAGTTAAAGGAAGCCATCACCATCCAGTAGCACTAAAACAAAGAAGCAATATTCTGCATGAAATCTATATACACACACATTTTTCTACAGCATAAAGTGCAGAAGCCATTTTCTCATGTAAAATTCCTATTGACCTTGAAACTAAATCAACAAATTATACTTGTTGCAATCAGCAGAATAATCTATGATAAATAAATATGTGGCTTGATTTTACCATCTGTAAATAATTCACAGGAGAAAAGTATACACACTTATAGCACTTTCAATACAAGTAGGTAAAATAATCTATACACATCCTATTTCTTTGTCAACTTTCTTATGGTCACATGAATTTCTTCCCTCTCTTTTACACACTCTCTCTCTCTCTATTTTAAAAATGCCTGGTTCTTACCTTATTAAGTGTATCTAAAGCTGCTGTCGCAGCCACTAGAGCAGGTTCAGCTTTCACCAGGTCATCTTCACATTCTCTCTGCTTCAGAGATACTTTAGTTTGGATTGCCACTACCTATTCAAACAAATAATCTTAAAATTACTAACTTGAGATTTAATGTTACATATGCAGTCAGAGCTGCTTAAGCTGCAGACAGATTTTTTTTCTGAGCATCTAAGTATGTAAGCAATTTATAATTCGTAGTAGCCTTTCTTACAATGGGCACTGTCACATAAAATGTGTGGCAGACCCAACACTTCTCCTTTAACCAAAAATCTCCCAACATACAATGGTCCAAAGGAGGAGAAAATAGGCCACATACTCAGCTGTGACTGGATTCTGCTAAGTTAAAAGCTCCACCTGGCAGGTGACACACAACCCTCTGCTTAGAGGGAGACCTCTACTGCAGCCTCCTCTTCCTGTGGACCACTGCACCCACACAATACATAAGCCCTATTACTTCTGATAAAGAGTTCAGGTTCCTTTCAGACTAGTTACTCTGCTGTCTTGAATCATGATATTACTCCCTCTTGTTGTTCTGCTCTTTTCTGAGCAGCAAAAAGGAAGAAAGTGGAGGACACCTATTGCATTTTTTGTGTGGAAAAAACAGGATAATGGAAGAGCTAGAAATGGAAGAAATTTTGCCATATTTGTTATAGACTCATAGAGGATCACGGTTGGAAGAGACTTCAGGAAATCATCTTGTACAACCCTTTGCTCAAAGAAAGATCGACCCCAACTAAATCACAGCAAGAGCTTTGTCAAGCCTGGTCTTAGAGGTTTTTAAGGATGTTAACTCCACCACCTCTCCAGGTAATCCATTCTAGTACTTCACCACCCTTCTTAGTGAAATAACTTAGCTCCATCCTCTTTGGAACCCCTATTCAGGTAGCTGAGGTCTGCTATAAAAACCCCCCTCAACTCTTCTTTTCTGCAGACTAAATAAAGCCCAGTTCCCTCAGCCTCTCCTAACAAGCCATGTGCCCTAGTCCCTAATCACTTTTGTTGTCCTCCTCCAATTTGTCCACATTCTTTCTGTTGGGGGGGGACGGACAACACTCCAGATGTGGCCTCACCAGTACTGAATATAGGGGAATAATCACTTCCCTCGATAGGCTACTAGTGCAGCCCAATATGCTGTTTACTTTTTTGGCAATAAGGACATACTGTTGACTCCTATCCACTTTTTTGTCCACTGTAACCCCCAGGTCCTTTTCTGCACAACTGCTGCCTAGCCAGTCGGTCCCCAACCTGTAGCATGGAATTCTTCCACACTAAGTTCAGGGTTCTGCACTCGTCCTTCCTAAGCCTCATCAACTTTCTTTTGGCCCAATCCTCCAATTTGTCTAGTTCACTCTGGCCCCTACCCTTCAGTGTATCTATCTCTTCCTCAGCTTAGTGTCATTCATGATCCAGCTGAGGGTTCAAACCAACCCATCAGCCAGATCGTTAATGAAGATGTTGAATAAAACCAACCCCAATACTGGCTCCTGGGGTACTCCACTTGATACTGGCTGCCAACTAGATATCGAGCTATTGATCACTATTAATTGAGTCCAACAATTTAGCCAGCTTTCTGTCCACCTAATAGTCCATTCATCCAATCCATAAGCCTTTAACTTGTTGGCAAGAATGTTAGGGGAGACCCTATTGTGGATTTATGTGTCACAAACAGGTTTATCTGGCTTCTTGACAAAAAAGGTAAGTTTTGCAATCATTTGCCCAGTTATGTAATTACAAATGTATGATGGATTAGGGTCATAGGTAAACACAGTAATAGGTTCCATCATAGTTTTTACATTGACAGTTTTATAACTAAATATAAAATTTTAAAAATGCAAACCAGGCTTAAATTTGGTGAATATGTTTCATTCTTGGAATATATTTTTTCTTTTAAAATTGGTTTTGATTTTATCAATACATCAAGGTAAGAAAAGAGACACTTAGACCAGTTTGGGATTTTTGTAGCTGTGCAATTGAAAAAGAAGCATGCATTTAAAAAAATAAAAGTTTGCACAGAGCTTCTGGTTTATGACATTGCTTTTGTACTGTGGAAATAAATTAAGCTTTCTGATAACTCAATAGTGTCAACTCTGTTTTAATAATACCCACTAATTAAATAAACATGCATTTAAAAGGCCATTTCAGAACAGCTACAAGGCATCATGTAAGGAAGAACTTGTGTAACATCGGCTAAATTACCACCTACACAGAAAAATTACTCTTATCCTGAAATCACCCTGGAAATACACTACAACATTTGTTACTTAATCATTTCTTTTCTGGATATGCCCTCTTTGCCATTCAAAGACATTTGAATTGCTATTCTCTTCCTGCAAACATTATATCATAGGAAGCTCAGACTTGATTATGAGGCTCCACATCTTGACCACACTGCTGCTGCTCTCATTCCAGAAATGTATAATAAATGTGTCTCAATAAAGTGCTACTATTACAAAGTTTTATTTTTAATCTACTGTTAAAATTTGAGTGTTTCCTTACAATTGCTAAAGCACTCATCTGGAGTGAAAGTGGAAGGGATATGGCTCTGTCTTGGAGCAACCTGGACAAGCATGAGCAACCTTCAACATCTGTAGAATGAAGAAACTAAAAATTGCATAAATAAGTTGGTACCATGGTTCAAGCACTTTCTACTCAAGGAATTATCCTTCTGTAGAAGGATGAAGGTCAACTCAATTGAAAGCAGACCTATTTGGCATGACTACATAGCAGCTTTACATAATTTCAATTCAATTCAGGAATGCTTTATTGGCATGACAACTCACAGAAATATTGCCAAAGGAAGAGAGGCAGGAAGAGACAGATCCTCTTCATGGATGCTGCCACGAAGAATGTTAAATGGGCACTGACGTCCTTGGGATTGGTTTGATGTCTGGCGATGGAAGTGCTTTCGGGCCCAGACATTTAGGGTGAAAAGATATGAGCACTTAGCAGCACAAATCAATTCTGCTAAGGTAAAATTGAAAAACTCTTTCAAAAAGGTGTAGCAACTTTGGGAAAAATAAAGGAAGAATTTTCTGTGATGTATGAAAGGAAGAGTTTATCTTGATAATAAATGATTCAGTAGTATGAAAAATGACTTATGGAAGATGTAGTGAGAACAGAGGCTTCAGACTTTCACCAGCTTGACTGATCAAGAAGCATGTCTGTATGGAAATGAAAGACAGGGGCTTAGATGCCACCTGTTTGAATAGGTCACAAGAACCTACAGAATTGTGGGAAGATCCCAGGTTGGAGAGGCAGGTCTGAGTGCTAGTTTTGCTGGACATGCTCCTCTAAAGAGCGTAAAGAAGCATACTGGCTGCGAGCCTCACCCCAGGGATTATCAAATAGTCATATAACTGATAAGATTTCATGCGGTTACATGGCTATTCAATTACACTATATCTAACATCCTTAGCAGGAACTCTTACTTTGGTTTAAGAGAGGTTTATATCAGTTTGCCTGAAGTCTATTAAGAACAGACTTAAACAAAATCAAATTAAGCCACTTTAAATCTGAAATAAGAGCACCCACATATCCTTGTGCAATGGTTTAACCATATCAGTTTAAAAGCCAGTTTGGGTTATATCAGGACAAATTTCTCATATAGACAAGCCCTTATACAGAATTTCTGTGCCACTTGTAATTGCTTATTTGGGAGATTACTTAAAGGTTATGGTGCCTGGGGCTGAAGACAGTTGTAATTAGTTATGTCTTTATCCTGGCATATCACAATTCATGTGAAATAGCTTCTCATGAACACAGTTTAGGTTAAGTCTTGCTTCTAATTACAGAGAAAGTAAAATATTACAGTGATTGGTACAGTAACATTTGTTAGATGCTACAATGCACTGGCAGAAAAAAGTTTCTACAAGAACTTTTACTATGAATAAGTAATATCCAAGCTATGGTAGCTGTTTATACAATAGTCAGGGTTGGCTGTTTATAACACACACACACAAGCAAGGATTAAGTGACACGCTGTTACACCAGAAATCTCAATGTGAAGCTTAACAGTCCCTCCTCCTACCTTTCCCCACCTCCAAAACAACATGGGTTCAGGATTGAGTTGGTGGGAGGAACATGTTGAATTTCCCAGCATTCATTGGTTTGCATCCCAGACATAACACACTTTAAAATTTAAGTATTGTGCATGGTTTTCCGCTCTTCCTTTGATCACACTTTCTCTCCACATGCTGCAAGCCTTCTAACCTAAGCTACTTATACCACTATACATGGAAAAAATACAAATTCCATATTAGACAAGCTACCCTACATAGTAAGATATAACTCAGCTGATCTGCCCAACAGCTATAGTGAGACAAGGTGGGTGAGGTAATGTCTGTTATTGCACCAGCTTTCTGTTTGTGAGAGAGAGAAGCTTTTGAGGTGCACACTGCTTTTGAAGAAATTGATCCAATAAATTATATAACCCCAACCACTTTGTGTCTCTAGTATCCTGGGACCAACATGACTACAACAATACTGCCTATCATGGACATAATTGTACAAGCATTCACCAACTGAAATCTCCTACATCATAAACAGTACCATGCAGTGATTCAAGTATGATGTAGTACTTCCCATTAAACAGGATAATTAAAATATCACAAGCTTATTCTCCCTCATTTTCTCTTTTTTGTTCTTATTTATTGTGCTATTACTCTTTGTTTCTTGGAGGCTGGAGGGAGCTAAGAAGCTATAATGATTTTTAAAGAGAGATAGAAAGTTGATTTCAATGAATCCAGTCACTGAAGTGGAGATAGGATTTTAATACTGATCTCTAACATGTTGGTAGTCCAGTTTCAGGGTGGAAGTTCCTACAGATAAGAATTCCTGAGAACTATCTGAATTGCTAGGAAAGCTAGAAAATAAATGTAATATCATCTGTAAAAAGTAATTGGACTAGCGAACTCAATGATAATCCAAGGACAGCACACAAACAAAAAGCATTGTTCCAGTTGGAGGGGGAACCAGAGGGGTTCAGCCTCACTCCCCATGCGTACTCAGTGTAATTCCAGCATCCTCAGTACCAACACTTCTCTGTAGTGGGATCACAGGGTTGTTTTCTGCTTTGAAGGAGCAGGTTCCTTACTAGAAATCAAGACATATTACAATGCATTTACAGCTACTCTGATGCAGAAAGATTGCCTACAGCTGCCATGCTCCTCCCATAGTTTACAAGCTCAAAAGCTCTATAGCAGACTTTCTTGACTTCTGTACAAGCTTCAGTTGACACCATGGGACTGGTCCCATCCAGACTTATTCTTCCTCCCTGGATGATTCTGATGTGATCTGACCACCCCAGGCCTCCCCTCGCCCCTATAGATAGGGCATCTCTAAAGGCAGCATCTAGTAAATGCTTTAAAACTTACACCATTAGCTTCCTGTGACACCCTGTACCTCAAAGGAGGAGCACATTGGAAACCCCACATTCACCTTGGTGTTAAGTTTTGTACAAAATATATCTTCCAGGGTATGGTTTAGAAGTCTTGATCTGATGAAGATTAATATCTCATTTGGTTATATGTCAGGGGTGGGCAATAATTTTTTGCCGGGGGCCACTTGGGAAATTTTTGAAGTGGCCCAGGGCCACACAGGAAGGGGCAGGGCCAAGATACTTCCAGGTTCCCCACCCCCAGACAATGATTGGTCTGGGGGTGAGGGAGTGCCCCCCCGCCACGTTCCCCCAGATGCCCATGCCCCTGGCATGGGAAGAGACTTCCCAAGCTCCCCTGCCCCTAGACCAATTAGGGCCTGGGGGTGGGGGAGCGTGCGAAGCCTCCTCCGCTCTGCCCCCGCCCTGAGAGCAGTGCATGCTCCTGCAGGGCAGGAGGAGGCTTTGTGCGCTCCCCCGCCCCCAGGCCCTAATTGGCCTGGGGGCGGGGGAGCGGCAGGGCTTCCGTGGGCCGGATCCATCCACTTGGTGGGCCGGATCTGGCCCGCAGAGGCCCCTTTGCCCACCCCTGTTATATGTATTGTTAATGCATATGAACTCATCATCTTTAATGAAAGAAGAACAAGGCTCAAAGTTTGCATTAAAAAATTAAGGACACCTAATAGTAACTTTTGTATGGGATGAAGGGTAACCCCAAGTAAAGGTGAAACTTTTGAGAGCTCTACAGACAGTATAGTATGACCCTAGGGCGGTGTTTTTTCTCAACTCAACAATTTATAAAATGTGTTGGAACTTGAGTTACCTATCCCTACATCAAAACAGTTTAATTCAGGGGTGGTCAATAAGTGGCCCTCGGGATGGATGTGGTTTATCAGTGAAGTATCTACAGGTACAGCTACTCGCAGCTCCTGTTGGTTGCGGATCACTGTTCTTGGCCAATGAGAGCTGAGGGAAGCAGCATGGACTGAGAAAGTACTTCCTGCAGCTCACATTGGCCAGGAACAGTGGTCTGCAGCCAACAGGAGCTGCAAGTGGCCGATCCTGCAGACGCACAGGTAAATAAAGCATCTGGCAGCCTACTAGGGGCTAACCCTGGTAAACTGCATCCAGTTCACTTATTGCTCACCCCTGGTTTAACTAATATTCTGATGCATTACGGAACTCCTCTCTGATATTAATGGAGACAATGTACATTAGTTTTGATAGCAAAATGTCAGGCTGCCCAGGTCCATTGGATTGCAGGATAGAGGGGCTTAAATGGATCAATAGCTACTATAGCAGAAAGATATATTTTAATGCAAAAATGGGAGGCTTCATTTAGTGATTTACATGTTTTGATTCAAGAGCAAATTTGAGTCTATCTTTTCAATAATAAAACTGCTAGCTAATTACACATGTTGAGCAGAGCAGAACAGAGGGGGAAAAAAGGATGCAGATTCTGAACTACTTGCACACAGGGTGATTCTCAAAGGGAAAACAGGACACTGCATGAGGCTAGTCTGAGCAACACCCCTCTCCTGCCCTGGCATGCAGGGCTGGCACAAGCTACTCACTGAACACCTCTCCACCACTGTGGGGCTGGCCTGACCCATTCGCCCAATTCCCCTCTCTGCATGAGGCTGGTGCTGCTGCTCGCTCAAGTCCTTGCAGACCCACTCCCCTACATGAGGCTAGGGCTGGCATCACTGCTCACTCAAATCCAGACACCCCCCCTCAATCCAAGCTCCACCTCCCACCCTGAACAGTGCTGGCATTGCTGCTCTTCCACCCCGCACTTTCCTCCATCCCCGCTTTTTGACAAAGGTGGGAATTTGTCCTGTTTGCTCTTGCAAACTTGATCAGTTGACAAAAAGCAAACAGAACAAATGCCCACTTTCTCCAAAGCAGTTATGACAGCTGGCACATGGCTTAAAAAAAATAGACTGTTTTCACCTGAACAGGGTGTATGGTCACCCTACTTACACCTCTCATAGAAGGATTTTAGGATTCAAAATTTAGAAATTAATGTTGTAAGGCAATGGAATGGATTTTGCCGTTAACTGAACTGTTCAATTTAACTAAAAACACAAAGCCTTTAGAAATATAAAGTTCTCAGAGGAAACTCTGTGACCATTACTACATTATAAATATGCCCAATTCTTAAGATCCACATTCATTATATGCTTGAATGTGCACAGTATTTATTGTTCTTTCATATTATTAAAAGAGCTAAACGGTTGGGAAAATGAATAATGTAAAGAAAAGTCAAATTATAATCATGGTCTGAAATGCAGTTTCATGTGTAAGTATAATAATTCTTTACATTTTATGCTCCCTAGAGGGGAAGTTCTTCAAAACTGTTCACCTACAAAGGTTTAGTTCGTGTTAAATATAACTCAACAACCCTAAATGGTGGAATTAGACTGACCTTTCGCTCCTCTACATCAGCAGCAGCTCTTTCCTGGCTCACTCTCTCAGTCTGAAGCCCTATCTTAGTAATCAAAGCTTCAGCATCCTGATTTCTCAGTTGTAGTTCTGCCTCTTGACAGGCAAGTTTGGATTTTAGGTCTTCTACCTACAGTGCAACAGAGAAGAAATTTTGGAGCAGTCATTAATTAGGCACATTCCTTGAACATTCTCATTTGCTGAAGGGGGAGGTATAACACTTGGACATAACTTGTACTTGAACTTTGTTTTTCAATTCCATTTCAAAGCAAAATAGTATCTGTTCCTTATTTTTCCATCTTCACTTGTTATAGTTTGTTTCCATAATACAGCTCCATTTCTGTAGCTCATAGAAGAAGTATGTTGCTTTCTAAATGACCTCACATATCATACAAAACAATCAAACCACACCTATGAGAAGCTTAACGGCGCCTCTGATATGTCCAATCTGTGATCTGTCCACTTTCTGAGAGCCAAGGTTATTCTTGAAACCAGATGTCTAAGCAGCTCAACAAAGTGCTGCAAGCCCTGGCATAGATGCAACTGTATAAACAGCAGCAACACGACATGTTGGAAAATGTTCAGTAACCACTCTGAAGAACCTTTCATAGATCATTTTAATGGAGATTTGCCGAAGGGTTTACATATAAAATATTCAGCTTCTTTTTAAACAAAGGCTACCTGTTTGCTGAAAGAGCAATTTATTGCCTGACATGATAGTCACCCACATCAAAATATCTAACAACAGTATTTTTCCATGCATAATGGAAGTGCTTTTCTAGAATATTTCTTTTTCTTTGTGTTTTTTTTCTTACTCATCCAAGCATCTTATCTAGTTGTTAGTCATGTTCTGATTCTGTATCAACTCAGAAGAGATTCACTATGACCTGATATGGACAGATGCCAAGTCAGAGCTTTAAACCTCAAAGCCAGTAGAAGGTATGAGAGCTATTCGGTTTGTTTGCTGGAAAATGTTCAGATGAAAATTCTGAAGCCTAACAAAAAACCTATGACACAACCTCTCCCCACCTTTGACTCTGCTAGAACCCTGGGAATCTTCCCACTTAACCTTCTTGTGGCATTGTTTCATGAGCACCTTGTGGGGTACCCTAGTTCTGACTGTTAATCTAGACATATATTTTAGAAATGTGCATCTGTCTGTTAGGGAGTGAGTTTGTTCAAGAACTCCTCCTAAACGGTAAGAGCTAGGACCACCAATCTTGGTGTGCAGCTTCCTCTTACCCTAACTTAAAGCAAACTCAGGGTTTGGTTGTGCCAAGAAAATGGGAAGTGCTGGGAATGGGACTGTTTCCCTTAACAAGAAAGGGGAGGGGCACAGAGAGGAGGGACATGATACTGAGAGTGGCCCTGGGGGCAGCGAGCCTGCAAGGGAGAGCTATACCGCAGACTGACCACTTGAGGCAGCCACACCACTGAGAGAGTGGCCAGAAGGGATGGGGCTCGCCATCTTGCCTGCCACCAGGCTGGGTAAGCAGCCTCCTTACCCCAAACCCTTCCACCCCCAGCCCTTGGCCACAGCACCAGGGGAAAGGCCCCTGCTAGTGGTGGGGGAGCTAGGGGAAGAGAAAAGGCTGGGGGGAAATGGCAGAGGGAGGAGGGAGAAAAGGCCCCTGCCCGATGGGGGGAAATGGCAGAGGGAGGAGGGAGAAAAGGCCCCTGCTGGCTGGGGGAAACGGGGGAGAGAGAAAGCCCCTATTGGCTGGGAGCACCTTCCCTGAACACATCCTCAGCTCCCTACCCTGACTTCTGTGCGCGCACGTGCACCCCGCCAGCCTCCTGCACTGAAGGCCCAGGACACCACCATGTAAGTCTTCTAGTACAGTAATAAAAGACATTTCTGCGGGCTGTTTCCTTTTTGCACATCCCTCAGTTTGGACAATAGGAATAAAGTTTCCATCCTTGGTTCTCATGCATGAGCACAAGGTTGCAATGCCATACAAACACTGCAACTGAATGCTTGAATGTTACACAGTAGGGTGTATCTATATTATGCAGCATTTAGCATCAAGGCTATGTCTACACTGCCCTGTTGCTAAAACTCGACATGTGTGAATGCTTTTTTTGTTGGCACTTTTGCAGACAAAATAATTCCACCCCCAATGAGTGGGTTTCCCTTTGTCAGCAGGAAAGCACTCCTGCCAACAAAGCAGCGTTCACACGTGCACTTGCCATGGCAAAACCTTGTCATTCACCAGGGGAGGGAGGTAAGCACCTATGAACAAGAGCAAGGGCAAACGTCAACACAGCCTAAATATATAAACATAGAAACGTCTTAGTTTTAGCAGACAAATTGCAAGATTGTGGCCAGCAATGAGCACGTGCTTGAGACTGGGGGGGTGGGGAGGAGGATCCAAAGAGCTTTTCCCCTTCTGGTACCCCTGTGCACAGATGAGTCACAGAATGAACAGCAGGTTTAAGAGGCAAGGTGAGGCAATGCCTTCCCAAACTGCCAGCCCGGCCGCGCCCACACTCTGCTCCTACTCTCAGCCCTTACCTCCCTTGTGTGCATCTCCACCAGTCTCCAGGGACTGCCTGGGCTCCAGCCCCACCAAGGCTTGGGCCATGCTTCTAGCTCTCCCAGGGCTGGGCACTGCCTACATGCTCCAGGGCTAGAGGGACTGTGCATCTCCTGGGTTCACATGCCACCCGCCCTCTCTCTGCTCGGTGCACTAGCCGGGGCCAGGGAAGCCTGGGCCCATGCACTGCCCTTCCCACCCCTCACCTCTATCCTCTGGCCAGGGAAGGCTGGAACCACAAGCTGCCGCCCTCTTCCCCCTACACCTCCAGTGCTTTTGCCAGGGTCACGGAAGGCTGGAGCCATACACTGGCCGCTGGGGTGGAGGTGGCCTACTCCTACTGTGTGGGGGGGACACTTGGCTCCTGCAGGGGCAGGGGCTGGGGCTCAGGCAGCAGGGGTGGAGTTGGGGGCTTGCCTCCCCCATCCTTAGGCTCATCCACTGCCCATGAGTCACAGTTTGGTGTGGAGCACAGACACTGTTTACAACTAGCTATCATTAGCCTCCTAAATGGAGATGGGAAGAAATGATGGCATGGCTTCACCCCTCTAACCCTCCGCTTCCCCATCAGCCAGCCAGCTGTCACAGACAAGAGCTCATCTGTACTTTCTCCCAGGGTGGCCTTGTTGCTATGGTAGTATGTGCTCTGAGCTTCAAAATTTCTTCTGGGGCCCTCCACACCCCTCAAGAGTAGGCTTCGATTTTGAGCCACAGTGTAGCTCAAATGTTAAAATAGTAACCCATTTCTCTGACAGACATCTACAAGTATCTGGAGTTTGAAAGGCACTACATAAAATAAAATCCAGTTTCAAAGACCTAGTCTGGCATCGAACAGGGAAATGTCAGAACTCAGCTGCCTAGTGAAAGATGTTTGAATATAAGATTACAAATTTTGCCTAGGTGAGATAGAAAAAATATGCATTCCTTAGAAGACAGAGAAAGACAAAAGCATGCCTTTTCTCACACGTGATAATTTACCTGAGAAGCTGTTGTTTTTAACTTCTGAATGCCATTCACCAGATGTGCCATGCGCTTGGACATCTCCTTGTTTTTCTTCTTCAGCAGGATCTTATAAAGTGAAATTTGCTCCAGGAAACTTTTCGGAGTGGTATAATTGTACCGCCTCTCATTCTGATAATATTTTGCACTCATCTCATTGACACTGGTGTGAGCATAGGCCATGAAATGGCAAATGGAATCCTGAACACGTGGCTGAAAACATCAAAGGAACAGAAACATTTAAATGTAAGGAAAAAAGAAACATTTCAAAGATTAAATAAAGTTATATATCTCAGAAGAAGTTGCACAACTAAGGAAGGATCACCAATAACAACAATTTTCAAACTCCATTTCAAAAGCGTAACACCATCAGTGCACTAAAAAAAGTATTCAAATAATAAAACTGAGTCTCCCCAACTTTTTACAATAGAAAATCATTTTCTCTCAGTACTCACAAGACTTTCATTGCCACAGCAGTTGAGCACTCTGTACCATTTCACCATATATTTGAGACTCTGTTCCTTCTCTTTGAAGCTCTGCCCCTTCTCCAAGAGCCCCAGTCCTCACATCACCCCTTCTCCCCGAGTCCCTGCTCCATGATGCCTCCCCCCCCTAAGACTCCATCCCCCACCTCTTTCCTCTCCACCCCATTTCCCCCGCTCACTCTTAAAGCTAGTAAAAAGTGATGGGTCCATAGACCACAAGTCCCCATTACAGTGCCCCTGATTTGAGTTATTTGTTAAAACCCCCAAAAGACAACTAAAAATAGCAAGATCTATAATTAATCACCATTGTATTAATAAGCATAGGTAGAGTGAATGTTCTAGGAATTTGACATTTCCTTTGGAACTCTTGATTGAAAAATCCTCTTCAGGTCAAGTAAAAAACATGAATGATGATCTTGCTGTGTTTCCACGGATCCCCACAGATGCCCACATATTTCATATTCCCCAATCCTGTTCCTATCTGAAGTCAACTGGCAATACCACTATTGACTTCCAAACAACAGGGTTGGGCCCAATCCAATGCCATCTGAAGTCAAAGGGAGTCTTTCTAGTACTTCAATGAACATTGGTTCAGGCATTTAATACATTACTTTGTGTACATATACTGCACTCACTGATGGAGCATTTTTTTATAACTTCTTTCCTATAGATTTTATTTGACAGTCCTACTTTATGATCCTTTATTGTGTATAACCTCTTCCAATATACTACATGATAATCAAAAACAGTCAAAGCATAAACAAAGCTCTGAAAGAGATTATATGTACTCACATAATCCCACGTCAAGCACAAAATATGGACAAAAGTGAAACCATCTTAATCTACTTGGCTTGAGTTAAGTGTGTGTGAGGGGCGGGGGTCAGGAAGAGTCATGAGAAGGAGTGTTTCACGTACAAGTCTTTAAAGTATTTTCAGTCCAAAATACCCAGCAGATTAAATATGCTACCCTGGAAATATGATCTGGAGCACTTTTCACTTGGTAAACCTTGGAATGAAAAGCTCATTTCGCATCGGAAAAGTTGGTCTTTTTTTTTTAAACAGTCTAAGAATAATAGAGTCACTAGAACACATACATACACACGTCTTAGGTTATACTCCATCCACCTTCTATCACACATAAAAATTAAATGGAAATGCTGCTATAAAGATTTATTTAAGTCCATCACTGTAAGACCTTCCATTTTGTCCTCTATGACTTCTAACAGACTTAACTTTATAATTTGTGGAGTCACATCTCCCTCATTTTAATGATTATTTATTGCATTCTGTACAAAACAAACGCAGTTCAATTAATCAAGGGAAGCCTAAAAATCAATTAATATGAATTAAATGAGCTACACCAACTCTTTAGGAAAGTCACACATAATTTACCAAAGCGTTGTCAATAATGCTTAGAGATCTTTTGGAAAATTGCTCATGAGTGGTTGTTGATGTAGTTAAATGTTTCAAACCTACATCATTAATATTACAATCAGCTTGGTGGAGACAGACTTACAATTTTTCCTCAGTAAGAAACCTTATTATAGTTTGTGGCTTTAAAAGCAAGCTTTAAAAATAATGAACAGTTTCACCTGTGATTATGATAATGGAAATCAGAAACAGGAACCAGATACAAGAATGTCTGCATATATGGAAAGTTGAAATAAATTGCCTTTAAAATAATAATCTCCACATCCTTTGTTGGAGCAAAGGAAGCATAACCCAGCTAATATAAAAACAAAATGCAGAAATCTGTTCTTAAAGGTTGGAAATGAACAAAACTATTTTATGCGAATTTGGTCACAAGCGGAAATCTGTTTCAGTCTTTTACTTTTAAATGTCTATTATATACACAAACATTGCAGTACAGCTATCCATCCTAGCCAAGGGCAACCTTCTTACAGAGTAACTGGCCCCTACCCAATCATGATGCTTATAAGCAGTCTCTTCTCAGCAGCCCTGAAAAGCACTCTCTAACAACAGTTTCATTTGTAAATCAGTGAGGGAAGAAGTGGGTTCCGGTAGAGCTGCAAGTGGCCTGAGACAACTTGTCTCAATGGGCAAAATAACTATTGTTATCAAGCTTAACAAAATGGCACAGCATGGGAGATATGCTGAGCCAGAGAGCAGCTGGTTGTAATTCACACTGTTTTTCAGAAAATTCTAATCGTTCCCGAACAGACCTCTTTGATGATTGGTCTTCCCTGCATTTTCAATTTGTCACTTTCTCTTATGATAAGGTCAGCAGTGACAGCACTTCCTGACATTAACAGCTGTGGCTTTTAAAAGGGTCATTGTGGAACTACTAATTGCAGTAATTTCATTAGCATAAATTATTTATTCTGCCATTCATTTATCTCTCTCCTTTTTTTAATACTACGTTGCATTTTTCAATATAAGCCCATTCAGAGATGCAGGCAAAGGACATTATTATCGCTAGTTTGGTCTCCTTTATGTGAAACTAGTTGATATTTTCAATTTTTTTAACTAACTGCTGGATTCTAGGAAATATAACATAGCCACAAGCCAATAACCAAGATTTTCCAGTTCTGACTCAAGAATATTTAGTATTCTGAAAGAGGATTGGGAGGAGAATGTATTTCCAATTCATAACAAAATACAAAAGTACTCCTGATGCACCAGGAAAAATCACTATTTTAGATCTTGACATACTGGCTTTTGTGTATGGAAGAGCTCAGACAATCCTGTATCTGCTCTGGGTCACTACTGGAGTTAAGACGACTTTTGTCTGAATAAGGAAGGCTCTTTATTGCTTTTCTCAGAATCTAACCTACTCATTACCAAACCAGCTATTCTGCCTTGTGACTACAGAACTAAGCTTTTGCCAACAAGTTTCACTAGCTGAAAATGCACCAAGCAACAGTAGAAATGATTGATGCTACTGATTCTCTTGATTGTGTATTTCAGGCAGTTATCAAAACAGAGGGAAACCTACCCATTGTTATATTGGGAGCCAGGAAGGGTATGTATTTCAAGCTGCGGTCATGTCATATTATGTTGGATTTCACTGTCTCTTATGCAAGATACAGGACTTCAAGGGACAAATTTTCTTAAACAAAGTGCACAGTTTAGTACCAAGCCTCCAGCATTACAGTGCAACAGCCCACAACAGAAGAACTTCAAAAGAGTGGGGAAGATTTGTTTGTTTGAGGAAAGAGAGGTTATTTGTGGATTCCCTTATTTTATGTTTCCAGTTGAAATATGAAAATAACTGCTGGTTCTGGGACATGGAGATTATGTGGCATACTAAGACTAGCCAGAAAGAGACGATACTTCAGAAAACATACTTTGCAAGTATTCTTTCAGCCCCATACAAAGTTTCATAATGGAGCATTAACCCTATACACCCAATATATGGCATTTAAATCTCAGCATCTCTACATGGGGTTCTTTGTTTTTGCCAGGCTGCATGTTTATGTTTTGTCAATTTGAGGTTTTTTTAAAACATTTTTTAAAACACACCAGAACTAACCTGACTTCTATTTTAAGTGACACTGTCCACTTCCTCCCCAGTCTCTGAACTTTAAGCTCCTTTTCTCTTCCTCACTATTCCACTCTCACTATGCCTCATGGCCAGCACCCTTCCAGTGAGACTCCTACAGCTAGAGTGGATGCTGCTGAATAAGGCAAATTGCTTGCTTTTCTCAGCTGAACATTTTGTTCAGAGATGCATAGTTTAAGGCCAGGATCAGTAGATCATCTACTGAAAGTTCCTGTATATTGCAGTTCTTGTATATTAAGTTTCACCCAGATCCCTTCACTCAGCCCACTAATTTGTACCTTTTTGACTAAAGCCCATCTTCCAGAAAGACACCCAGTCTTGATTTAAAGACATCAGGGGTGCATCTAGACAGCACCCTTCTGTCAGAATAAACGACACAATCTGCACTACGCAAATTGCGTAGCTTATTCCGAGTCTGAGCTTATTTTGAAATTTGGCACTGTGTAGACAGCACCAAATTTCAAAATAAGGCACTATTCCGACAAATCCCTTAACCCTTGTGGAATGAGGGCTACAGGAATGCCGCAATAGCGCGCCCTCTATTCTGGGTAATAGCAGGCACATATAAAGATGCAGCATTGCTATTTTGGGATACTTCCAATATCTCGAAATAGTGCTGCAGTCTAGACGTACCCCAAGAAATGCAGAATCCATCAAATTCCCTGGGTAGTGTTTTCCAATGGTTAATCACCTTCATTTAAAAACACGTGCCCCATGTAAAATTTGCCTGATTTCAGCTTTAGGCCACTGAATCTTGTTATACCTTTCTCCACCTGATTAAAAAGCCCTAGAGTACCAGTATTTTCTCTTCATGAGAATAAGTATACATTGTAATCAAGATGCCTCTCAATCTTTTTTGATAAACAAAACTGACTAATTCTCTCTCTTTAAGGCATTTTCTCCAGTCCTTGAATCCTTTTTTTTGGCTCCTTTCTGTACCCTCTCTAATTTTTCAACATCCTTTTACAAATGTGATCAGCATGGTATGTGGTATTCCACTATTAACCTCACCAGTGCCATATGCAGAGGCAAAAAACACTCCCCTACTTCTGCTCTCTACTTCCCTCTTTATACATCCAATAATCACATTAGCCTTTGTGCCATAACATCCCACTGGGAGTTCATGTTCAGCTGCTTTTCTATTATGATCCCTAGATCATTCTCATAGTCACAGCTTTACTTAATAAAGTCCCTCATTCTAAGGATCTTGCCTGCAGTCCTTGTTCCTAGAGGTATAACTTTGCATTTGGTTGTACAAAAGGTTTTATTTGCATGGGCCCAATTTACCAAGTGATCCAGATCGCTCTGCATGACTGCCCTGTTCTCATCATTTACTACCCTACTGGTCTTCATGTATTTTATTTCATCTCTCTTTTGAATATTTCTAGCCCTTGCACCAGGAAGCAAGAAGAGAAAGAACTGAGTGCAGGTATGGTGAAATGCTGCACTAGGATCAGTGAAATATTTGAGATTTTTTTAAACACATAATATTTTAAAATAAAGCAAAAAGGAGTTTAGTGATAACTGACATGGTTTTTGCAGAAGAGACACTGTAAGCCCTCAGTTAGTACAAATGAACTTAGTTGATTTAGGGATATGAAGGTTTAACTGGTAGGCGTCACCCGTAACAGCCCAATCTGCCTTTGGCTTGAAATCCCCACGGGCTCCAGTGGAGCCAGGATTTAACTTTAGAGGTGGAAAGAAAGCTTGTTTTTTCTCTTCACTTGGAGATGCTGTCTAAATGCTAAACCCTACATAAGCACAAAATCCAGTTAACTTTCTGTCCGCCTGAATTTCTTTTGTTTCCTTTCACCACAAGACAGCTGACATTAAACCCAAAAGTTTACCTTTTAAAACAGTTTTCAAACCTGCTTCAAATTAAACCCCCTTGTAGTTATTGCAGTTTTCTTAAAACATGGGTTTGGGAGAATTAAAAGTTGAATGTAGGTCACACTAATAAACAAGTGCTTAACTGCAGAGCCGACATTCAACTTTCCAAGTGACTGAATGGCATGATGATAATACAGTCTGGACACAGATGAGCTATGGCTAACAAGACACCTCTTATAAGGAGTAGTAAACGAAGATCTAAATATCTAAAATGAAGCAAATCGAACTACCCATGGAACACAGCAGCACTACAAATGAAAAAGGAAAAACCTTCCCAGCTCAGAGAAGTGGCCGGACACCAGTTAAGGTTCTCTCTCTTTTTCAGGGTGATCCTCTCCCACCCGTCTTCCCAAATATACCTCTGCCGCTCTCCTGGCCCTTCCTTTGCTTCCCATTCCTTTCTGATCATTCCTTATTCACAGCACTTTCCACTTTGTACTCATCCTCAGCTGCCCTCCACTACTCACCTCACCTACTTTCTGATTCATTTCTGCTTCTCTTCAGTCTCCCTTGGTTTTGCTACCCCACCCCCAAAAGACAGCTGTTATAGATGCTTTGTCCTTTTCTATTCCAGGTCTGCTCTGCCACTTCCACTATTACCACCCCCACCCTTGCTGGTCTTTTTACATATTGTATTACCATGTTAGTCTTCTAATTGGCTTCACATACCCACAGACATTATCTGGACTGACTTGGCCATCAAATGTCTCAGAGGTGTTGCTGTGTTAGTCTCTAACTTTAAAAACAACTTTAAAAACCCCCAAAACAATGAATAGTCCCATGGCACCAAATGCTACTCTGAAAAGAGTGCACTGAGACAGAGTCCTAAAATAAATGTCTGATTATGATAAAACATCAAATTATTTTGTCTATTTGGTTAATTGCCATTTATTTCATTATTAGGCTTAACAGGAAAAAAATATTTCCTAGAGGCAATTATGCACTCATTTGAGCCTGTTTACAGAAGAGAATCACATATGCACATACATATTTCCTCCTGATAATGAATTATTTCTAGGTGTCCAAAACAGGTACCTTACACCATGTAAAAGCATTGTTCTTCACAAAGGGTCAGTTATATTAAATGCCTAAATTGTGATGACATGTTGTGTTCTGAATGGAGTAGATTAAAATTTATTAAGGAAGTGATCAAACTTGTATTAATTCAAATCAAAATAAATGTATTTAATCTTTAGCCAAAAGAAAGTGCACCATAAACATATTTTTTTTTCTGCACATTATCCTCATTTCTTCTTTACCTAAACAAGAATGTGTAAGCTGATAAAACAGCAATACATAAATAAATAAATAAATAATAAATTGGGTGCCCTAACACCAAAATTTGTTTAAATATCTCACAAAGCCAGATTGGGCTGTTTATATCAAAACAGTAAGAATTTCTAAGTCAGTCTGTCCCTCTTTCTCTCTCTCAGAATCCTATAGGAGGCATCAGTATATCACTGTAGAGCTGGTTACAGCAAACACTGATTGAGATAAGAAGCGAAGCAAGTCTCTCTACAACCAGTAGATGTCATTGGTCACTTTTCATATCACAGCTTGCCTGATACTGAGCACTGTCAATGGCACAAGTAGTAAGGACACAAAATAGCTCTGCTACCAAAACGCCAAAGATCACCAAAGCAGCCCCTCCATTTCCTCTTTATTCTTTAATAATTCCGTATTTTTCCCCTTGTGAAGGGAGTACAAATGTGGCAATTTCCATCACACTAAAATTGTATTCCCTATTCAAGCTTTTCAACTAATAAGTAAAAGTTTATCACAGAAATCAGATGTTTAGCAGTGTAACAGAAAACATATGGATTCAGCACAAAATGTGTTCTCTCTTTTCCAAAAGTTCCAATCCTTATTGCATCTAACTGGTGGCATCAAGTTCTGCAAGCTCTTTTCTAAAACATCCCTTACCTGTTGCCACAGTCAGATCTTTAGTTTCAGCTTTTGTCATCCCCACAGCATTCTGTTGCCTGGAAACTCTCCCTATGGGGTTCTCCTTAATGCCAGGAGATAGCTAACTTGAGATGCTAGGCTCTTCATCTGCCCTCTTGAAATCCCTGTGCTTCTGAGCTCTACAAATCCCTTACATCACTAGATGGACCCAGGAGCAGCAGAAGTATGATCCCCTGAAAGTCAGTTGCTACAAACTGATTGCCACTGAACCAACTAAAAACAATTTCTTGCATATAAATGAAAATGTATGAGCACCGTCTCTGCGTTAAATTTCCACACACATTAGAGTCTAACTTTTAAAAATAGCCACATGTGGGCAATGTTCTCTCTAATCATTTCCATCCGTGTGTGGGTTTTTTCCACCCATGTGAGGAATAATTTTTTATGTGCTCCGAGGTATGTGCAATTACGCCCCACACGTAGAAATAAAAAACCTACCTGTGGGCACTCTGCTAATCAGCTGGGTGGCATCTGAATGCCTCCTGAGCAGCCTCACAAGCGCACAGTTTACAGGGAACAGTGCATGTGCAGGAATGAGTGGAGATCACAGTTCAGTTTGGCATACAGCTCGTTAGAGAAGTTGTCTACATCTAAAAACCACTGCACAAGCTGGTATCATACCCTTCGTAGTCCAATAACAGAATGGTAAAGCATTTATGAAAGTCCCCAGGCACAAAGCAGCTTTCACACCAGCCTTTGTTAAGTGTCCTCTCCTTTGCAGCCACCAAATTCACTTATGCACTACTTTAGAAAAACAGATGCTGCAATTGTGAAAAGGGAGAGGATCCTTGGTCTTTCCAAAATCCTGGGATACAGAATTCACCGAGAATATTTTCAGAGTTGTTGAAAGAGGATAAACATTTTTTCTGGTTTACGGTGAACTACATAGTGGCAAGCAGTTTAATATAAGAAGCTGTGTTATCTATGCTTTCATATCAGCTTCTGCCATCAGCATCAATAATGATGCCAGCTGCCTAATCAATTATACACCCTCACATGCCATCAGGCTGAAAGAGCAACAGAAATACAACACCTCTGAAAGAAGGAGGTCAATGTCCTTAAAAAGTCTTTTAATGAGTAGCTTTCTTTTTTCTCCATATTGCCCCCAAGACAATATGGAGGGGAAAAAATGGAAAACTGCTGCCAGTCTTTTAAAAGCCTCGCTACCCATCCCAGGAGCTATGTTTGGGTGTTTTTCCATTGAAAGCTGGGGGGGGGGGGGGGAGGGGAGAAACGTGTGATCTGGGGTGGGGTCAAGTTTCAGATTCCAGCTTAAGGGGAGGTAATAACTCTGTTCCCCAGGTTTTAAACTACTGGCTGCATTGTGCATGTAGCTGTTGGCGGAAGATTTCAACTTGTCCAAAACTTCACTGGCTGGAAAACATGTAGCTCTGCTTAGGTAACAATCAGGGTAGCAGTCTGCAAGTGTCTTGTGCCCACCTATTACTATGCTAGTGAACACCTCTAATTACCATGACTGGATTAAATATGTCCCATGGCCTAGGGCAATCTCATGCCTGTGGGATCTCCAAAAGCCCAATATCTAGGGAAATGTTGGGGAAGATAAGCCATGCACTCACATCACTGTTTCCCTCCCCCACCATTCCCCTACTCCTGCTGAAGAGCTCTTTAAATTCTGCTGGGAGGACCAGCAACAACATGTCACAGAAATGCAGTCAGTAGCCGGGGTAAGCTTTATAACCTTAAAGGACAACGAATATGCAAAAGGAATAAAAAGGGTATTGTTTTTTCCTGCTTATTCAATTATTGATCTTTCAGGGAACTGTATTGCTTTCTCATCCAACTGACGAGCTTGAAACTCTGTACCTCAATCACCTCTGTCTCTTCAATGAACCTCCTGCTGACCGAGTGTAGGGCCTCCTGCGGCCACTCATGAAACCAGTCAATAGCTGTGCAGTTAATGATGGCTGGGAACTTCCGTGCTCTAACTCTCAGCGTGGAACCAACTGGAGAGAAACACAAAATGATCTGTGGAGATGAGGAGGGAAAAGAGAGTAAAGAATTACATGGCAAGTTGAGGCGATTAAAGAAAGGAATGTAGTGAACCATGGCAATGAGCCATTGCAAGTGGGTTCACAGCTGAAATTCCAATCAGCCTAGCCGCTAATGAACTTAGGCAAACTAGAATCTTACCTGATGCAAATAAGTTTTTTACTCACTCTATTGTATCTTATACAAACAATGCCTACTGTGGGTTTCTCTCCTCCCTCCTCAAGCTGGTATCAGTTACTTAGGTTGATGTATATTAAAATCAGTAGTATGCCCATAAAATCTTGTCAACACAGACATCCAGAGTCCACTGATTCAGATAACCAAATAGTACTGGTGTTCTGGAATCTATGTAGGTTAAAATAATATCTACTACTGTTTCAATATCTCAAAAGGCATATGAAAAAATAAAAAGGGCTCATAGTTTGTAAACACATTGCCAAGGACTGTTCTTTCTGGAAAGCAGAATACATCTTTCAAATCAGGGCTAAAATATCTAAGTAAATAAAATTAATACTTAATACTGTGAGACTGATTTGTTGTTGATGTTACTGTCTTGGAAAAGGTGTTCCAGAGGAGCTAATGGAGGAGATAGTTACTGTACTTAACTCCCTAAAAATATGTTAAGTTTGATTTAAGAGAATTCACTGAATGTCAAGCATTTGATTATCAAAAGTGGGAAGGAGTTACTTTATTGCCCATTTCT
This sequence comes from Pelochelys cantorii, assembly GCA_032595735.1. NCBI lineage: Eukaryota > Metazoa > Chordata > Testudines > Trionychidae > Pelochelys > Pelochelys cantorii. Next base: position 202,402,699 of record CM064327.1, read on the forward strand.
ACCCTCATAGGATGAGATGTATTGTTTCTATTTATTTAGGAATACTTCATATCATGCAGTATCAACAGCTGTTTGAGTAAATATCTTAATACTATTAATTCCAGTGGAAAAATACCTAAATAGCACTTTCACTAACACTGTAAAATGTCCTGGATTAATTATAATAATTCCTAATAACTGGAGAAGCCAGAACAGAGGTCACAGGAGCCCTCTAGATAGATGATACGTTTATTCTGCCTCTTTATTCATCTGTCAATGCCTATATAATGTCTTCATGGAAAATTGTCAAGAAGTAAAGTGACGCTAACTAAAAAAGAAAAAGAAAGAAGCAGAGAGATAAAGGAAGCTATAGTAGGGGAAGACAAGGAGGTGAACAAGAAAAGTCAAGAAAGGATGAAGAATTGAGGGGATTAGTCAGGAATAACATTTGGCAGGAATGGAAAGCTCTTGGGAGAGGAGGGAAAAGAAAGAATTTGGGATGAGTGGCTATATTATTAAAATGCCAATAGCTAGTGACTGCAGAATAGTTTTCTACAAATTCTTCCCTGTGGGAGTAACCCATGTGGATGATTTGTTGCAATCAATTTGCATTTATGGACAAATGTTAATAAATTCCAGCAAACTGGGAAATCTACTGTTTCTCAATTTCATGTAGATTTCATACCCGGCTTTCTGAGTACCTTTGATGCAAGGACAATAAAAATCCAAAGTCTTGCACATACTGCTAAGCAAGGAGTATCTCAGAGTGAATAGTATCTCAGTCTTCCATTTCAACCAGTAGTTTCTCTCCTTCTTAAATGTTAGGCACAATTATTTTTATGATATAAAATTACTTTTATGGAGAAGAAGGGCCGTGTGATGGAACGTAGACAGCTTCACACAACTGCTGGCGCTGCTCTCAGAGGAGAAGGTACTGGTCAATGAATTAGCATAAAGAACACAATTTCAGGAAGCCTTTTGAAGTCCATTATGGAGATGATGGGGGGGGGAGGGCAGGGAGGAAGCAGAGGAGAGAATGAAAGACAGGCAGTGAGGGAGGAGAGGGAGGGAGGAGAAGGAAGTGATGGGAGTGGAGGAAAAAGGAGAGATGAAGTAAAGAAGACTGACAGTTGTCAACATGAAAATTGCCAGCTTAGCTAGTAAGAAGGCAACTGAAACTGTTACTGGAAAAATCCTACCAACAAAAAGGAAATTAAGGTCCCAAATCCATGCATTTGGGACCCTGGTCTCAGTTTTGCATTGCACATATCACCAGTTTTAATTTCCATTTACCATTTTTTTAACTCCTAATTAACAGTGGCTCACAGGTAGGAATTCAATTTCCATCGTGCTTGGCACAATGCTTCTGTTTCCTTTAGCTATGATCTCATTGTGTTTATTTCTCTGTGTGGCACGTGGGGAGGGACAACTCTTTCATGTTATAATGGAGATTTGATTTGTTATAGTCTCTCTGATTTCCCCAGGTGATCTAGTTTATGTACAGAAAAAGGGAACATGCCTCTCCTATTCACCTCAAATTCCTCTACCCATAACTCCCTTGTACATTTATCCTGGATAACATATGGGTGGTACACCCAGTGGGTGCAGTTTGGGTTTGAGTGGAGAGTCTAGATAGCAGCCTGCCAAGGAACCCAGAGGCAGCCAGGCTATAGCGGGAGCCTCCTTCCCCCCTGCCACTGGCTTTCTTGTCAACATCATGGTTCTAGCATTGGAGCCACATCAGCTACACCAAGGGTGGGCAAAATAGGGCCCATGGGCTGGACCCAAAACAGCAAGCCACCAGGTCCGACTTGCAGCCCAGCAGAAGCCTCAGGCAGGTTCCCTGACTGCTCCTCCCTAGCATGCCACTCAAAATGGCTGCTGGCTGCAGGGGCCATGTGTATCACTGAATGCAGGAGAAGAGGGAGAGCCATTGTGCACTGCCCCCCAACCCCAGGACAATCTTGCAACTCTCACTGGCCAAAAAGCAGCCAATGGGAGTTGCCTGGGCTGTGTTCACACACTGCCTGCACTGCAGCACTCAGCGAAGCACATGGTCCCTGAAACCTGCTGCTTTGAGTGGCATGCAGGGGTGCGGCAGGCAGGGAACCTGGCTCAGGGATCTGCTGGACTCCTAGCCAGAGCGTGCACCTGACACTCTTCCTTGGCCCTCCACCCAACCCTCTGCCCTAGGTCACAACCCAAAACTCTGCATCTCCTCTTGTACCCCTGCTCCAGGTCACAATACGCTGCATCTCCTCCTCCAGGTCAGGATCTGTTCCTGCACGCATACCTCCTCCTGGACTCTGCACCCCTTCCTGGACCCCAGTCCCCTGCCCCAGGTCACCCAACCCTCTTTCACCCAAACTCCCTCCAGATCCACTCGTGTATGCCAATCCCTTACCCCAAGCTCCCTTCTGCACCCAACCTGCATCCCAGATCCTGCACCTTGTCCAGAAATATCATGGAAGAGTGCAGCCCTTGACCATTTACCAAATGCTTGGAGTGGCACCCATCAAAAATTATTGCTCATCTTGATTTACATGGACATAGCATTGACCTAACTACACCAATAAAAAGCCTTACGCCTCTCATGGAAGTGATGTTACATCAGTGTAGTAAGTTATTTCAGGCTGGTCTACACAACAAGCTTAGGTTGATGTTTTCAGCCTTAGGTTGAATTTATAATGAGTGTGCCTACACTGCTCAGTCCCTCCTGTTGATCTAAAGGGCTTTTTAAAATCAAATCCTATGTTCTACCTGAACAAGTGGAAAAATGTCTGATACAACATTCATGCCTCAAATTAAATTCAGAGTTACTGGCCTCCAGGTGGTGGTCCAGAGTTCTCCACTGTGAATGCTCTGGCAAGCACTTTGAACTCCAATGCTCTTCAGCAAGTTAGCAGGAAAACCCCCCAGGGACTTTTGAATGTTCATTTCCCACTGGAGCAGCATGGAGAGCTCACCAGCATGCCCATGGTCACAAATGCCTCCAGAATGGAGCAGTGAGGAGACATCAGTCTGATTGCTGGGGTGAGTGGGGAAGAGTCATGCAGAACTCTGAACCAGCCAAAGAAATGCTGATATTTATGCCAAAAATCACACAGGGCATGTTGGACTAGGGACACATGGCAATGCTGTGTGAAAATAAAGAGCTTAGACAAGTGTACCACAGGACAAGGCTGTCTCTGGGCCACAGACAAGGGAGGCTGATGATATACATCCATAGCCACCCACAACAATGTTTTCAACCCATGAGTCATAACCACGAGCCATAGCTCAGAATTCCAACCTGCTGGAGAGATGCAATGTGAGGATATTCTCCATCGACCAAAGCCACCTACTGAGGACATACAAAGTGCATTTGCTAAATCCGACACTCAAAGTCAAATTAAATAATATCAACCTAATTTTGTAGTGTAGACATGCAGCGGAAGCAAGTGTATAGTGTGTACACTGACATAATCAGGTTGACATATGCTGCTTTATCTTGACCTAATGCTGTACTGTAAACCTGTCTGTTCCGACATTCATGTAGATTTCATACCCAGCTGTCAGAGTATCTTTGATGCAAGGACAATCAAAATCCAAAGACTTATACACACAGCTAAGCAAGGAGTGATGCAGAATTTAACAGTTTCTCAATCTTCCATCCTGAGAACATACAAAATGCATTTGACTCTCCATTTTTTCCCCAGTCACAATTCAGCCAAATTAAGCAAACCATTTCAGACCAAGAAAATGCACCTTTTGATGTTCTCTCTCTCAAAAAAAAAAATTTGCCCAGATCTAATTTGGAGTCCGGTTCTCCTCCAAGACATAATTAAGGTACGAGATGAGCAGTGATCACAGAGGAAACGGGCTTAAATTAACAGTATTGGTTTTAGTAAAATGCTGAATAATAAAGACATGGTTTTTTACCTTCATTAAGCTTGAGGTTCAGAATTGATTGAAATACTTAATGTATTCATTTTTATATCTTATTGGTCTGTGTTTACACTGCAAATCTGGGGAAAAGAGGTAGGGAGGAGGAGGGTGACTCAGCAATAATCCTAAGTACATACAGATATCTGCTATCGTATTAACTCATGAATTTTATGTCTCCTACAGTACAACATCTCTGCTTTGCAGTCACAATGTGAACAGATACCCACTGTTGTCTCCTGACATGGTAATTTGCACAGCAGGAGACAGCAAAATGGAGCAAGGTAGGAGGCATTTTGAAAGCAGGTTTTTTAAAAAAACCTTTTAAAAATAATAAAATCATAGGAGCAATCAGAAGGGGTACAAAGGGAAAGGGAGCAGGAAAAAACTGAGAAGAGGATACACAGGTATTCACAGCTTTTTTCCTCCTTTCTTCAAAAAAGCATATGAATTTTCTGTTCATGAGACTGAAACACTAACTAGAGCTAGATATAAAGCTGGCATGTACTTTCTCCATTAGCTGTGATGCACTTCAACCTCGAGGATCAAAAACAGCAGAGAATACAATTCATACCAAACCCTTCCTATGCCTCCCAGGGCCAGTAACCAAAATTCGTCACATACCTTGGAAAACAACAATGGAGGACAGAAGTGATAGCAACAGAAGAGGCAGAAACAGAAAAGCAGCAGAGAGAAAGTGGATGTGAAGAGAGGTGAAAATTCATTTGATATCAGCTTAACTCAGGGGTGGGCAATAATTTTTGATGGGGGGCCACTCCCAAGATTTTGGAAAGCTGTCAAGGGCTGTAATCTTCCATAGTATTAATGGGGGAGATGCATGATCTGGGGGTGCAGAAGGGAGCTTGGGATAAAGGATTGGGGTGCAAGAGGGAGAATAGAGTCTGGGAGGGAGTTTGGGTAAAGGAGGTGATTGTGACCTATGGCCAGGAACTAGGGTGCAAGGTTTTGGGATGTGACCTAGGGTAGGAGGGGATTGGGTTCTCCCACAGGAGATGGGGTGCCAGATCTGGGAGGGGGGTATGGGTGCATGTGGAATAGTGGGGCAGGAGTGTGGGGCAGAGGGTTGGGGAAGGGAGGGGCTGAGGTGCCAGAGGCAGGTTCTCACCAGAAGACTTACCAGCCTGCCTGCAGAACTAATGGCTTGCAGAGCTTAAAATGTTTCTGCCTGCTCGGCCATGTGCTTGAGTGAGTGAGCAGGAGGGCTGTGCTTTGTGGCTGCCTGTTATTCAAACAGGCAGCTCCCATTGGCCAGAGTTTGTCCAGAAACTAGCCAATGGGATTGTGCTGAGGGAGGGAGTAGCATCTGAATCTTCCTCCCTCCCCTGCAGACTCAAAGGCTGTGTCTAGACTACACCTCTCTGTTGACAGAGAGATGTTAGATTAGTCACGTCAAAATTGCTAACGAAGCAGGGATTTAAATATCCCACACTTCATTAGCATAAACATGGCTGCTGTTTTTTTCCAAAATGGAGCTTTTTCGAAAAAATGGCAGTCCGGACGCGGATCTGTCGAAAATAAACCCTTTTTTGACAGATCCTGTAAACCTCATTTTTTGAGGCATACAGGATCTGTTGAAAAAGGGTTTATTTTCGACAGATCCATGTCTAGACTGCTGTTTCCCCCCCCCCCCCCAAAAAAGCTCCGTGTCAGCCAAAGAGAAAGCAGCCCGCAGCCGCCTTTCTGAGCGGTGTGTGGGGCTGCAGGGCAAGCAAGGGAGTCTGCCTGGGGCTCTCCACTGTCTCCAGGGGCCAGATCTGGTGGCTTGGCAGGCTGAATCCGGCCCGTGGGCCATATTTTGTCCAGGCCTGGCTTACCCCCTGCAATACAAGGACTTATATCCGTTTCAAAGTTTCTTTCCTTTACTGTTATAAAACTCCATATTCTTGTTATCTGTATAGATGAGTTGCAAAATTCAGGTGAGTGATCTTAAAGCAGGTGTGGGCAATAAGTGACCTGTGGGCTGGACATGGTTTGCCAGGGTTAGCCCCTGGGTGGGCTGCTGGATGCTTTATTTACCTGTGCATCCACAGGGAAGGCCACCCGCAGCTTCCATTGGCTGCAGATCACTGTTCCCAACCAATGGAAGCTGTGGAAAGCAGTATCCTGGTCTACGCCACTTCCTGCAGCTCTCTTTGGCCAGGAAGAGATCCATGTCCAATCGGAGCTGCAAGCGACCATACCTATGAACATGCAGGCAAATAAAGTGTCCAGCAGCTCACCAGGGCTAGCCCTGGTGCACCTTATTGCCCACCTCAGCCTTAAGATCCCCATGACACTTTCCACAAGAGCTAAGTGTTTGACTTCTGTTTTCCAGTTTCCAACATGGAGAACTATGTGCTGCCTACTAACAGTTCCCCATGATCTGAGATAAATAGGATGAAATTCAATAAGGACACTTATGAAGGAACAATCAGTTTCACACGTATAGAATAGGAAGCGACTGTCTAGGAAGGAGTACTCCAGAAAGGGATCTAGGGGTCATGATAGACCACAAGCGAAATATGCGTCAACAGTTGCAAGCAAGCAAGCAAAAAAAAAAAAAAAAAAGAGCAAACATGTTGAACTGTTGCAAAAAAAGTCACGGTTGCAAAAAAAGCAAACATGATTCTGGGATGCATAACAGGAGTGTTGTGAGCAAGACATGAGAAGTCATTCTTCCGCTCTACTCTGTGCTGATTAGGCCTCAGTTGGAACATTGTGTCCAGTTCTGGGCACCACATTTCAAAAAAGATGTGGAGAAATTGGGGAAGGTCCAGAGAAGAGCAACAAAAATGATTCAAGGTCTAGAAAGCACAAGCTATGAGACTGAAAGAACTAGACAAGATTAGTTTAGAAAAGAGAAGATTAAGAGGGGACATGACAGCAGTTTTCAAGTATCTAAAAAGGTGTTACAACGAGGAGGGAGAAAAATTGTTCTCCTTGGCTTCTGATAATAGGACAAGAAGCAATGGGCTTAAATTGCAGCAAGGGAGGTTTAAGTTGGACATTAGGAAAAACTTCCTGTCAGGGTGGTTAAACACTGGAATAAATTGCCTAGGAAGGATGTGGAATCTCCATCATTGAAGATATTTAAGAGCAGGTTAGATAGACATCTATCAGGGATGATTTAGATAGTGCTTAGTCCTGCTGTGATAGCAGTGGGCTGGACTCGATGACCTATTGAGGGCTCTTCCAGTTCTAGTATTCTATGACTGTATGAATATTTCCATAGGATATTGCCTTCTTTTTCACTTCCTGACAAAAATTGCTTTGTATTGTTGCTGTGTTAAACAGCTCCAACATTTTATTTATAAAACAAACTGCATTATGATAGGGAGTGAAGGGGTCTCTAATGTGAAATTTTAAATCACTAGTACAAATGCTTAATGCAGACATGATTTACACCAGTGCAGCTACCCAATGGTTAGAGTCCTAGCATTGATAAGGCATGTATCTAAATACACTCACATATAATGTCACAGCCTAGTCCAAAAATACTCAGGTAAAACTCCCAATAACTTCAAGACTGATTTAGGGAAGAATTAGGCCACAGTTTGTAACACGTTTGTACGTTATTTTGGTATCCTTCTGCATGAAAGCCACTATGTAAATGTAAGCTCACTGTGAAAAGCATTATCCTTGTGGAAATGTGCATCTTTATGCGTGGTGTCCTGGATTTTAAATGCACTTCGTAGTATATTCAAATAATCCAATTTTCCATCACCAGCTGCTGGTTTCACAGAGTTTCTATCACATGTGATTTTCCTTACTTTTAGTTGTAGTCGCATTCGGTCCAAAAAGAACCTCCAACAATTTTCTCTGGTGTCAATCAGACCCAGGCTTCGGACCTCATTCCTAATTCCTGTAATAATGCTATCCATATCTTCATTGCTGAATAGATCCGGAACTTCTCCTACATAACAGCATTAGGGAGATTGGGGGGAGGAGAGAGAGGACGAATCAGAAAAGTCCCAAAAAACAAGAATCCAAACTATTAACTAAAGTATGTCTGGACTTAGCACAAGGGGTACTGGTCCATGATTGGGGTAGACACAAGGGAAACAAACAACAACAGTTAGTGTTACCCTCTACTTTTTTATCTAAAGCATATCATTATTTCCCAAGTGAAAAAAATTCTGTTTTACTTCTATGAACCATGCATGTGATGACCTTTAAAACAGTAGTTCTCAGACTTTTGCAAACAATGATCCTATGTTACAAGTGATAAGAATGTCAGGTCCTCCAAATTCAGAATCCATACCCTAAAATATTAACAGAACCTGATTCTCCTCTCTCTTCCACTGGTATAATCAGAATAAATGCAGTTAAATCAATGCAATTACACCAGTGTAAAATCACATAAGTGAAGAGGAGAATCGGGTGCATAAAGTCCATAATTTATGAATTACATGATTTTGTTATTAGCCTTCTGAAGAGGACTCTGGTTCTGTAAGCAAACTAAGTATAATACTCAAACCCTGCAAACATCTCTGAGACAAATAATCTCTCTCTCTAAAGTTCAGTGAAACCACAGACTATTTGTCACTGGGGAAGATCTTTCAAGAAATGTGTTGGTTTAATCACCTGATGCTAACAAGTCATTAATCAGCACAAGAAACCGTTCATCTGAAACATGGGCATCTGTCAGCAAAAACACAGTGGGCATGCTCTTGGCTCCAGTCTTGATGTACAAATTGGCAAGATCTACCTGTAAGGAAAAGAGGCAATCATTCATGTTTTGTTAAAGTGTTGATACAGGAGGGAAAAGATATGAAATGCATGTAATTGACATCAATGTCCCACTGATTTACATACCTCTTTCAATTTATTTACAACTGTTTAGCTTGCCACATTACTTACATCCAAAGGAATAAAAGCAGGTTACCTCCAGTTTTAGACATCTGATGACAAGAATGGTGACTTTCACATGACCAAATGGTAATGATGAGAAACAGGCTTCTATCAATAAAAAAAATCTTCCTGACATAGTTGAAACTAATATCAAAACACCTCTACCAAGTAACTCCTTCTCAAAAACAGTTTTAATTATGCTAATAACATCTGGGCATCACACAGAAAAGCCATCATAATCTTTTTGATTGTTCTTATTGTACCTGTTGTATGATGAATGCAAAGGATTATTTGTTTTGCTAGTAAAAGCAGTACATGATTTCACTAAGAGGGGAACAGTATGTTATTATTATTTGTATTTCGGTAACATCTAGGAATCCAGAGTCATGGACCTAGATTACATTGAGCTAAGTATTGTGCAAATACAGAATAATTTAGAAAAACAGAAGACATTACCTGCGTTTTAATTTGTTTCACTTGTGATATAGATTATTTACACTGACAGTTGATATGCTCAGCCAGCCACAGGGCCAGCAGCTTCTTCCCCTCATTTCCCCTACTCAGCTCTTTGGGGGGCAAAAGCTAATCTGCTGCTATAGCTGAGGTTATGTTCATCCAGCCTTATAAACCAAACTGTGAACTGAAATTTACACCAAAATGCATTGCTGCAATTTCTGCGTAGATGCTGCGGGAGTGAACTAATGTTTCTTGTTCACCTTAACATAGTCCCCAAACTGGATGTGACCTGGGAACTTTTTGGCTTGTTCCCACACTTTCCACATGAAGGCATCACAGCCCAGCATTCACACCCCGGTAGTATAAACTGCAGAGCAGTGTAGAAAAGCCCCAAGTCTTCACTTAAAGTGATTGTCCTCCAAATCTGATATCACAATTAATAACAGAAATAATCAGGAAGATGAGCAGATGATGAGGACTTCAGGGTACAAGGATTGTTTTTCCACAGAAACTGAACAATACCAAAAAAACCCCAAAAACCCAGAACCAAATGGCTCTATGCTCAGAAACATCCCTAGCTAGAAAGCTTCATAGAGTTTTCCATAAGGTGGCAACAGCAGCTGAGTGAGATCCAAATTTTGCAGTTACAAACTTCATGCAACCCCCCTAACTTCTAGGTGGTTTCAAATCAACATTTTTCAAATAGGGGAGAAAAGCAGCATAAAAATATAAATTATTGTCATTCATTATAAGCAAAATCCTAACTTTTTCTATCATTATATATGCTTGTAAGGTTCTGTGGATGGGAAGTAGAGCAGATCTCACTAGGTACCACTATGTGGTATGTTATCAGCTTTCATGCTGGTGCAGGAAAGGATGGCTTGGGGATGAGTATGATTTGAAGCATCTCTTACTGTTGTATCTACCTTTTGCACTTTATAGCCAATGAAGCATATGCCCTGGTGACTTGACCTTGGTCTAAATTGGCAGATAATTTCCTATTGGGGTCATAGTGCACCCACTGGGGTCACATAGACCCTCATCCAGCACTCTGGCCACTAGGTTTGGAATCTTTACTTGCTGCTCCACAAGGAATGTGAGGGAGAAGAAATTCTATATAACCTCTTCCACTCTTAGGGCACACAGGGCTCAGTCCCCAAGGTCCTCACCAATCTAACTCTGATCCAGCAAATCACTTAAGCACATGATTAACTTTAAGTATATGAGTAGCTCCATTAATTTAAATGGCTCACATGCAGCAGAAGACAGAATTTTATCCTGTAAGTCCAAGTAAAAGTTTTATTCCACTTAATTAGCTTACAGCTGATCACCAAAAATAAACAACAAAGGAGATAATTGTAATTAACATAGTTTTTACCAGATGTTTGTGGCTTAGAAAATAGCTATCTTGAAGGGAGGGTTGTGGGTGGGCAGAGGAATTCCCACAGGATTTAAGGGAAGCTACTGAAATACTGTAAAATATGGAAAAAGATATAATAGTACCCTCCCCCCCTTCAATTTGGCTATTGAACTAAATACAATTTTAAATAGCATAACTGAAAACCACAGGAATTGCAAGTTTTCTTGCTAAAAGATAAGCTGTGAACATAACTGATTTTTCAATTTACTACCCAATGAAAAATCATTTTGGGTTGCTCCAAAACAAAATTATCTTAATGTTTCAGGTAAGTTAGGAGACTGAATAATACTGTCTGGTTCAAATATAATGCTTAGGGTTGGGGGAGGGGAGTTTTCAGTGTTTGGGGTATTTATAACCCTTTTTTTTTGGTCTGAAAAATGTTGCCCAGCTCTAATCTCAAGTTGTGCAGCCCTTCCTGCACTCTTATTGTAATCCCACAGGTTCCAAGCAGCAACTTCTTGAAGTCATTAATTCTCAGGGGAATCAAACACTATCTATTTACCCTCAGGTCTTGGATCCCATAGCCTTTCTTCAGTGTGATCTGGAACATGTCAAAGGAGCATATGTATGCTGCAAGCCTAGATAAGCTTTGTTTTCCACTACCACCTACTCCAACAAGAAGTGCGTAACCACGAGGGGCTTCCAAGATACGACTAATGCGGCACCTGATAATGGAAAAATGAATACAAGGACCGTATTAATTCAGTTTCTAATTTTCATGGATGGTATATATTTTAAGGTTGAAACTGTTTTTTTGCATTAAGATGCTCTTTACCTCCATATACATGCTGTCATTGCTTCATCTTTCTATTGCCAACTTTTTCCAGTATTTGGAAAGCTTGATAGGTAGATAAGTTTAAGCATCCTTTCCTAAAGAGCATAAATACAGCACCATTCCTCCACCTGAGCTCACTGAATTTACAACTTTTACAGTGACCTCTTGTTAAGCAACATTTTAAAGGGCTGATCAATGCCTACTAAAGTCTGTAAAAAGATTTTCATTTAACTTCAAAGGGCATCGATCAGGTGTTTAGGAGCAAATCTCAGGCATTTATATTAGGAGATCTGGACTACCAAAACAAAGGGATTAACTAAATTTTGTTACAGAATCACTTCATGAACAGTGTGTTTGTAGATCAGCCTTCAATTTACACCTGGCATTTTTAGCTTAGAGTTTGAACAAAGAACTTGATAATCATCAAAACATTCTAAGCCAAGCTGATATTCAACTACAGCCCAAATACTCAGCTGAAGTCAATGGAGCTGTGCTAGCCAGCTTATGCCAGATAGGAATTTGGCTCATAAAAACATGATTTAGTTTAATAAGAATCTGTTGGAAGTACTTTAATATTTTTGTCCACAGATTAGTGCTTCTAAAAGTTAAAGAAGAAACACATTATAAATAATAGTCTAGGTTAAGCCAGTAAACAAAACAAACAAAAAGGGAAAAAAAACCATTTAAAAAATCCTGAAAATTGTCTTTTAAAATTTCAAGATTTCAGTCATGTGATTCTAGTGTTACTACTGTTTAATAGCATCGTAACACAAGCATCTGAAGACTCCTTGACCATTTGCCTCACTGAATACTCTAAACATTTATGATAATTTAGAAATTGTCATCATATTAGATCAGAACCCATTCCAGAAATCATTCCTGACAACTATTCTGGAGTGGAATCTTTTTAATTAAAGCAGTCAAAGAGTATCTATATCTAACATGGATACCTCCTGAAAGTAGAACAGCAGACCTGCTAAACCAAGTCTGATATGTTTAGCTCATGGGCAGAGGTATCATTGTCAAGCCTCTAAACTGATTTAATAATTGATTCATTTGATATTGATTCATAAAAGTAATAGAAAGATTTAGAGGATTTAGCTTTCATTGTATCTTTCAGCAGTTGCTGCTCCTGAGGTTTCCGAAGAAAACTGTTAGTTTGCGTGATACACATGGATACTACCTGCTGTCTCGAGACGGTAGCTCATTAACTTCTCACTAACATTTCAAGAGAAGGTTTCTGCACTATGATAATCACTTAAATCTCCCAATCAAGAGAACAGAGTCTACCTCCCCCAAGAAAGTATCTATAGGATTATTTTTCTATTTCAGCTACTTCCTACTCTGTTTGGAGAGAGATTTCCTCAATGGACTGCTCTGTTAAGGATGACTTTCACGGGACCTGCCCCACTGAACATGTGCTACATAACAAAGAGGCAGAAATACTAGTACAATTTAACAGTGAGAAATACTTTCATCTTCAAAGTTTTGACATCACAAATAATAGGAACTGCATTAACAAAACTTAGCTTTGTTAGTAGTGATCACTATAACTCCCTGAGAAACAGTACTGCATGTTAATTGAGGCTTAGTCTATACTAGACCTAAGGCAGGTCAACTTAATGAATGCAACTCCAGCTACACAAAATGAGTAGCTGAAGTCAGCTTACCTTAAGCCAAGCCATAGTGGCTTCCACACAGTGGGAGGCCAATGGAAGCAAATGCTCCCATCAGCTTCTCTTACTTCTTACAGGAGGAATACCAGATCCCAGCAAATAGTCAACTAGTCCTCAGTGTTTGATTTATGGGTCTATACTAGACTCGCTAAATTGAACATTAGAAGATCGACCACCAGTGGTGTCAGTTGTCTGCTAAGTATAGATGTGCCTTGAGAGAATGTCTATATTAGACAGAAGCTCTAAATAGTGAAAAGTAAAAGCTATTTTGTGTCTGTACTTCACTGACTCAACAGAATAATTCTTTGCCACCTGAAAACATTTCTAGTAAACATAACTTCTACAGCTTAAGTTGCATCCCAGAAATTGTGCTGCAATTTTTCTGACATCTTGGATTCCAATATACATCCCCACAGAAAAAAAAAACAACAATATGATGGATATAAAGTTGAGAGTACATATTAGTAACTTAAGGGTAAGACATATTATGGGTTGTTGTAAATTAGTATTACAAACCAAGCAAATTCAGAGTTCAGATTACGTTTACAAGACATTTATATTAGGGATGTTAAATTGCATTTAATCAGCTAAACGAGTAATTGATGGAATTTCCATCGACTACTTGATTAGTTGATACAAGAGGAAACTGCAGAGCTGCAGCAAGGTTAGGTCCCGGGACTCTTAATACCTTTAAAAGGCAGAAGCGCAGCATCTGGGACTGGGCATGAGCCAGGAATCAGCTGATTCCCAGCTAGGGCCTGGTCCCCCCCATCTCCTCTGCCTCCACTGCCACCCCGTAGAGACAGTGTTGCGGGGAACCAGCTTTTAAGCTGGCTCTTCGCAGCACTGGCTCCTGCTCCCCACCCTTGCTGCCTCTCTCTGATAGAGATGTTGCGGGGGGGGGGGGAGAAGGAGGGGAGGGGAGGGGAGAAGTGACTAGTAGAATCACTACTCGACTACTTGATAAGCATATGCTTATCAGGTAGTCAACTAGTTGCTTACATCCCTAATCTAGACAGGTTAAGGTATGGAGATGTGCAGCTAAGGTTTTTAGAAAAACTTAAGCTCAGCCTTGTAGTGAACACCATATAATAATAATATAATTTTAATGTCTGTGGTCCCAGATTAGATTAGCCTGATTTTTTAAAGACAACTGATTGTGCTTTTCATATTTTCACCCTCTCTTCTTTAAATAAAAAAGTTGACATACTAAATTTTTCAAAGGACACATTTTAAAAATTATTTTAATAAATAAATTAATGGATTTACTTGCAATTTCTGAGAAAATATCATTTTGTACTCAAAGGGTAAATGTGGTTCATACAAAAACAAAGAGGTTGAATCCCTGCTTAAAAGGTGAACTGGAACTCATCTTTAACTATTTAGTCTTGACCTGCATCTCTATAATGTTATTAGTGAAGTTCTTTCACCCTGAATACTACTAGATGGTCGTCATGGTATAATAATTTTATTAAAAATGCAACTAATCTATAGAATAAGTTCTTCAACATAGCAAAAGAGGCAACTTCTTACTTAATAATTCTCTGACAGCCGTATCTCCTCTCAGTTTGACTCTGTGGACATAAATAAGCATTTAAATGGGCTTTTACAAAAAGTCTACTTACACATGCTGCATGGCATCCTCAAACAAAACTAAGTTCATAGAAGCATTAAGCTCATTGTAGCTTTCGAGTGTCTCTGTAAGTATCTTCCTCAGTACTTCCCACTTCTTGACTGGCATGTAGAGAGGGTTGGCTACCCCATTTGCAAAATGGCAGTAAATGAGCGGAGATTGGAGCAAAATATTAGTTTCCACATCCTAGCAAGTGGGGACAGAAAAAAAATGTCAAAAAACCCCCACAGGAAATACCCTTCATTTAATGGCTGATCCAACACCATAGCATAAATCCTCGATACTGCCAAAAAGATTTGCTGGAAAGGTTCATCTTAGAGCTGGACAAAATTTTTAATTTGAAACTTTTTTTTCTGACAAATGACTGTTCTTAATTTTTTTTGAAGATTTTTTTTTTAATTTTCCAATTTTCAACAATAAAATAAATGAAAACCTAAAGCCCACAAAAGATTTCTAGTTTTTTGTTTCCCTCCCCACACACCCTTCTATTCATTTTCCTCTTCTTACCTTTTTCAGTGGCAAAACATAAAGGAAAAAGGTGAAAAAGTGTGTGTGTGTGTGTGTGTGAGAGAGAGTGAGAGAGAACGAACATAAAAGGCAAAAGTTTTTTTTTTAATTTGAGGGGAGTTATGAAATACACGTGCATTTTTGACAAGCTCTATTTCAGATAATAATCCCACTGCCTTGTCTGGGAAAGAATGGATATATTTCAGAGTAATAAATGTGTTTAAAGAACGACAGCACTCTATAGTTAATTCACATGTGGGCATGGGCACCACTGCACCATTTATTTGGGAAGAAACTACAGGCTTTAATATCCAGCTATTGTATTTTGCTGACATTCTGCTACATTTCCAATGGAATGTTATGCCATGCCTGATATAATGGACAGCACAGATATACATTTTCTTTGTTGTACATGCCATGTTAGGCAAGTGGAAAGATAGTTATAGTAAAGTTTAATGAAAGGGTTGTTAAAAGAAAACAAACTAAAGTGAGAGGAAAAGGCATATTCCTTGTAACTGCATTATATATCAGACTCTTTAGCCCAAAAGATCTCATCTGAAACCGTAATCCCTGTATTTATTTGTAAATCTTGTTTATTCTGTATCTAATTATTGTTTATTTTCTGTATAACTGGATTACATTTATGGAACTTGCAAATGCCCAAAGGACAAAACATACATAGTTAACTAAGTGATATGATGCCCAAATAAATGGTACAATTAAAAGCTAAGTAATAATTAATTGTTTTACATTAAATAGTAATTGTTTTATAGTAATTAGCTGCATATATTTTGTTCACCTGTTAAACTATTGGAGAAAAATTCTAATGCAAAAGAAAATAAATTAGTCTGACAAGGAAAAAGCTACAAAGGTATTAAATAAATATATTTTTATAACAGTTTATGATAAATGGATCAAATAAATGCCAACTTGTTACCAGAGATGTATCTAGCTATATGAAGATTCATGTAATCAAGAAGGCTGCCACCTTCATTTTTTAAGAAGGGCCTCAAGCGTTTGCTTAAAGTTAACAAAAGTGCAACAAACTTGAAAATGCTCCCTCATCAAATGCAAGTGTACAACTATGGTCAATAAGAAAATTACCATATTTGCAGAGACCAGAATTAATTATATCCGACTGAAAAAGCCTTACTTATTATTATGGTCTTTGGAAAGCTATTACCCACTATCACAGGGCAATAATTTTTTATGGGGGGGGGCACTCCAGTAATATGGAAAGTGGTCAAGGGCCACACTCTTCCATATTAATGGAGGAGGTGCGGGGGTCTAGGATGGAAGTTGGGTGTAGATGGGAGCTTGCAGTAAGGGATTGGGGTGCAGGACAGGGTGTGGGGTCTGGGAGGGAGTTTGTGTGAAGGAGGCGGTTGTGACCTGCATTAGGGGACTAGGGTGCAGAGGTTGGGGTTGTGACCTAGGGCAGGAGAAGATTGTGACTTCGGGCACAGGACTGGGGTTCAGGAGTGGGAGCAGGGGTTTTGGTTGTGGCCTGAAGAGGGGATTGGGGTGCAGGATCTGGGAGGGGATATAGGAGTAGAAGGGGGCAGAGGATATGGGTTATATGGTGTGTGTGGGGGGGGGCAGAGGGTTAGGGTGCAGGGGCCATATGGTTTTTGAATAGTTACAAGCCTGAGGGGAGACGTGGAGGGTGCTTCTCAAGCTGCCTGTTAATAACAGGCAGCTCCCATTGGCCAAAACCGTGCAAAAGCTCACAGCTGTTTAAACAGAACCTGGCTGCAGCTTCTCTCAGCAGCATGCTTAGGGCAAGCAGGGAATCTGCCTGAGACTGCCCACTGCATCTGCACGCCAGATCTGGCCTGCGGAGGGTATTTTGCTCAGGTCTGCACTACCACATAAACCAGGTGCTTTCTTTTCCTTGACAGAAACCTTACTAACAGATGACGTTAAGGGGAATATGTTCAATCAGCACGATCATTGGCTTCAGTTTCTTGGGCTACAGTATGAGACGGTATGTGGCAATTTATAGTTGCAGTTAACTTGACATATCCCTCAACAGCTTTAATTTAATCAACATTGATGAAGAAGATATTTCCAATCTATATCCTTACCTCAAAATACTTTTGTGCAGTGTCTATTAGCTTTTTATGAAAGAAATTACCATCTTTTGGTTCCACTAGTTTATCTCCATAAACACGTGAAGATTCATGAAGCCAAAGATGCACAAGATCATTTGGCTGCTTCAAACATTCGGGCGTAGCAAACCGAATTCCCTAAAAACAAAACAATCACGTATCATATATAACTCCATCCAAAATACACAGCAGCTGTGCATCAAACAAATGTTCGAAAGAGAAGGAGATCAAGTGTAGATCACTAAGGTGTGAGGACATGGTGCATGGCCGGATGGGGAAGACAATCAGCACCAGAAGCCAGTAATAAATAGCCCTGTTTCAAGGTATTACTGAGAAAAATCTCAAATGGGGTTTTCTTGGCCAGAAAGAAAGAGGCTATTTAGAATGTGTTGGTTGAGTTGAGGACCTGACAGCAGCGAACATAACTAAAAATGTCTTAGAGGAACTGTCCTATTGCAACCCGGGTCCCTGCCAGCTCTTTAAATAGCTCCCTGCTGGCTTTTGCTGTAGCTCAGTCAGCTCTTGCCAGAGTTGCCCACCAGGGTGAACCCATTAACTTTTACGTCTGGGCCCTCAATTCATTAATACAAGCCCAAAGCTTCAACTCCACTAGTTAGCATGCACTGAAGTAAGACTTGCCTTGTATACATTAGAATTTTAAAGTGCTAGCTAATTGTTCAAAAATTGACACCTTTGTATCATAGTCAAGACAAATCCAAAATGACATGGCATTCCCTTTTAAGTTTTTGTGGAGTTGTAATGGAATATTCACCTTGAGAGGGTCTCCTAGCACCTTGGTATGGTACAACTGGCCTTTCATATCCCTGTCAATGCTCTGTAATTTGTCAACTATTTGGTAGGCCTTCAATGGCTCAGACCCTCAGCCAGCTCGCAGTCAACTGGATGAATCTCTTCCATGGTATCAAAGAGTTCAATATTCTGTCAGCCCTCACCAGGGTCTTTATCCCTTTCGCTAGGCCCCTGTAATCCTGTCCTTCACTTGGGTTTTTATAGGGACCTTTCCCCCTTCAACAGTGGTTGGCAGGGTTGGGGTAAGAGGTAGGATGATCAGATATCCCGATTTTATAGGGGCAGTACCAATATTTTGGGACTGTCCCTATAATTTGGGACTTTCCTTACATTTGTCTTATATAGATGTTTATTTTTGCCCCTCTCTCCCTGCCATCCTGATATTTCATCCTTGCTATCTGGTCACTCGAGGAGATGACCCAGACCCATCTTCTAACTCTGGGTCCCAGCCCAGGGATTTTACAAACAGCAGCCATGTATTGCCTCCTTCAGTTCCTTGCTGTTGTTCCCCAGGTCTTGTCCCCATAGCCTCTTCAATCTACCTCAGGCCTGAAGTTCTCAAATTCTCCTTGCTGAAAGCAAGTACCACCAGAATATGTCTTCTGGTTCTCCCTTGAGTGCCTGTGATCAGCAGGGAGCACCCTTCTCTGCTCCTCTGGCCGCAATCAGGAACTGACCTACTCAAACCTTGCAGCTACTTTTCTCTGAGCCTGCTGGGTTCTGATTGGCTGCTCCTTCCAGAGGTGGGGTATGGTAAGACCATGGGGCCCCCTGCAGAGGGCCACAAATGCATGGTACACTCTGTCACAGGAGAATATTACAAGTGTTGGACTGAGCAGAAGAATCTCACTAGTCTGTGAGTTGGAGGCCCGGTCTACACCTAAAACGAAGGTCAACCAAGGGATGCTCAAGGATGAGAAAAAGAACAAGACTCCTGAGACACATTGTTAAGCTGACCTAAACCCCAGTGTAGTCACAACTAGGCTAAATGAAAGAATTCTTCTATTGACTTAACCACTGCCTCTTGAGGGGGGTGGATTTACTGCAGCGATGGTAGCAGGTGTTTGCATTACAGCAACATAGTAGCAACACCTCAGCTGTGCCATTGTAGCACTTGTAGCATAGACAGCTACTTCCTATTTCAGTGAACTGCAAACACAAAAATCCAGTATCAGGGTGCATTCAAGGTTACAGAAATGCAGGTTAGTGAGGGTCCCGTTACAATTTTCAGCACAACTCACCTTTTCCCCTACCTTCTATTTAACTTTTCTAAATTCCAGTCTTGACAACATCACATGAGAATTAACTGATCATGAAATGGGCTATGTGAATTATTACAAGAGTTTACAAGTTTTCTGATTCACTAAAGTGAATTATTTACACCTCTCTCCTATGGCTTAAGGTTTCCTTGTTACCTTAAATTTTTATGCTCAATCCAATGGATAAATCATTGCCCATCATTTTGGAAGTTACAGATAGGGCTACAGTCTCAAACTGTTAGATCCTAAAATTTTATTTTTTAAAGAAAAAATTTCTGTAAATATACAAGGATGAAAGCCCATAGACTATGTCAGACAGAAGACATATATCAATGGGAAATAGCATTCAGTACAAAAAACCCCCTCTAACCATACCCGATTTGAAAAAGAGACTTTGATGACATATGCATAAAACACTCTGAATTAGCTTCCTTACTGCGGGTACTGGGAGGAATGGTACCCTCTCTTTTCTGAGAGACTGGAACCATGCAGAAACTCCTCCCCCCTAAGCCATGTGGGTTGGGTAAGAAAAATATTCCAGAGAAGAGCCATCCCCTCTCCTATCCTACAAAAAACTTTCAAGCTTGAAGGATCAAACAGAGAGCACAGTTTTCACTCTGGACTCCTGTGCACTGATTAGCTGTTTGATTCATTCCCCAGCTTCAGTCTCTTCACCTCAGCCTCACTTCCCCCCCACCCCTTGTCTGCTTCCTTACCTTCTCACCTTATGTTTCCTTTTCCCCATCAAAACCTCACTAGCATCCCCAAAACTGTAGTGTTAATGTGAGGATTGCAAACCATCACTCTGAGTATTACATCCCTTTCTCTTGGGGTATGTCTACACTACAGCGTTATTTCGAAATATCTTATTTTGAAATAGTTAATTCGAAATAAGTTATTTCAAAATAACGCATCTACACACAAAATGCATTTCAAAATAGCGTTTTGCTATTTTGAAAAAGTGCATCCACACTGAATGGATGCTGAATTGCATTTAAGGCCGGCCGGAACCAGGTCCGGCAGGGCATCAGGTCAGGAGTTACTTTGTGTGGCTGCTACCTGAGGCTATCTGAGGCCTGTGCTTAAAGGGACACCCCCCACCTCCCGGGACAGTCAGTTCTCAGCTTTCCCTGCTTGTTTGCCTACCTCGATGAGGGACAGCAAAGCATTTTGTCTCTGCGTGCTCTGGCTGCCCTCACTTGGGACACCACGGCACTCTGCAACATGGATCCAGAGCTGCCTCTGGGCACTCTGGTGCTTCTCGTGGACGCATTGCTGCAAGCCTGGCTGCACTTTCTGCAGGCTGCCATCCGGGACATCCATCGGGGGGCTGTCAGTATCCAGGAGGCCCTGCGGGAGAGCTTCCACCCTGAGGAGCACTAAGAGCCTCCCTGGTCTGCCCCACTGGGGGCTTGTGCCTCATTCCTCCCTCACGTCCTTCCACTTACCCGTCCCTAACCCCCCTTCCTGATGTCAAATAAAATACATGTATTTTTATGAACACAAACTCTCTTTATTTAACAAAACTGGGGGGGGGGCATGAAACTCTGGTGAGACTGGGGAAAGGAGGTGGGAGAGGGGAGAAGAGAGGGTGGGAGTGGGGAGGGGGAAACCTGGGAGTAGGAAGCTGGAAGGGGGAAGCGAGGGGAAGAAGGGGGAGGGAAAGCTCAGGGCTTAGGGTTGGGGGTCTCGCCAGACCAACTTGATTTTCATGCAAACCTGCTCCTGGGTTTGCCTGTGGCCTTTGGTGGCCAGGCTGGCAGCTATCCTGCCATAGACGGCCGCGTTCCTCCATCTAGTGTGGAGATCATGCACGTTGGGGGCATCCCCCTCAACCTGAATAAGGTCCATGATCTCCACCCTAGACCAGGAAGGCGCCCGCCTTCTCTGGGCCCTGGCAGACTCCTGGGAGCTGGCAGACTGCTCCTGGGGAGCAGTGGAGGGCTGGCTGCCAGTGGCTTGCTGGCTCATGTTTTGGGGCCACTGGGTCAGAGGCAGTGACTGCTGGCTCTGGGCTGGCAGGCTTGGAGCTGGCACAGGGACTGAGGCCAGAGTCTACCCCTTTAAGGGCTCCGGGGAGGGGGGAGGGAGACGAGTGTTCTTGGTTAAGGCTGGAATGGCCACCAGGGCACCCTGGGAAGGCTGGAGGCCCCCTATTTCGAAATAAGTGTCTACACAGCATTTATTTCGAATTTGGCGTTAATCCTCGTGGAATGAGGTTTACCAAATTCAAAATAAGCGCTCCGCTATTTCGAATTAATGTGTAGACGCTAGTAAAGTTATTCGGAAATAACTTTGCTGTGTAGACATACCCTTGTTGTCTGCCTGTTTTGCCCTCAGACTGTAAACTCTGCAAAGCAGGGACTATGTGTTACTACTGGGACAGGGCCTAGCACAATGGAACCTTATTATTGGTTGATCCTAGGCACTACTATAAAAAGGACAAGAAAAGAAAAAGAAAAAAACAAGGAAAAGAAAGAAGATGATGATGTGTTTTGCCTAGTGTGAGAAATCAGTCTATGGAACAGACCTGGAAGATGTTTGAGAGATCTCTTAGGTTAAAGATGTAGTGGAATTTAATGGCGGTTGGCAGAAAATTCTGAACCATAGTCTGATGAAGCCATATTGCTGCTTGGATCACAGCTGGAACATTCTTTAACACTGATGGACTGAAAGGGTGCCCCTGGAAGTGGAAACCAAGGATCTTGCTATAGATGGTGCTCAGGGCATCAGTGGATGGGAAGTTCAGAGCAAACACTGTGAAATGTCTCTGAAAATAAGAAAAAAGAAGATAACATTTTCATCATGCTGAGAGAAGACAGAAGTCAAGTCAATGGCCAGCTGATAATTCCAACAGACTGAGGCAAAGTGGCTGAATGCTGTGTGCCACTCAGGGTATGTCTACACTGCAGCTGGGGATGAGCCTCCCTCCCAGCCTGGATAGCCAGACTCACTTTGGCAAGGCATGAGCCAGCGCACTAACAATAGCAGTATGGATGTTGGGAGTTGGCTGGGCTTGAGAGCCAAAGCTGCAGCCTGAGCCGTAATCTCTTCTCTCTCAAATCTGTCTACTCAGGCTGGGAGGCTCACTCCCCCACCCACGTGTGTACATCTCCTATGCCAAGGGGCCACAAGGGGGCTGGTTAAGGAACTAGAGAGCAGGTTGGTCTGGACTGACTCTTATGACCTCACTTGGGAGCATAAACCAGAGGTGAAAGTAAAGGCCAGCTGACTGCTGTCAAAGAGTTTTGGAAACCCAGAGCAGACATGCACACAGGAAATACCCAGAGGGTCCAGCACTCTAAATGCTTTAATACAATCTGTTGGTTATGAGCATACAGCTCCCACTGACTTTACTGGGAGTTCAAGATGAGAAAAAAGAATGATCATGTCCAAAGCAGTGTTTATATCTGTTGCAATAAAAAACTAAATTCTAAACATTATATCTGACATATTAAACAATAAACGTGGGGTTATTATGGCATAGCACTTGAAACTGTACCTGGAGTCGAGGGTTGATAGTAAAACTGCCAGCAGTTGGATTCATACAAGCAACATATTGGCAATTATGTATTTCTTTTACAGTTAACTTCTGCCTATCATACCTAGTCAATAGAAAATATAACAACTTTAGTTTTAAATGATTGATAATTACTGTCAGAGCATGATAGGTAGCATAATGTTAAGCAGAAAATGGAAATTCTTCTGACATTTCAAAATTTGTTTTTATCCTGACTCAGAATGAAAATTGCAATTCTGAATTTTATGTAGAAAAGAAATTCTGAAAATTTTATTTGGAAACAACAAAAAGACCTTAACAAAAAAAAGTATAATAGAAACAAAATAAGGAAGTCATAGAATGACAGAAACACAGGGCTAGATGGAAACTCGAGATGCCACCAAGCCCCAAACCCCTGCACTGACAGGACCAAACAGGACATGAGGCAAGGAGTCAGAGGACCTGGATTCAATTCCCGGTTCTACTATTGACTCCCTATGTGACTTGGGCAAGCCATTTAGCCTGCTTTTGGAAAAAGTAGCCTTTAACATTGGGTAACTTCAGTTTTTGAAAACTTAGGGTCTCATTTTTAGAAGTGAAGAGCACTCATATTTTCAAAGGAAGGCAATAAGAGATGCAACTGCCCCATTCCTCTCAAAATCAGGTACTACATATCTGAAATTTGACACCCAAAATTAGAAGCTGTTGGGAAAATTTGGGCTCAAACCTCTATGCATCTCAGTGGATATAAGTATTATTATTTTGTTCAGCATTACAAACAGCACAATATTCAAACATCCAATATGGGGTGATAGTGTGATGCACTGCATTTATCTTGTGCCTTTGAACTTCTTACCTATACTCTGCCCATTAATCCATCACCACTGGGATTATAATTAACATTCCAAACCTCTGGCATCTTCCAGCAGTCAACAATTTAAAGTAATACAACAAACCAAAACATTTATAAACTTTTCTACTCATGAGTAATTCAGCCATCACAAATTCATGCCAATAAATCCTTTACCTCTTACCACACAGACTTGTATTGTCCTCTCTCATATACGCCCTGCAAGGGTTCTCAGATAAGTCTAACTTTAAGCACAAGTAGTCTCATTTAAATCAGTGGGACTACAGTACTCATATACATGAACTTAAGTGCTTTGCTGACTACAAAGCAAATCAGTACTTTGCAGGATCAAGCCCTACAAAAGACAGAGGCAGACAGATGCACACTTATTAGAGTGGTATAGCATCCCACTATAGTTAATGTAGAATATCAACTTCTATTCTAAGCATCCTGTGGTCAGCGCCTCAGAACTATCAAAATTTCTTTGGGGCTGAAGTTTTTCATGCTCGGCCTCATGCCAAAAGGAGTGTGTTTTTAAAGTCTGAACAAATTCAGTGCAGTCACTTGGAATTATCTAAGCATTTGAAAAATGTAGCTTTTCTATATACTCTGATCAGAACTCAGATAAATACTCTCTGGTTTAGGATTAAATTACCCAATATGAATGTTCAAAACTTTACTACTAAGTCAACTTTCCCCTAGCTCAGCTTATTCTATAGAACTGAAACGTTTAAAAAGGAATCAAGTCAAGTTTAAAGAAGATAGCCTCAGTAGTTTTAAATGTTCGTATTTAAACCAGAAACAAGGAACCTTTTCTAAAAATAGATTCAAAGTTAGGGCAATTTATAGCCTGGGACAGGTGGGTCTAAAAAAGTGTTAGTTTTCTCAGTTTGGACTGGTTGATTCCACTGAATTAGTGATAGCTCACTGTTAAATAAATAGTCACCTCTCTCTCTCTCTGTCTCTGTGTGTGTGTGTCTTTTCCCCTGAACATCTGAAGATATTCAGGAAAACATCAGAAGTCATTTCTGAATATATGATATTTCCTTCTATATCTTTCATGGAATTAAAAACTGAATCTACTGTAAAGGACAGGGGAACAGCACAGACACTGGTCTGCCCCCACTCCACCCCTTCCCTGATGGCCACACCCTGCCTCTTCCCACCCCTACTCTGCCCCCACCCTGCTCCACCTCTTTATGCTCTTCCCCTGAGCATCCCCCATTCCCACAACTTCCCTCTCCCTCCCAGAGCATCCTGCACACTGTGAAACAGCTGACTACAGCAGATGGAAGGCATTCTGAGGGAGTGGACAGAGTTGATCACTGGCAGGCGGGAGTGAAGAGTAGGAGGGGAGCTTGGCTACTTGCGGGTGCTAAGCACCCGCTATTTTTTTCCTATGATTTTTCTGTTTTGTTTTCGGCATGTAAAGAACAGTTATAGAATTTTAGCACATAATCAAATTTTATTTAAACATAAAAAAATAATTGCTTACCAATGTCCATAATCTATGTGCTGTCGAATAAGTGTGTGGGGTTGAACTGTTCCATATACATCCATTTCAGGCATGTTCATATCATCAATAAAATAAATTAACTTCTTGTTTCCTATGGGACCATAGTTACGGCCAGCTTTTTTCTCTAGGCTTTTCTCAAGAATCTCTAAAATATTATGAAGGAAATGACAAATTCTCAAAACAGTGCAGAGACTAACAATCAAGAATGCACAATGAAATCACTTAAGGCTTCAAAGATCTAGGATTTTCAAAAGCAGCTAGTTGATTTCAATGGGAATTGGGGGTATTTAGGCACCTAATGAGATTGGCATTTTCCACAATCTACCTTTTAGATGCCTAGATGCCTTTAAAAACCCTGGTCATTTTGTCCTAGTCATATGAAATGCTGTATGTGGGCAGAATGCTGCACCTTCTGAGGAGACCTATTGAAATCTATGAGGTTCTTCATAGGTACAGGGGTCCACCTATGCACAAACACTTTGTAGGACCACAGGAAAAAAAAGCAAATCCATAGTGGTTTTGGTCCTGCTTGCAGATTGAGTGGCTCTATAGGAAAGCGTACATTCAGACCCAATCCAGGAAGTGCCAGCTAAGAGCAAGGCAGAGTGAGTTGTGCCTCACTGTCTTATGGAGCATCCTGTTTCCCATCTTTCTGTTTCTGTTTTTCTGTGTTACAAGTCTTGATTCTAACACTACTTTTATTCTTATACTGCAAAAGAGTATTTTATATTTTATCACTGAACTTCTCTGTAAGCTATGAACACAAGTCAGCAATTTAAGCTAGAATGTGATAGTTCTATATCTTCACAGCATTTACATTTCTTATGGAGAAATAGCACCATTAACTTTTGAAGTTTGATTAATTAATTTGTGTAAAGTGCACTGTGATCATCTGGCTGAAGACACCATAGAAGTTCAAAGTACTATTTTTCCCTTTTACGATTAAATCTGAAGCCTGTTAAAATCAAATATCCAAACCTGCTGCCCTTAAGCCACTACAGTAGAAAAGAACGTAAGCAGGATAAACTTCTTTGGTAGATATTAGGATTATTTAATTGATAGGTGAGAGAAACAACACCACCACCACCACCACAAGAATTGTACCAGACAGAAAGTCTAGTCACTTATATACCTAAAGTGTAAGTATCTTCGTAGTAAAGGTAACAGATTTACCTTTTTAAATGAGAACGCTACATTTTTTATTGTACAAGTAATTTTCAATATATACTGTACAACAAAATTAGTTTAGAAATCCACAGTAATTCATCTGATTTGAGCAACATTGCCCAAGAAGCAAGGGCTGGATTCACAAAAGGAATAAGGTGCCTAACAGTCACTTTAAGTGCTAAATTCCAGAATCAGGCTCCACTGGGATTCACAGAGCCCCCCACTCAGCTGCCCTCAAATCCTGCAAGTGCCTAACTCATTCTCATGCTTGCTTGCTCTCTCTCTCTGCGTCAATGATTCTTTCATTATTTATCTACATAGGAACAGCTTCACTATCTGGGAGGTGGGGAGATGGGAGAGAAAAAGAATTACTCTGTAGTCTGGTGGTTAGACCCAGAATCGAGCCCACATGCTCCAATAATTTTTTAAAAATTATTTATTTATAGTGGAACAGCTTTACCAGGAGAGACTGAGGAAGCCTCACATCAGAATATCCCACAGAATATTGCACTAGCCACAGCCCAGTGGCTAGTGCACTCATCCAAGAGGTGGTCCATTCCAGCACCCCAAGCATGGTGCTAAAAGTTATTTACGAGGAAGCTCATTTCCTCCTACCCCACCTCTCAGCTTCTTGTTAAACTATGTAGCTGCCTAATGCCAAGAGAGTCCTAGAGTCCTAGCAGCTGAGAATCTCACTTGGAGGGAGGCAGCCTCTCTCATGGAGGTGGGCGGGGGGGGGAGGGGGGTCGATAAGCACACATCCCTTCAGCATGGCAACTCCCTTAGGAAAGGAGCCATCTAGAGTGCCAGCTTTCGTCAATCCCATTCTGAGTCTCCTATCTCTCCCCTTCTTTGAATAGGGAGTCTAGGTGCCTAACTCAGTCTTTGTGAATCCCAGCAATATTCTATGGATTTAGGATTCTTTGTGAATTGAGCCCATAGTGATTAGTTTCCAAAACATCTGGGAAACAATTTCATAGAATCATAGGATCATGGGGTTGAAAGAGACCTCAGGATTTCTATATCTTGAACAGTTTTGACTTCACATCTTCACAAGACAAAATGAACTGAACTATTAAAAATCATCTGCTGAATTTAAAAAAAAAATCTTTGCATACTGAAGTTGTAATGTATTCATTCTTCAGTAATTATTTGCTGTTCTTCTTTGGAAACATTAGATAAGGAATATAAACTCTCTCAGTCCATACAAGTATGAATGACAAATTTCATACTAAAGCACTTGAGAAAATATAATCTGGCAAGCACCTTTCTTAATGGAGAACAAGGCTATGTGCAAATCAGATCATGGCCAATGCAAATGACCACAATTAGTTATTTTCACAATTATTTGATTTATATATAGAGTTGTGGTAAATGTGTGTGCACTTAATCCATTTGAAAATATGACCCAAAAAGCATACACTTAATAATTGTAAATTATTGGTTTTTTAACATGGATTATAGGTTTCATGACAGCAAATGAGAACAAACAGGATAATCTGCTCTAAGTCATTATTTAATAAGTGTTGTAGCTTTCCTTCATTTGCTCTGGACTTTACAATATCTTTGGATTGGAGTAGAGAGAAAAATGTAAAGGTTGGCATTGGACTTTTTTTTTTTATTATACCAGGTTTTTATGATTGCCTGCAAGTAAATGGAAATATACAGGAACACATGAACGCAATGTACCTATATGTGGGTGTTTGATATTACTCTGGGTCTGATTTATATTAGTTCATTTTGTTTCTTAAATGAACAGCCTGGAAAAATCCCTCATAAATAAGTCACTTGCTACAATTGCCAGCAGGATACTGAGCTAACTCTGTAATGCACTCTTAATTTCTTGGCACAGGGATAAAGTGCCTCATGTTGCTCAACAGTGACTCATCTAGCCAGTTCAGAAATGTGGTGATATGGCCCCCAGGAAACCCCACATAGTCAAGTTCAGGTAGAAGGATGGCTGCTGAGTATGGAGGAGAGATGTAAACAAAGAACTGAGGTTCACTGAAGGATAAATCAGAAATGCAGAGGAATATCAGGACCTTTGCAGCTATATCATGGGATTGGGAAAAGTCTGCTGTAATTGTGATGCCTCTGGCTTTCTGCTCTAACATAATACAGCTACATCATGAATTAAAGTAAATCACTGCAAGAACACAGCTCTTAACAAGAGGAGAAACAAGAGGTAGTAACATTCTGGGTGTGGATGACCGAATTTAAATAATAGCAGGTTGCAAAAAGGATCAGATGCTGTTGAAAAGGAAGGAAAACTTGTTTCCACGCTAGTTGTGGGACACTCCCTCCAAAAGCTGAGATTAGTTGTGGGATTGAAGCAGTTTGTCCCTTAATTTAATATTGAGTTGTTACTGGTAGAGCATCGTCAGTAAGAGGGACTTGATTTTAGAACAGCATTGGTAGATTGAAGAGCACTAGGATAAACCAAAGTGCTTGTTTATTTTACATTCATTTTTAAAAATTCCTAAAAACAAGGCAGATACATGGTTTTTAAATGGTTCTTTAAAATCTGAAGGCATTTATTTGCCTAGTTTATAATGAATTTAATAAGGTCCAAGTTTCTTTAAATTGTATGCAGGACAGGAGTTTTAATTTTAACAGAATCACCTATTGATGCAGACTAACTGCTGTGTTATTAATGACTGCTCTTAGAAACTCATCTGAAGAAGTGGATTTTGCCCACGAAAGCTCATGATACTATATAAATATATTTGTTAGTCTCTAAGGTGCTACAGGACTACTCCTTGTTTTAAAGTTACAGACTAACATGGCTGCCCTGCTGAAACCAAGCAAACACTTGTGACTTTGACTAAATATTTGGTTTACTTAAGAAGTTTTCTTTTTAAAGAATACATAGCCTTCAGCAGCAGTTGCCTAGAAGTTCTTTTCATCTGAATCTGTTTACAAAGGAAAGTGTCATGTCTATGTGCTTTAGGGCCTTGTTCATAGCTTTCTGCAGCAAATGGCAATTGTTTGCTAAACAAATCCCAATAAGATAAAGATATCTTACACTTTGCAGGGCAGATCCTTCACTAGAGGGGCTATGACAATTTACACCAGCCCCCAACGGGGAACACTGGGAGCAGCTGCCACCACACGCAGGGCCAGAGCTGAGAAACCCTGGGAGCAGCTGCTGCTGCGCTCGGGGCTAAGAACCCCAGGAACAGTTGCAGCCCTGCATGGTGCAGGGAGGGGGAGCAGCGGAGCCAGACAGGTGGGCCGAAGGTCAAGCCTCTGGGTTCTCCCAGGTCAGCAGTCAGGAGGGGAGCCCTGGGAGAGCCCAGACACCTGACCTCCCCCAGTCCAGCAAATTCCCTTGTTCAGGACCACTCCGTTCCCAACGGTGCCAGACCAGGGAGGTTCAACCTGTACTCAGACAACTTCTATCTTTTTTGGCTTCACTAAGCAATTATTTGAAGTGGCAGATCTACATTAGGCCTTCTGAGGAGCTAAAATCACTTAACATGTACAAACATGCATACACGCAGACTCACGCATGCACATGTTAAAATCCTATTACTCATCCTGTAATACATAATTCATGACAAACATTTGGTTAGGCAAAATATAGACCATTGTACAAGCTACCCACTTCGTAGATCTACAACATCTTTATAATCATATAGGCACCATTGTTTGAATTCTGGTCTTTGCCCCAAAAAGAATTATCTAGGTTTCTTATGTTATAGTGTTTATGAGGGACTTACTTTGTAGCACCAATGACGTAGTGTAGTAGTTGAAGGGAACATCAGACACCATGTAATCATCAGAGAAAGCTGCAAGTCTATCCCTTACAAATACTGTTTTTCCTACTCCTGCATTTCCAGCAAGCATGACTGGTTTGCCTTTCTCTAGCAGCAAATCAATAAAGTATCTGAGACGTGTGGTCTCACATGTATGAATGAGGACCGTCTGAAACATAAAGAGAAAGAGTAGCAACAATTTTTATTCATTGCTTCAGTTAATTTGAAATAAGTGATCTTTTCAGACATTTTTAAAAAATACTATGAAGCTAGCTGGTAGTGGCCTCATATATATAGTTTGGGTAGAATTTTAAACAGGATTAAAATGGGACATGGCTTCCTGTTTTTCACTAAATCTAAGAGGACTATTAATGTGAAATTTCACATAGGGTTAATTTTATGCTCTTTGTTCTGAATACTTTATTTTCTTAATTTTAAGTCTGAAATTGAACTCTAGCTGAAATCTATCAATGGCAAGCCAATGTTTAAAAAACCACTACCCAAAATATGTAGAAAGGTGAATGCTGACTAGGTCTATTCTAGTGCAAGAGGTAGGTTTTAAAATTTGGATTTATATTAATCTTTGGCTGTTATTCATCATAACTGAAAGATAATGTTCTATTGGTTTGCAATGGATAAGCTTTTTGCACCATGTGAGCTATTGATGCTTTGCTATCAAACTGGGGAGAGGAGGACCTGTCTTAGTGGGGTTCCACAGAGGTCTGTCCTGGATCTGGTACTATCCAAAATTTTCTTTAATGACTGGGATGATATTGGGCACATCATTTATTTGACTTTATGCCTCAGTGTCCTCCTCTATGAAGTGAAGATGAAATAATCACTTCTTTCATGGGGTATTGTGTCAACTAATGTGTGTCTGTGTAGTGCTTTTATAATGTCAAGCAGTGAGTATGAAGTGTTATTATCCCCAAGTCACTCAGATATTGAAGTAATAATAAAGATCCACCCAAATACTAATAACTGGAGAATGCTGTTGTTTTCAGGCTCCTAAGAGGATATTCACATCAATGACAAAAATAAAAATGGAAAACGAAAAGACCAGTGTTATCTATGCATAACTTCAGTATACATATATTGTACCTGTAAAGGTGTTTCTGGATCCATATCAAATTTTGGAACTTTATCAGTCCATGGCAAGAACTTCCTTGTCTTTGGATCAAGATAATAATCAAAAATTGTACCCTGGGATGGAAACTTCACTGCTTTCATCTCCTTGAGCCACCAGCGGCTGAATTCAGCTTGATAATTTGAAAGCTATAAAAATATTGTCATTTATTTGTTTAGTTCTTTAAACTATTATGGCCTATTATGTTATGTCTACAGCATGAAGTTCTTACAATGTGTAAATAAAGATGCATATTTAAAAAAAGACTCAAAACAAACATTGCAGGCATACATAGAAATATGATTTTTTTATACATGCTCTAACGTAGTTGTACAGGTTGAACCTCTCTGGTTTGGTACTCTGGTCTGGCAACATCTGTGGTCCAGCATGATTTTAATTAGTTGGATGTCCACTTATCATGAGTGTGGCCAAGTTTTCCACTGTCCCATAAAGTTTGTTTACAGCCACTAATCCTGACTCCCCGTGTTCTGTGGTGTTATTTAGATCTAATTTATCCTTAAATGTCTTCTAAGAGCCCAGTAAGCAGTGGATGTGTTGGTAATGCTGCTAGACCAACCTGACCTCCCATGGTTCAGCAAATTCTCTGGTTTGGCATTGGTCAGGTCCCAAAGATTCTGAACTAAAGAGGTCCAACCTGTCGTAATCTAGGGTACCCAAACTGTATTTAACTGAGGGCTTGTAGACTTTCTGACTGAACTGGCTGATGCTCAGCTGGTGCCACTCCTTTAAAGGCTGAAATCAGAAGCCCTCCAATTAAACTCACCCACTTTCCCTGTTCCCCATCCTGCTACCAAAATGTAATCAGTTAAGCGTAGCTCATATTTAAATAGTAGTGAGATTAGAGGGTTGGATTGCTTCAGTCAGGCCCTGGCTCTTTTTCTTTACCGTCCAAGAACAACTTTCTAAGAGCGAGCGGAACAAATTCTAAAGAGCCCCAAAGCCCATTTAGCTGCTGAGTTCAGCCTCATCTTCCAAGGCAAGAACTTTATCCAGCTTTCTGATGGGACAGACTGAATAGCTGTCATCAATCCATCTAAGGCACTTCCTGCTTCTTCATGTCGACACAAGTTCCTCTTTTACCTCTCAGATACGTATAAACCCCATCACACTTCCATGGGGGTGAGGGAGGAAGGAGGCAGGGTGTGCACCTTATTTGTATTAAAATGGAGCCAATTCAGTCATGTTAATCTTTAATACAGAGGTGTGGCTGGGCAAAAATTCCAGGACCAGACGTCTTGATCCAAAAATAATTCTTCTAAATGCTTTTTGAGGTTATTAGCCAACAGAGCAGTTCCACCCACAACATGTGATGGAGCCTCTCAAAAGCGCTCAGGAATGGTCTCAGTAAAGGAAATGTGTGTCTCTATGTACTGGAATGCATACGCCTTTTCACTCCCTTTTTGACTATGTACAGAAATCAGTTATTACATTCTATGAGTGCAGTTAATGCTCCAGGATAGTGAAGACAATGGTTCTCCACAGAGAGGCATGAAGAAAATTGTAAGCTGGGCCACAGTCATGTGCCACCAGAGCTGAGTTGATGTGAGGGAAGTGCCTGCCTCACCCTTACAAAGAGGACAGTCTTTTTGTTCTTTGTATGTGCCGTCTCTAGCACAATAGGGTCTTGCTTCATGACTTGCTCCTGGCTATGATCTCTAATAATAAGTAAGGGCTGTTCTGGCCCTCAGATGCATCATGCCTACCTCAGAGGCAGCAGCATCTACATGGACAGTATCTGCATTCTCCTATCATCGCCACTACTGGCTGAAGAGATACAATTAAGGCCTATACTTCTTCAATGAATATCAAAATAATCTGGTTGCATAAACTGCTCTCTAGCATACCTGATCTTGAAAGAGTCCACCACCAAATGCCCAAACACATGCGAAGACAAAGTATATCTCATAAAGATCTCTTGGGCAGTCAGAAGGCAAATTTTCAGGGGTCAGCAAACAATCCAGCAAGGAACAAAGGGTCTTTAAAAAAAAAAAAAAAAAAAAGTGAAGCGCATGATCTTTGAATCCTTGCTCCCGAGAGTCAAGATGGTGACTCTAAGACTATGTCTACACTATGCACCCTACAATGGCACATGTGAGCTGCTGCAGCTGTGCTGCTGTAAGGTACATTGTGTGGCTGCTCTTTACCACCAGAAGAGAGTTCTTTGGGTGACAAAATAAAACCACTCACAACAAGGGGCACCAGCCTCATCACCGAGTGTGGCTTCTGCTGACAAAGTGCTGTCCATACCAGTGATTTTTGGTCATTAAAAATTTGGTCATTCAAGGATGTATCTTTTCACACCCCTGAACAACAGAAGTTTTAACATTAAAAGGTCTAGGATGGTCTAGCAATGTAGACAAAGCCCCAAATGTCAGGGACAACATGATGTACAAAGTATTCAGCAATCATGACTATATAATGCAAGAAAAAGGAGGCTGGCATTAAAAGAAGGAAAACGAGGAACCATCGTAAACAGTTCATTTTATCTTCCTCTATCATTCAGTATTTCTGCCTGTAATATTTTTTCATGTTTGTGCTATTTGTACAAAATTGTAAAACAAAAAAACAAAAAAAAAAAACCACCACCAAAAAACCCCAGAAAATTTTCAAGTCTCTGAATAGGATAAAAGAAAATTAAGTATAATCTTGAGGGAATTCTGCACTTGCTGCATGTGGAACTATAGCAAAATTGTGCAATTCCCCTAGGACTGAGTTATCCACTCTGCCCCCCTATTCTGTATCACTGAAAGATTCCTATTCCAGGCCTTTGAAAGGAAAGAATTAGGGGCATCCCATATGTGAGAGGACAGAACCTCTTTGCTGGAAAAAATGGGCAATACTAAAAGCTCTTATATTAAGTATTCACACTACAGAGGAACAATTGGTGTTCAGGCATATTTTAAAATTTATTCCTAAAAATAAACTGATTGACACACACAGAAGCACACGCCAAAAATACTCAAATATTATACAACTTGTTATGTTTTGGCAGTTATTCAAATAAGAAATAATTTTAAGGTTCAAATTAACCATGCAATCAACTTAATATTCCATGCAGAAAGACTACTTTAAAATAACATTAAGATTACAAACAGAGCTGTACAGAGATTTGAAGTTCCATTTCAGGAAGATTTTCAAGATTTGGCTTCATTCCAAATTGGAATAAAACCCAAACATTTCAAAATTCTCTGCAAAACAAAATTTCTGTATGTTCTCATTTAGTGTCAAAACATTTCATTTTGGCAACAATATATAATACAATACAAGTACAATTTTAAACTAAAACTATTTCAAAATGAAAGACTGAAACATTTAGTTATGAAAATGTCAAAAGAGGATGTTCTGACATAGAAAAACAAAGTTCTGACTGTCTATTTTCCAAAGCAAATTTTCTGAAGTTCAAATGCTTGGCCAAAGACTCATATATACTGATGAAATGTTGTTCTATCAAAATTCTTCCAACCAGCCTACAAAAATTCAAAGTATAGCATTTGAAATTTAGAAAATGACCAAATGCAGGTGAATACGTTAGGATTTAATCTTATTACATGATCGTGTGCATTTTTCTATATGACCCCTGCGTCATGATCATTCAAAACATTCATAACAATAAAGATGACTCACATGCATAAAATTAGGCATGTACATAAGGATTTACAGTAGAAGAAACTCTGTGTTTGTTGGCTAGCTTGTGTTCAGTGAAGAAAACAACTGTTTAATTTTATCCTCCTCTATCATTCAGTAATTGGTACCAACGTCGTATTTACTGGACACCAACAAACTCGATTTTTCTCTCTTTATAGGTGTTTATAAATAATTATTCTTGTTACAATAGATCCCAGCAGGAGAACATCTTTGGATTCCTAACTCTTTCCCACTCCCAGTAGTCACAGGGAGAGAGGCAGAGCTCCAAAAATGTGTCCACATTTGACACATTTATTCTGAAAAATACGTTTAGAATCTATTAATTTTACACATTTTTAAGATGCAAATCTATTTTAACAGCTCGTCTTCATATGCAACAAAAATAAGATTGCATGTTCAGTACAGGTTTCAGGAAATTTGTTATCTATACTTACTGACATATTTTAATATCATTTTAATGCATACCTGCACCATACTATTCTCAGGAATAGGGGTGATAGTTTTAAAGCTTGTTCTGAGCTGGTCTAAGCAGGGAGGCACATATTTATCAAAGAGTATAATTAAATTAGCTTTTTCAGATTGATGACTTCTGTTTTCTATCCAACTGGCAACATACCTGCAAACCAAAAAATAGAAAGAACCAGATTTTGTCAGGCAGAAGTCCAAAATGGAGGAAATTCTTCTCTAACTTCCAACATATATTAGGTTTGCTGAACAAGAACTTAAGAATAGCTATACTGAGTCAGACCAAAAGTCCACCTAGCTCAGTATCCTGTCTTCCGATCAATGCCAGGAGCTTCAGAGGGAATGACCAGAAATGAGTAATTATCAACTGATCCATCCCTTGTCACCCATTCCCAACTTCTGCCAAACAATGAGATAAGAGTCAGGCCTTTGCAATAATACAAACTTGTGACATACCTCTTGTCCACACACAGTAGTGCTTGGAATAGTATACAAGTACTGGCAGCAGCAAAAAAACAAGAGCTGCCATACTAGGTCAGACCATTGTCCATCTTCCCAGTATCTTGTCTCAAACATCAACCCCTATCAGAACTTCCTGAGGAAGGTTCATGAAAGGGCAATTATGAAGTTATCTATCCCATTTCTGGTAAACAGAGCTTGAGTGTAGTACAGCACATGCGGTTATGTCCCTGACCATCTTGGCTAATAGCCATTGATGGACCTATCCTCCATGAACTTATACTCTTAGTCATCACAACATCCCATGGCAATGAATTCCACAGGCTGTGCACTGTGTACAAATGTACTTCATCTTGTTTGCATCAAACATGCTATCTATTAATTTCATTGAATGACCCCAGTTTTATATTGTGTGAAAGGATAAATAACGCTTCTCTCTCCATTTTCCCTACACCATTTATGATATCATAGACCTGCATCAGATCTCCCTTAGTTGTTTCTTTTCTCAGCCAAATAACCTTAATCTTCTAGTTTGGAAGCTATTCCAGACCTCTGATCATCTCAGATATCTTTCCTCTGAATCTCTTCTGAGGTGGGGCAATCAGAACCGGACACAGTGTTCAAGGTGCGAATACACCGTGGATTCATATAGTGACACTGTGATATTTTCAGTCTTATTTTATTTTTTATTCCCTCCACAGTAGCTCCTAACATGCTACTAGCCATTTTTGTCCACTATTGTATACTAAGATGAATTTTTCAGAGATCTGACCCAGACAACCCCCAGAACTCCTTTTTGGGTGTTCATTGTATAGGTACAGTTAGAATTGTTTTCCAGTGTGCACTGCTTTGCACTTACCAATACTGAATTTCATCTGCTATTTAGTTGCCCAGTCACCCTGTTTTGTGAGATCCCTCTAACGCCTCACACTTGGCTTGGATTTAATGATCTTGAATAATTTTATATCATCAACTGACTTTGCCATTTCACTATGCCAGATCTTGCTTGAGCAGAACCCATCATAACCACTGCATCACAAAGGGCTGGTACGGCAGCTATGCAGAGTGGTGGCACCCTCTTTCCTTGAACAGATCCTCTACTCTATGGAGGAGAGGAAAGAGAGTGACATAACTATGCCCACCCAGGCCACCTTTCTGGTTGCTGTTAAGCTGCCACCTTTCTGGTTGCTGTTAAGCTGCAAATACAGCACAAATCTGCTGGAGTAAGGGTTAGGATTTGGTCTTCTATTGTAAAGAAGAGGGCATTTGCAAATATAGCTACCCACATTTTATATATGATTCAATTTTGTCCAGTTACATTTAACAAATTAGAATTATTTTCCACAAGAATGGCCATACTGGGTCAGACCATTGGTCCATCCAGTCCAGTATCCTGTCTGCCGAGAGTGGCCAATACCAGATGCCCCAGAGGGAGGGGACAACAGGTAATCCTCACGTGATCCCTCCCGTCACCCACCTCCAGAGAAACAAAGGCTAGGGACACCATTCCTACCCATCCTGGCTAATAGCCATTGATGGACCTAACCTCCATGAATCTCTTTAGCTCTTTTTTCATAGAATCATAGAATACTAGGACTGGAAGGGACCTCAAGAGGTCATCGAGTCCAGTCCCCTGCCCTTATGGCAGGACCCAGTACTGTCTAGACCATCCCTGATAGACATTTATCTAATCTACTCTTAAATATCTCCAGAGATGGAGATTCCACTGTTAGGGTTGAAAATTTTATTCTTTTTATATTTGTATTTTTTAGGTTTAATAATGTAGCAATGTAAGATAACATATTATTACATTTAAACTATGCCCTTTAGTAAGCCCTTTTGTTTTAAAGTTTAGTGAGTTTAGTAAGTAAGGAAATAGAGTTTTGGTATTGTGTCTATGTTAACGAGACTAGAGGGATGTTGAAAAGTTGAAGTTTTAATTGTTTGATTTACAATGCCTCTTGCTTTGCCCAATATGAGATACCAATGTTATGCTTTTCTTTGCAAGGTCTTGTAAAGATTGTTTATGTGTGAAAGTGGTATGTATGTGTCGAGATAAAGATGCGAAGGTCATTGCTCAGAATCAGATAGCCAAGCAAAGAGGGATGGAGCATGGGTGAAAATAGATTGGTGTCAGAAGGACCATCCATAACCATTCGTGCGTACCCTTAGTCACAGAATGACTGGATTATTGGCAGATCGATGGCCTTAAAGCGGAGCTAGCACACCTGAAAGACGATTGATTACAGGATGAGCCTTTGGAGATGTTTTGGGAACGACTGACATAAAAAAATAATGCGCCGGTCAAAGGTTGACACAGCGGAATCCATAGATTTCAACAGAGAAAAGGATTATAAAAGCAGGGTGCTTTGCTATGGAACTTTGGGTTTGTCTTGCCACCAACTCCAGATGAGCATTGGATTGCGTCTGACAAAAGGCCCTACTCTCCCTCTGTGTTCGATATAGCTGGCCACTAGATTGATACAGACTCTGGACTGGTAACTAATAACATCGTCTGGCGGGACTGTGTGTGTGTATGGTGTTTGTGTGTGAGTGACTGAAAAGCATATGCAACTGTATTCTCAATAAATGCGGCGTACTGCCTTTTCCCCTATAAAAGATCTCGTGTGCTTCAT
Source organism: Pelochelys cantorii (assembly GCA_032595735.1). Lineage (NCBI taxonomy): Eukaryota > Metazoa > Chordata > Testudines > Trionychidae > Pelochelys > Pelochelys cantorii. The sequence continues at coordinate 202,441,242 of CM064327.1, forward strand.
TTAAGCATAACACCACAACCTCCCTAGGCAATTTATTCCAGTGTTTAACCACCCTGACAGTTAGGAAGTTTTTCCTAATGTCCAACCTAAACCTGCCTTGCTGCAGTTTAAGCCCACTGCTCCTTGTTCTATCCTCAGAGTCCAGGAAGAACAAGTTTTCTCCCCCCTCCTTGTGACACCCTTTTAGATAACTGAAAACCGCTATCATGTCCCCCCTCAATCTTCTCTTTTCCAAACTAAACAAGCCCAGTTCTTTCAGTCTTCCTTCATAGGTCATGTTCTCTAGACTTTGAGTCATTCTTGTTACTCTTCTCTGGACCTTCTCCAATTTCTCCACATCTTTCTTGAAATGTGGTGCCCAGAACTGGACACAATACTCCAACTGAGGCCTAATCAGTGCAGAGTAGAGCGGAAGAATGACTTCTCGTGTCTTGCTCACAACACACCAGTTAATGCACCCTAGAATCATGTTTGCTTTTTTTGCAACAGCATCACACTGTTGACATATATTTAGCTTGTGGTCCACTATAACCCCTATATCCCTTTCTGCCGTACTCTTTCCTAAACAGTCGCTTCCCATTCTGTATGTGTGAAACGGATTGTTCCTTCCTAAGTGGAGCACTTTGCATTTGTCCCTATTAAACTTCATCCTGTTTACCTCAGACAATTTCTCCAATTTGTCCAGATCATTTTGAATTATGACCCTATCCTCCAAAGCAGATGCAACCACTCCTAGCTTGATATCATCTGCAAACTTAATAAGCGTACTCTCTATGCCAAAATCTAAATTGTGGATGAAGATATTGAACAGAACCGGTCCCAAAACAGATCCCTGCGGAACCCCACTTGTTATAACTTTCCAGCAGGATTATGAACCGTTAATAACTATTCTCTGGGAACGGTTATCCAGCCAGTTACGCACCCAACTCTAAGTTGTATTTGCCTAGTTTATTGATAAGAATATCATGCGAGACCTTATCAAATGCCTTACTAAAGTCTAGGTATATCATATCCACTGCTTCTCCCTTATCCACAAGACTCGTTATCCTATCAAGGAAAGCTATCAGATTGGTTTGACATGATTTGTTCTTTACAAATCCAGTCCTAGCCTTCACCACATCCTCTGGCAAGAAGTTCCATAGACTGACTGTGCTCTGAGTGAAGAAAAACTTCCTTCTGTTTGTTTTAAACCTACTGCCTATTAATTTCATTTGGTGACCCCTAGTTCTTATATTGTGGTTATATGTAAATAACTTTTCGTTATTCACTTTTTCCACACCAGTCATGATTTTATATACCTCTATCATATCCCCTCCTTAGTCTTCTCTTTTCTAAGCTGAAAAGTCCAAGTCTTTTTAATCTTTCCTCGTATGACTTTTTCTTTGTTTCAAACCCCTAATCATTTTTGTTGCCTTTTCTGAACCTTTTCCAATGCCAATATATCAGTGTTTCTTAAACTTTTTAAGACCAAGGAACACCAAACAATATTTTTTTTATGGGGAACACCAAGGATTTTTTTGTTGAGAAAAAAAAAAAGCCCCCAGGGAAAAGTTGTTGCGCCCCCCCCCCAAAAAAGGGAGGCTTATTCCTTTAAGGGCGGCCATTTTAAATTCTGTTCTCTCTGCGGCACACCTCCAACTGCCTTGTGGCACACCGGTGTGCCGCAGAACACACTTTATGAAACGCTGCAATGTATCTTTTTTGAGATGAAGTGACCACATCTGTACGCAGTATTCAACATGTGGGCATACCATGGTTTTATTTAGAGGCATTAAGATATTTTCTGTCTTATTTACTATCCCTTTTAAAATTATTCCTAACATTCTATTTGCTTTTTTGACTGCCTCCGCACACTGAGTGGATGTTTTCAGAGAACTATCCACAATGACTCCAAGATCTCTCTCTTGAGTAGCTGTAGCTAAATTAGTCCCCATTATATTGTACGGATAGTTGGGATTATTTTTTCCATATTGTTTATAACATAAGACCCAACTGGAAAGACCATAATGTGTCTATAGGCAGCATATAGTGAAACTGATTCTCCCTCTAGTTTTTACCAAAACAGATACCTAAATTTCCTTACCATGATGGTAAACATTGCATGCAGCTGAGGCTGGACATGTTTGTAGCTACTGATAAATAATTGGGGAAAAATCTGATTTGTCTACTGTTAATGCTTCTAAACTCACACTGAGGAATGGATGTTCAGGAATATTAACCAAATGTTCTCTAACCTGGTGTGACCATATTATGTTAGATTGGTCACTCTGATACCTGACTTCTCAGGATCACCCCTCCCAAATCCATCTCAACACTTCTCAATTGTTACTATGAGATTATTAGTCTAGTACTGCATCCATGTGTCAACATTAGCATTCTAATATACATTCGCCTCATTGGACATCTTGTATACCTCCTAGACCAACCTCCCACGAGTTACATTAAATTATCATGTTCACTAGATTTCTTCCGAGACAAAAGCCCATAATGTATGTTTGCACAGCAGTGAGCCCAAGGTCATCCCAATCTCAGGTGTGATTGCTAGGTACTACTGTAATACAAATTTTTCATCAACATTTCAAATTTTGACTGCATGTCCACAGTTTTTGTAATAATTTTTCACAGAATCATGACTCTAAAATAAGTCAAAGAAGGGGAAAAGAACGATTCATAGATAAATGGGAAGTTGAACTGGCAACTCTCACAACCATATTTCCTGTTACATGTATCAGTGGAGCAAAACAAGGGGATAGTTTAAAAAGGCTGACAGATGTCTCTAATCACTTTACAGCCTGAGACTGACCTCTTGCAGCTGACATGCTCGCACTGTACATTTCCGAGAATCAGATTCAGAAAGCCCAGATTAAGAACAAATAAACTAGGGATGTAAAAGGATATATAAAATATGGAACAGAAAATCCCAATGTTGACAATTTTACTGCATATGCAAGCACATACATGTGTGCACATCTCTATACATAGTAAATATGATCATAACTAGAATAATTTAATCATAAAAATTAATGGGTTCTAGTCCTATTAAACTAATTGATAATATTGTTTTAGCATTGTTTTGAAGGTATCTTTAAGAGATAAAATACTCACGGATTCCAACCAAGGTCCTGAGGGTTTACATAAAGAATACCTGCTCTAGACACAGTAGCTGGGGTAGCTGTTTTTAAATGATGTATCTCAAACAGCAACCTCATGGATGGAGTCAGAGGGACACGTTCGTTGCTGGCAAGGGTGAGGACCTAAACATAAGTAGTAAAAGCAATGAACAAAAGCAATGTGAGCCTTGCATTCTAACAATCACATATCATGAACAGGTCTGTGCATATTGGACCTATGTAGATATAAAATTTATTTATAGCACATATGTACCTGCACACACAAATATGGACATAAGAGGATTCTTCCAAATTTAAAATTTAAGGCCACAATTTTTGTTGAAAAAAAAAAAGTATAAATTAGAGGCCATACTTTATGGCATACCATATGCTGCTTGACAATTCAGTTAATTTTTATAGACAGCAGAATCCACACAGGTTTTCTTTTAATGGTATGTTTACATTCCAGATAATTATTACACTTCAAAATAATTTTCAAATGTAATTTAATCTTAAAAAAAGAAGAGAATGTTTAAAGCTCTGGTATGAACTAAAATAACATTTATAAAATTAAGTTTAGAATGTATTTAATTACATTGTAGCACTTCTTGTAGAAAACACTGTTGTTTTCCTTGCATTGTAGCAATCATGTGATTAGAGTACAGGATTGGAAGTCAGAGGTCTCTATCCTATTCTGGCTCTCTTGCTAGCTTGATTAGGCAAGTCACTTACTGTTTTTTGTGCATCAGGTTTAATAATACTTACCAACTTCATAGGAGTGTTGTTAGGCTTAATTTATGAATGTTTGTAAAACTGCTTTAGATTTTTAAAGGAAAGACACTCAGCAAATGCCAATTATTAACATTAATAATAATTACTGTATTTTGGCAGACACTCTGAGTCATATCTCAAAGTACATTTGTAAACTCCATTACACATACATATTCACTGGGTAGTGCATATACCTTTACCATGCAGACATAATGACTTTAAACATCTCCATTGTGTAGGATCAGGTATGAAAGAGTTAAGGTGGTTACCAAGTGGCATTGCACTAATTAGCAACAGTGAAGATAAAAAGGGAAGGGTTAAAATCCAGGAATGACAAAGACACTATACTGAAAAAATGTAAATATATACACACAAACCATATAATTAGAGAGAGGAAAAGCCACTAGGTAAGTTTCCCTGTTACCTTGTTATCATCCATGACAGTATTCAGTGACTCAATCCACATAGGATCTATATCTCCATCTAGAACAATCCATTTTGGCCCATCCTGGGTAATATTAGCCTGTTCTCTTAGAAGAGATGAGAAGAGACCTGCAAATTATGTTTACACAAAATCCAATCAATATGGGTGCTTCAACATAACCTTTTGGAACAAATAAGACTCCAGAAATATTACTGCCTCATGAAAAACACAAAAGATGTGTAACAATGTAAGAAAAGGTGCCCTTCTGGTTGCTTATTTAACAGCCATTCAAATTAAAGAAGAGTATGTTCAGTGAGCAGATGACACAGCAAATTAACTGGATTTAAACAATATAATAATGATTGATTTCTAGTTTGAGTGCATGACAGTACTGTTTGAGAGAGGATCTTTTCCACTGCATCAATCCTAAAATGTGGGCTAAGTACAGGAGCATCCATGGAAGCGAGGGAGAAAGCAGCCCTCAAGATCACCCTTGCTCTTCTCCACTTTGGCATCCCTGTTCTTCAGGTGAATCTGACCACAGGATCTACATAGCAAAATCAATCTCCACTCTTTGCAAGGCCACCCCTGCCCTGCCTCCAAATCTCTCTGCATGTAAATATATAGTAAACCCTCCCTGACTGGTAGGCACTCTCTATATTCTTTTTTTTTTCCTGGTGAAGGACTATATAGATATTAGTAATTGAAGTAATGTTATCTGCTACTAGCCATCTTTCCATTCCTGGGTTGCATGATGTATAAAGCCAAACAGCTCATCAGTAGTCACAGCTTTTGGGTTTAGGTCATTCCACACAAGCTTTTGTTTCATGTTCACATACGTTCGACTCAGAGTTCTCAAAACCTGAAAGGCAAGAGAGAAAAAGATCAAAGCATGTAACACAATAACTGCACCTCAAATGGGGAAAAAAAAAGCAAGCAGTTTCTAGCTTCTTTATTGTTTGCCAATAATGACTGATCTGTCAACCTCCATCCACTGCTGAACTCCCTCCACTGTCCTACTTTATCACCAACCTCCCCTAGAACAGGTAAAAGTAACCAATTGGGAAACCTGGTCTGACAACCCTGCTAAGGCTTCACTACAGAAAGCTTTTCCAATGGAGAAACACACACGAGGATGGACTTGTACTCAAACCTCTGAACTAGGAATCAAAATAAAAAAACAGACTCCCTGTGTGACTTTAGGCAAGTCCTTTCATTTCTCTAAGCCTCAGATTCGCTTGGGTAAAATGGGGATAATATACAGTAATGAGCAATGCATCTAGTTTTTCTTACTGTCTGAAGGACCATAATATTTAAAAAACCCCATGGCATTATATAATGACTGTCAAAATTTAGTTGCTGAGATGTAAGAGTGTCATCTTTCAAAAATATTCAGCTACTATTTTGGGAATAAGGCAATGTAGGTCCACTCTTCCTACCTAGTAATCTCACTAAACCCTCCAGCGTGACCAATTCAAACCTATTTGCCAAATATAGTTACTATTATTCATTGTCATGATTATTTTCATTTTGAGTCATGCAAGTAATATGTAGGAGAAAAATCTAAACTTTAACACTGGGGTTTGTGATTGCACTTCTTACCACGGATGCAGGCAGAAAGAGAATATTTCTCTCCATGAACCAATGAAATACTCTTTATAAAGACCGACAGAAAATGTGCTGTCTACTGTACCTTGCTCTTTCCTGTGCCTGCATTTCCCACCACAAAGACAGAATGACGCACTGCCAGAAGCTCCTCCAGCTGAACAACCTGCCAAACAGAATTAGTACATAGCTAAGGGTTTTGTTTTCCTGTCCTCCCATTATCACCAAGACACTAATTATTTCCCACATATTATCTCCCTCCCACCTTTTCCCTTAGTCAGGAAAATGAACTGCTGGCTTCCCAGCTAACTTAAAAATGTGTATATCCAAGGACTCTGAGTTCAGCTTCTAAGGCTGGAGGCAGAGCCTAGCCTGCCTTGGATGAATGAACGCATCTCAACAAAAGAAAACAGACCTCATTTTTCTACTAGTTGATATACATAATCATAGAATCATAGAATACTAGAACTGGAAGGGACCTTGAGAGGTCATCGAGTCCAGTCCCCTGCCTTCACGGCAGGACCCAGCACCATCTAGACCATCCCTGATAGATGTCTATCTAACCTGCTCTTAAATATCTCCAGAAATGGAGATTCCACAACCTCCCTAGGCAATTTATTCCCGTTTTTAACCACCCTGACAGTTAGGAAGTTTTTCCCTAATGTCCAGCCTAAACCTCCCCTACTGCAGTTTAAGCCCCTTGCTTCTTCTCCTATCCTCAGAGGCCAAGGAGAACAATTTTTCTTCCCTCCTCCTTGTAACACCCTTTTAGATACCTGAAAACTGCTATCATATCCCCTCTCAGTCTTCTCCTTTCCAAACTAAACAAGCCCAGTTCTTTCAGTCTTCCTTCATAGGTTATGTTCTCTAGATTTTTAATCATTCTTGTTGCTCTTCTCTGGACCTTCTCCAATTTTTCCACATATTTCTTGAAATGTGGTGCCCAGGACTGGACACAGTACTCCAATTGAGGCCTGATCAGTGCAGAGTAGAGCGGAAGAATGACTTCTCATGTCTTGCTCACAACACTCTTGTTAATGCATCCCAGAATCATATTGGCTTTTTCTTGCAACAGCATCACACTGTTGACTCATATTTCGCTTGCGGTCCACTATGACCCATGTATGACCACATACATGCTGCCCATCATGGAGACTCATAAAAGAAAAAGAGAACCATCACCATCCTAGAGGCTACAGAACGGGTGCCAAACATTTTATTGTATGGTGTGAAGGACAGTAACCATGTATCGCAGGTTAAGTGGTACTAGGAGTTAGGTACAAATATAGAAAAGTTCACTGAACAAATACAATCCTTTGAACACATACATGCTGCCCATCAAGAAGCCTGTAGTTTCCCACTCTTCTAAATTCCTCACACACATACACACACACGCACATAATCCCACCCCTCTTCCCTTCCTTGAATTGGGGGACAGTGTTCCTCTTTGGACCACTCCTGGTAGCAGGAATCAAACCCTGCACACAGTTACTGAGTAAATTCTATTGAGTTATTATGGCAAGGCCCAGAAAAAGTTAAAAACAAAGTCTAGTGCTAGTCCGCAAGTCTGGCCAGCGGGCACCCCACTCTGGCAGGGATCTGGGGGGTGAAGCAGGGGTGTCCATGCATTTCTCGCACACGTCTTCCAGCTCTGTCTGCCAGCCTGCTCTTCCCCCCCCCCCGGCAATTCAACTCCCCCTCTGAGGGCCCCCAGCACCACCACTGGTAGCATAGTGGGGCTAGTGCAGCTTACAGCTGCTAGCTCCATGCTGCTTCCGGCATGTCCCTGTGGCCCAGGGGAGCAGTGTTCAGAGCCGTCCCATACATAGGATGGTTCAGCACAGCTGCTCGAGGCTCCACACTTTGGGGGGCCCAGGAACAGCCATCCCAACTGTCCTATGGATGAGATGCCCCCCCCCCATACTCAGGTTAGTCTGCAGGGTTGTGGGCGGACTGGTGCAAGCAGAAGGGGTCACTCCCCCACCCTCCCACACACACCACAGCAGTGGGAGCCATGGGGAAGCAGAGCTACGCAGCATCATGCTCTGTTCCGCCACCATCTCCCAAGCCAGCCACGGTGAAGTGGAGTAACTGAGATGGCCTGGCACAGGACAGTGGAGCAGAGCAGAGGCTGCTATGTAGTTCTGCTTCCCAGTGACTCTCCCCCCAGGGCCATAGAGACTCACGTGCCAACAGCCACCTGCAGGATGGACTGCAAAACTGCTCGGGCCATGAACAGTATTGCACCACAGGCTCTGCAAATATTTGAGCCTAGAGGACTAACATCAGCTAGTAGAGCTAGAAGACTTTTTTTTCCAGGTGCACAGATAGATTACCAGGTCCAGGTAGTGTTTGGGAGAGGGAAGCCCTAGCTCTGCCTTACTCTCTGTCTCTCACCCACAGCCCGGGAATTTAGAGAGCTCCTGACTTATGTGTTTCCCTCAGAGTAAGAGAAATGGCTACGGGCACCATGTTCTGGGTCCAGCAGGTAGTTAGTTGAAGCCCTGCACGTCTCTCTTCACCACCCGCATCTCTGCCCGGAGACAGGCAGACTTAACAATAATGGCATCTCAAAGGGATAGGGGAGCTAGGGGCATTAGCACGTATTAACTAGAGGCTGGTGTATAACTCAAGCAGTTACTAATAATATTAGTAGCCAAACTCAACATCCAAGAATCAGGCCTAAGAATCACCTTATCTTTATAAAAGGAAACAAAAACAGGTAGCTCAGCCCCCAAAGTATTCAATTCAGTCATCCTTGTGGGCTGATGTTATGGCAATATTATTACTTCTCTCTTAAGATGGCGTTATAATGAACACTCAGCCAAGGGTCCAGTAGATGACTTTATGAAAGTACAGCCAAGACTAAACTGAACTTCCACAAAAAGAAAGGATTTCTCATAAAGGGATACACATTAGATTAAACCTCTCATAATCTTCTTCACCACATTGCATGCAGGCATCTTTCACCAACAAAAAATTATAAGCAGAGACAGTTGCCAAATGTATTTCCAGAGATGAGTTATATAACCCTTCAGCTATTATGTGCATCAGTATTCCAAACCACAAAGTTTGGAAGTTGAGGCAGAACACTGTCTCCTCATCCAAGAGCTGGAGCCAGAGGAAGATAAAGGCTCTGCCATAGGGAAGAGAGAGATAGGTCAGCTGCTGCTGACACAACCAAGCTAGGTGAATGAAAATCTTCCTTGCAACCTTCTGGATTCATAGAAAGGAGGCAAAAGCACACAGCAGGCCCTCTCCCCACTTGCAAAAAAAAATTGCCTGTCTTTGCCCAATCTGCAACAGAAGAGGCAAAACTTTTTGTTGAACCTCATTGCAAACAGCTTCACTGTCCACAACTAGAAAACACTGTCTGAATGAAGTGATCCTTCAGAGACCACTCATGAATCTGGGAACTGTCTATGTACAGAAAATCTGCAATTAAATAGTTCTCTCACACTAAATGCAGGGCCATCAGATAAACGTTTTGAAGAATGCACCAATCCAATAACCTGATCACTTGAGCACAAAAGAGAGCAGAGTAAACAGCCCCTTATTTGTTGACATAGTTGTCACCGTCTGGTATGGATCACAGCCGAGAGTCAGTCTCAAGTCAGACTTACAAAAACTAACCAGATGCCCCCACTTCAGTGGCATAGTTTATAATTCAATTTAATCTAATCAACAACAAATATGTGCTCCTGGATCACTATTAGGGCTGCCAACTCTGACAAACTATTACATGAGATTTGTTTTCCCCACCACCGATGACATAATGTTATTTATTTAATCTCCAGGATTATTTTCAATAGTCACTGGGAGATTGAAGCCAATTCCAGGAGGCTCCTGGTCAATCACTATACTAGTTTAAACATGGAGCAACAAACTGTCTGGGTGGCAACACAGTCTTCTTTGACAATCCAGCCTAACTGGACTTCTATGATGACAGGTTATTAAAATTTAAAAAATCAATCACATATTGGGTTCTTCCAGTGCTTGGGGGCAATTCACTTACACACATCAATGGATGCTCAAGACCTTGCACCAAACAGAACACTATAGCCAATCCTTTAGTAAACTAACTAATGATTTATTAACTATGAAAGAGAAATGAGAGTTACTAAAAGGTTAAAGCAAATGCTTTAACATTACAGTTGCACCAAAGGATATATTTTAAAATGTTAGCATGGATGTTACATTTGCTAACTTTCTATAAAATTCTGTGTTGATCAAATCGTTTTTGGGGACCTCGCTCCTTTTGTTCAAAATTTCTCCTCTCATAATTCATCAGTTTAAAGATGAGGTAGGAAAGAGGTGGCCAGGGGACTTTGTTCATCCTCTTGATATCTTGACCCCTTTTTCCTGGAAAAAAACCGTTGTTGTACCATGGGGTCAAGCAGTTCTACATCATATATGCCCTGCCAACAGTTCCTCGCCTGAATCACCAATTTTTGCTTGCATATTTTGTGTACATGCCACTTGAGGCACCTTCAGGGATGACATACAGGGGCTACTGCTTACTAGGCATGTTAGATATTAAGAAACTGAATAGTCAAGTAACTTCATGAATTCTTATCGGTTATTCAACTATACTATAGTCCCCGGGAGCAGGGCCTGCAGCCAGTGCGCTCCTGGCGAGTCTCCAGACCCCATACTGCTGCCTCTGATACAGCTGAGGCAGCAGCGCAGAGTGGGGGGAGCAGGCAGCACCGTGGAGCCAGTGATGCAGGGAACCAGCTTTTAAGCTGGCTCCCCCCAGCACTGACTCTTGCTCTCCTCCCTCTCCCCCCCCCAGCTGCCTCTAATGCAGAGGCAGAGGCAGCGGGGGAGAAATGCATGTAGTCAACAAGATTAACTGATAAACGTAGGCCTACATATCGCCATCTTTATTGTTTACAGTTCCTTTGTTATTCCTGAAGAGCTAACCTGTGGGCGTGTCTCAGATTCACAACATTTTTGAGTTACAAACATACTGCAAAATCTCATAATTCCATAATACACAAGATTGATATACACATTATAACTACTATCACAGAGAGGCACGTAGTAAAAACTCTGGGCACTGTGGACAGGCCAAATATCACCACCTTCTACTGAGAATGGTGTCCTGGTACCAGGAAATAAAAGGTACTTACAATGATTGTGATTGAATCAATATATGAAAATACATATGAAATGAAGCATCACAAATGAATCCATGATCAAAAGTGAAGGGATTACAGACGCTAAAGTTAACACATGGAATCAAAACTTCCATATGTATTTATTCAGGTTCCTTAAGTCTAAAATTGACTGAAATTCCCCCCATTCTTTTTCTGTACCAAAAAGTACCTAAAATAGAACTTAACTCCAAGTATTCTGGTACCTCCTTGACAGCTGCTATCAGATATATTTTTTCTACTTCTGAAAGTAGAAATCCTCATAAGAAGATACTATGAAAAGGGAAAGGCATGGAGAAGTGCAAAGGAGTAATCTTTTGAACTGTATGCCATAGGGAGACTTTTCATTTGTCTCCCTGAAAAGTTGGGATCATCTGTCTCAAAATAGCGGAAGGTGTCTCTCTCCCAAACTCTTGAGCTACCCGACATCTGACACTGGGAAGACAGCAGAGCACAAAATGTGCCTTTTGAATCTCAGCTTCTTCTGCCTCTTCGGTTCTACTGTCATCCAAAACTGGAATACGAACAACTGCTTACCTACCTACCATAACAATAAAACATGAATGAACACTGAAGGAGGGAGGAAGAAGTCTGGATCTGAGCAAATTGGAGTGGGTTTACTTCTATCCAGGCACATGGCTGAAAGGAGTAGAGGTAGTAGAGGCTGCTGCATCCTCTGATTCAGCCTCCTTCTGAGAATGTTTGGAGAGACTGAAGGGAAAGGTGGCGGTGGGGGAAGAGGTGAGAGAGTGCCCCAAGGGACACTGCTAGGCAAAGGTTCTAGCATTAGGCTCCACTAGGCAGCACAATACACATGAATGGGAATATGCAGAGCCACTCAGAGATCTTACTTCTTGAATCCTTGTTTTGCCACTGCACTGTGTATTGCTGTCACTCATTGTGTCTTGTTTAAAATAAACCATATACATACTATAAATAATAATAGTTAGCATTTGCTGGTGTTAACAGGTGTTGGCACGGTAAACCTACTGTACTGTGTATTAAGAGAAATCATCAACAACAAAGGGGCAGTGCTTCTTTTGTACCGGCACCTATTTTCTCTGCATAACTTAAATGAATTGCATTCCCCTCAGGCATACTGGTACCTCTTTTCCTGGGGCAGCTGAGCTCCCAATGGAAGCCCGCGTGGGACATGCGGCTCTTAAAGGGCTGCGACGGCATTTCGGCCCCGGCATGGTTTTTTTTTTTTGCTCAACAACTTCCCCCCTGGAGTACCGGCACCTTTTTTCTTACCAAAAAAAGCAGTGCAAAGAGGTATTTGAACAAGAGATATTTCCCTGTCTCCATATGGGCAGTATATGCTACATATTTACTAACATGAAAATACTTCTATTAGATTGCATGTTGTCATGACATAGTGTCTTTGAAATACCTACACTTTCAAGGCACATTAGGAACACTGAATGTACTGCAAGTTAACCTTCATGTCTAATACAACCTCACTGTAATTATGTTGATTGAAACTCTTAAGGGCCTTAATTAAAAGCAATGGATTTTTTTACTTTGAGAATAAAGCTCTCCTCAGGCTGCAAGTGAAGCTCCAGGGTGGACTGTTTAACCATCTGTTCAAAGTGCAAATCCCTCCTCCTTGGAACATCCAGAGCTGGAAACAGGTCACTGATCAGGCCCATGAAAATTGGGATATCATCTGTCACTATTTTAGGCAAGTTGAAGTCTCTTAAGGTTCGCATAAGTACCTGGAAAAGGATGGTAAATCACTTATTATATCAGCGAGGGCTTTAAACACATCTCCCTCTTGTCAGGAGTCTGTCTTTATTCACAGTGACCCAGAGATAACACAAAATTTCAGTAGTTCTTATGACTGTTAAATATGTACCTAAGGTACCTTACCTGATCCTCAGGTCTGTTCTTGTCTCCTCGCTTCAATGAGCCAGCGACCACCAAAACTGATTTAACAGCACGAAGTCCCCAATCATAATGATCCTATAGAAAAAAAAAGACACTGACTATTCAGGAAAGTTTATGAAATGAAAAGTTAAAAGGAGAAAAGTGCATACAGTTACAAGTTAAGTGGTATGCTGTAGCCAGACATGAACCCCATCTTGTCCCCCCCCCCCAGAGAGCAAGAGAAAGGCAGTCAGCCTTTGATGCCCTGGGAACGCAGGTGTGCTGCCTGTCCCTGACTCTACCATAAACAGAAACCAGACAGTAAATGGGCTAGCTGACGACCCGGGGGCCTCCCGTCGCCCTGATGGCTAGTACCAGTAATTGACACGCCTGCACTGTCCCAGGAGAGGAATCTTCGCCCATCACATACCAGAGGTGCCCATTGTCTGCATTTTCCCAGGTGTGAATTATGCTTTGCACCCTTCGTGGGAAACTTGGCATTCAAAGCCATTTTTCCTAACTGGCCACTTGAGACCAGGAAGAAGCCTACGTGACCCAAGGGGTATAAAGAGGGATTTAGTAGCCCACCCCATTTGAGCTCCAATCATCTACACCTGCTGGCAGGTATTGCTTGTCTCCCGAGGTCTGTGGGACGCCCAGCCTCGCCTTACTTCTTCCCAAGGGATTGAAAGAAAGACGCTGGCCACGCCAAGTCTGGAACGCAGGGGTGAGAATATATACCTGCTAGGTGTCTATTTTGCATGCATTTAATAAGAGCTCAGAGAACCAAAAGGGTTTCATGGTACCTGTAAGTGACTTATTAGTGTAATTTCTGTCCTGTCCTTTGTAGTGGCTGTGTTATCTGTAACACAGTAGTAGCATTTAACAGCTAAGTTTACCCTGTAACAATAAAATAGTAACTGTTTAAGCTGTGACCTGACTCCTTCAGTCGCTATAACAGAACCAAGCACAATTTTAAAAGAACTCCAGCCGGTCATAAGGGACAGATATAGGGAGAGCTTGAGCGTTGGATCGTGTCGCTTCCAGGGGACAGATCCGTTGGGGCACCTCTCAGCCTCCCCAGGCTGCCCGCTGCGAAGGGATTGTGTATCCTAGCAGTCAAAATCTGAGGTGTAATAAGCTCTCCCTGTAAACTTCTTGGGGCGCCCGTCAACCTCCTCCAGGTTGCCCGCTGCTAAGGGACCCCAGTCCTAGCAGTTGAAGTCTCGGGTGTATAATACACACACACCACTCACTGCCCTGACCACCGTCTGACATATGCCCAAACTCAGAAAGGTATTCCTTCTCAAAGTAGGACTGGAGCTCTGGAGCCCCTGGCTCCCAATCCTGTAATCACATAATAGCGTCCTTTTACTACATACCAAAAGTATAGAAAAAAAATTCAAATAAATCAAAAAGGTCTTTTGTCATGTTTTAAAGAGTGCGATAGATGAACTTTAGTATATTTACAGGGAGGCAAGAATTACAAAGTTATGCATGTAGAAAGTTAAACTGTTTTCTTTCACAATGGTTTTCTTTGCCAAGATTTATGGATAAAGGCTGAAGGGTTGTTCTGACAGTTCTCATTCAACTCATAAACCTGAATATAAAGAATATTCTTCACTTGGAATGAATTATACACCATTTATTCATTTCCAAATGTAAATTGAGGGGAAAAACAATAAATCTTCTGACTTCTATAACTTTGGGGGTTTTAGGTAATAAGACTTCTTCCTAGTACAATTACTATATAATTTAGCAAGCATACTATATTTCCTGCATTTCACATTATCTTTACTATATTTGTGTGGAAAACTTTAAAACTCTCATACAAATATAAGTAGTCATAAATAACCTGTTGTAATTCTTACATTGCCTAGTAGTTTTTCTTCTTTCAATAGATCCTAGTGTAGATGCAGTACAACAGCATTAATTCCACTGCACTGTGTACTGAACAGTTAATAGTAAACTTAAAAAACAACAAATGATCTGGTCACATTTTATGGAGTAACAAAACGTGTAGATGGCATCATGAGCTTTCATGGACACAGCTGACTTCTTCAGATGACCAGAGTGGGCTGTGCCCATGAAAGCTCATGATACCATCTACATGTTTTGTAAGTCTATAAAGTGCTACCAGATCATTTGTTGTTTTTTAAGTTTATCCTGTACAGAATAACTAGGCTACCCCCTGAAGTTAATAGTAAATTATTTATTCTAAAACTAAAGCATTACAAGGAAAAAGTCACTTCTGAATACACTGATTCATTGTTTTAAATTACGTGAACTGTTTCACTGGGTATCACTTTAGCTGATATAATAAATGAAAACCTACATGCAATTTTTAAAATATATATAAAATGAGAAGATTTGCCGGCATGGCTCAGGTCCTTCAGGGCAGGGGATGTGGGGGATGCAGGAGTCAGGTTAGGAAGATGAGGAGGGGCTCAGAGCAGGGAGTGGAGGCACAGGAATCAGAGCAGGGGTAGGGGAGCGCAGAGGACGGTTGCTCCCCAGGGCAAGGCCAAGGTGGTGGAGGCTGCAGCAGCTGCTCCCTAGGGCCAGGCTGGGACAGCAGAAGCTGCACTGCTTGGCCAGTGGCTGCTCCCTGGTGTCAGGCCAGGGTTGCACTGGCTGGCTAGTGACTGCTCCCCAGGGCCAGCCCAGGAGAATGTGGGGGCCGTACAAGCTAGGCTGGACAGTGGCTGCTCCCCAGGACCAGTCCACGCCAGCAGGGACCGTGCTGGACAGCTGGCCAAACTGTGGGGGCAGGAGCCACACAGGCCAGGGCAGCGGGTGGCTGCTCCCCAGGGCCAGCTCAGGGCAGCAGGGGAAGAACTGGCTGGCCGGCAGGAGCTCCCAGGAGCAGCCAATGGCTGTTCTCCAAGGTCAGGCTGGGCGGTGGAAGCTGTGCTGCCCTGCCGGTGGGGCACTTCCTGCCCCCCTGTGGTCATTTGAGACTATATCTGTCCCTGCTATTACAGGACTTCCTTTCCATTTGGTGAGAAACAATCACATTACACATACATCCCACTGTCCTGGCACAAACCCTTACCTTGCTTTAAGTTACAATAAGAAGATGCACGCCAAATTTGGTGGTCTTAGCTCTTACCATTTAGGAGGAGTTCTTGGGAAAAAAAATGATTCAGATGGACGGACAGACAGACACACATACACATAAAGAGACACAAACTCTCAGAAGTTATAAAAAGGTTATAAATTATGGAAATTTCACTCTGCCCTACATCACAATTTTGAAATCTGGGTTGGGGGAAGGTGGGAGTAATTAGCATATATCTTACCCAGAAGTCCAAAACAGACTCTCACCTGTTTAGAAAGCAGTTCCCTGCAGAGAGTATACAAGGTAATAAACTTCCTGGCTAACAACCGTGCATCAATAAATCCCTCAGCAATCAACATAATTTCACAGATCAGCTCAATGTCAGGGACAACCATGGCACAGGGTCTTAAAAAAGCCAAAATACAACAGATTAGTATTTAAGCATGGTCAAATCAAGTCACCTAAATCAAGTGACCCATGTTTATAAACATTCTTAAACAGAGCTCAAGAGAGTCACAATTATGTGTGTCAGTCAGAGCTAACAAGGACTCTGCGTCAAAGTAAAAATGGTTAATTAGGCACTGTTGATTATTAGCATTCAGTAACATGTACAAAGGATATTGCTGAAAAGTACAGAGTTTTCAAGTCAGATATTTCAGTCTCCTTAGCACTATTCCCTCAGAACAGTATATGATTCTGTCACTTAGTGTGATGGATTGGGAGATACTGCAAGGCACAATGAATAATGGAACACATAAAGTCCTACAACTCAAGTCATGGTCACCATGTCGGATCTGCACTTTTCAAGAGTGAATCCTCCTGGAGGATTATTTAAGATGGAATAAAACTTTACTTTTTAGCTCTGATTTTTAAAAACAGAATATACATTGGCAAGTTATCCAGCCATTAAAACTTCTCAGTCAGCACAAAACCCAAAACAGACATGCAAAAAAGGAGATAAGATGAAAGAGACGCCTTATTAAATCATTATTTGAAATATGTAGAAGTTCTTACTTTTTTTCATAGGGTAGATTACATTTTAACAGATATTGTGTCACGTGGAAAACCTTTCCTTCCTTCTGCAAAGTGATTTCTCCCATTCATGATAATGAATGAATATAGAAACTAACAAAAATATTTAAAACAGTGCTTTGTGTAGTCCAAGGAATTTTCCTCACATACATGAAGGTGAAAAAAAAAAAAACCATAGTGGACAGTTGTGGAAGAAAAGTATCCATAGGTTTAATTCTTCCTAATTCTTTTTAGTGGATGCCTTGTATCCTAAAGTATGAATGGCTAGTCTCCATCTATATTCACCTAATTGAACATAAATAAAGTAGCGAACATAGCAACTGCTTGCATGGAATATTAGTTTAGTATTTACTATGTTTTGGCTGTCTCTTCTGAGATTTCAATAGGTGATGACAAAGGGAGTAAGTAAAGCTCTGTGTGGATATAAAATTTGTATCCACATGTAGTCCACGGATGTCCATGGATTTGCAGGCTCTAGGAGTTCGTACTGTGTTAACAACCAGCTCAAACTGCACTCGCTGTTGAACTTCTTTATAAGAAAATAAAATTTACGTTATCTTTCTATACTCCTCTATCTTTGTGTGGGTCAGACTAGAGGAGATGACAGCCCTAGAAAGAAAATGATCATAACATGTTTTCCATTGTTCTTCATATTATCTTCATTAGACCACAGTAATGGAAAATACCAAGTAGAATCAGAAATATGAAAAGGAATAAAGAAAGCCCATCCTGTATGCAAAATAGGACACCGGTAATCAAGGTTTGAACAAAGACCTGAACTGGTTGGGCCATTACATTCCACATCCTAATGACATAAAAAGCTAAGCACTGGGTACTTACAGACTACTCTATTAGCCTCATTTAGCACAGACATGTAATTGACCATTTTTCCCCCTATTTTTTCCTTCTCTTTCCCTCCAAATCCCCTCTCTTTCTCTGCTATTTGTTTGTACTCTGGACCCCTTAACTCCATTCATCTGAAGAAGTGGGTTGTGCCCACGAAAGCTCATGATACCATCCACAGTTTTTGTTAGTCTCTGAGATGCTGCAGGACTATTCGCTGGTTTTTAAGTTTTTTAAAGAATGATTCCTCATTCTCAACAGGAACCTCTGGAACAGCTTCCATTCTTGGGAGGAACAACTAGAGAATGTGGGGCTACAGTGTTTTCTGATTTTGTTCTTATGCTTTTTGGGTTTCTTAGACATTTTACTCTTTCTTTTTTAAGCATTGTGCATGCAATCACTACATTAGTTAAGGATGAGGCCTTGTGCTTTTGGGAAATGCTTTCCTTAATACTTTTCAGACAAATGCTCATTTGATATTTTGGGGGGGACAAAAATACTGGAGAAGAATATTGCAAGAAGTTTCCCAGTTTGTGAAGTAAACTGCCAAGAATTCTGGGAATACCTGTTTCCCCAGCTGGTAAGTATGCATTTAATAACTTTTCCAGGAATCTTGATGTTTCTGGGACATGTGACAAATGTGTGAGCATATAGAAAGGTAAATTTAGTGCCTTTCAACCTATCTGCATGGATTTCCATATACAATTACTGTAATTACTCACAACTGTGGGTATTCTTGTGCACATTTTTTTATGTGCAGATCTCCCATGTTATTAAATACTCAAAAGTTTTATAGTTTTCACAGCTATATGTAAAAAGGAAAAATATCAAAGTGTACCCACTCCTATTATTATTTATTATTATTATGCATCCACCCCTATCCATTTATTTGGGGAGAAATGATAACTGTGTTGAACATTTCTAAAGAAACTCTGGAGTAAGAACAAACTAGGCCCAGGACATCAAGTGGCATGAGTGTTCTAAATAATAATCTACAGTATACTTGCCTAAACAAAGCTTTGAGATTTTCAGGTAGTTCTGTTCGGCCAGCATATCCTGGGTTCATGGTAATAAATATCCCAACTGATGGTTTCAATGTAACATTTTCTCCAAGGAATAAAAATCTGCAATAGCCATGACACGATGTCAGTAAATGGACTTGCTATAATACTATAGTTTGATTAGGCGCAAACAAATATTTCAACCTTAAAAACACTATGAAAAACTTAGGATGACAGAATTGCATTTAAAATGGAGGACAGATTGCATAATTTAGGGAAAAAAATTGTTCATGTGAATGTGTATGACCAAGAAGGGGTATATGGTAGATTGCTGTGGTGTTTGCCAAATCAAAAGAAATAAGATGAAGACACAGAAAACAATGGGGCAGATAATTTGCTGATTAAACTGTCATAGCTTCATTGACTCCAATGGACTTCGGACAAAATTTAGCTCAGGCAAGTACCTTCTCCATAGCATACAATAACTCTATAGCAGGAAACCCTTATCCATTTAAATTCAATTAAAAAACCTCCTATGGGGACAACGAGGACAACATTTTGTGTGTGTTTTCTTATATTTTGGGGGGAGGGCAAATCTTACATATTAAATTAGCTTGTAGATATACAAGTATTATACACACACACACACACACACACTATGTACACAATAGAGAATTCAACATCTGTCCATAGGAGGATTTTTAGAAATGTACTTTTAAATGTTTGTCTTTGCAAAAGTTTACAAAGAAATGGCATTAAAACACTCACTTTTTTCTCTTATTCCTAATGGCATCGTGTATAGTCTTTACTTGCACTGCAACCACTGATAGGACTTCTACTGAAATTCGATTAAACTCATCAAAGCATCCCCATGCACCTGTCTGGACCAAACCTTTGTAGATGTTTCCTATGGACTAAAAGATTGAATCAAGCATTTAGTATTTGCGTTCACAAAGAAGAAAGTTTTTTAATGTGCAGTATAAAAAAAAATGCACTGAAATCACCGTTTGACAAAACACCATACCTTATAGTCCATCTGTTCAGAACAGTTGAAGACATAGACCATCATACCAAGGGCATGGCCCAGGTCTTTGGTGGTCTCTGTTTTGCCTGTGCCAGCTGGCCCTGCAGGAGCCCCACTCATTGTCAGATGTAGAGATTGTGTTAGAGTAATGTAACACCTTTAAACAATGAGAGGAATAATTATTACTGCATGCAAAAAATGTTACTAAAATGCTGGAGATTTCAATACCACAAAAGCCGGGAAACTTAGAGTTGAGGATATCACTAAAATCTTAATTTTATATGTTGTGAACATACATTATAATAGAGTTAGGGTTATAATGAACCATGCAAAAGTGAAGTGCAACATGTTAAATGACATATTTATTGTACATCCATAAGCCAATTGTGAAGAATGATACATACACTAACTGCAATAGTTCTTAGTGTAAACTGACAACATATAGCACATCAACTAAGGAATACTTTATTTAATCTATTTTACAAACACAAAGATCACATCCTATGTTTTATTTCTACACATAAAGGTATTGCATTTGTTATATTAAGGAGGATCTTAAACATATTTATAAAAGGACACAGAGGTTTGCTATGGAAAGTTTAACTTTATATTCTATTAAATGGATTAATCAGAGATAGTGCATTATTAACAACCGTCTGTACCTGTCAGTCAGAGGTGTAATAACTAGCCGAGAGCTATTTCCCAAATACTCATAAAAGTACTGGAACTGAGCATCGCAAATGTTGGCAAGGCAGTGTTTCTGGATCTCATCCCATCTATGGCGTAGTTGTGACAGCCAAGCAAAAGATTGGGAACTAGTGACCTAAAACCATTGCACATACATTGCGTTACATGGAAGCTGTGCAGATGAAAGAAACAGACACTCCAAAAACCTTCAATTGTCATCAGTAGGTTTCACACCTAGTCTTTTACAAATAATGACTACTACAAGTAAGTATACAGGATTATATTTATTTCTGGGCATGTATACATTTAAATGGAAATCTGTGTAATAGAAGATCTTCTTTTTAATAGGGCTATTATTACAAAACATGTTTCACGTATTCTGTCAAGCTCCTTCTTGACAAGTGACACAACCCAAGTATGTAAAAATAGTGTCTGATCAAATCATCTTCCAGAATAATTTAATTTTACTTCTCAAAACTTATCTCGTCACCTGCAATCCTAATCCGTAACTCTGAAAATAATGCCTCATTTGTTTCTTTCGCCAATTCCCATCTCCATGCATTTTTCCAACATTATCCTTGTTACACTCCGCCATATGGGATGGGTGTAACATATATAACACCGACTCATATCATGTGACTGGGGCCAGAAATAAAGACAAGGATCTTACCAACTCCATTGTGTAGCAACTTTTATAACACAGTGTTGGAAACAGGGGTGAAAGGAACTTAAATTTCTTACAGGCACTGTCCTATAGCAATCCAGGTCCTTGCCAGCTCTTTAAATAGCTCCCTCCTGGCTTTTGCTGCAGCTCAGCCAGTTCTTGCTAGAACTGCGCACCAGGGTGCATCCCTTTACCTTCACCTCTGGTTGGAAATAAACTAATTCATTGTAAAAATGAAACCAAATCCTTCCCTTTGGAAGGAAACCTGGTGAGGAAATACAGAAGGAGATTGCAGTGTTTCCAGATTTCCCTAGAGTTATTTATATTGCTGGGAAACCAGAGAGTCTCAGGAAGTTGAGAAAAATGGGAATTACCTCCAGGAATTCTAGAATTATTTTTATAGTTGTGGTGCTGACACCTACTGAACCAAACTTTAAAGCCTGTATGTAATGGAAACCACTTTAAGCAAGGGGTAGCTGCACTGCCAGCACCCCTCGTGCCAGCACCTGTGATTACCTCCTGAGCCCTCTTCACTCCATCCAATATAAGGAAATATGCATTTGGACACAGTGACACATGCCTGTAACTTCAGTTTCACCTACTGAAGAACAGACTTGGCTTACCCGAGGATAACTTGTGCTCACAGCAGAGCCACCAATAGAGGGGACAAAGGGAGCAGCTGCATCAGAGCCCAGCGATTTAAAAGGGCCTGGGGCTCCAGGCTGCCACCACTGCTATCCCAGCAGCAGCAGCTAAAGCTCCAGATCCTTTAAATCACCACTGGAGTCCCACACGGACTGGTCTAAGCGTGGGACTCGGGAAGGGAAAAACTGTTGGCTCGGTAGGGGGAAAACTAGCCCTCAGGCCCTCCACTGCCACCTAAGAACCTGCCCCTTTTAGGGGCCCAGAACTAACCCTCCCTCCCCCATTCACACACACCTTGCTGAGGGCCCGGCAAAATCTGTTGCCTTCCCTGGCTCTTGGTTTTATGATCTAAGGTTCTGAAAGGAACACTTCACTGATGAAAGTTTAAACCTTGTAACTCCTCTACAAATGGGTTAAAAAAGTTCTTGGTTTGAGTCATCACTCCAGAAGGTAACGTACCACAGAAAGAGGCACAGCCAGTGGTTTGGTACATGGCTAAAAGCAGGTATCTTCTCCCCCTTCCTTCTGCACTCCTACAAGCCCGGACACATGCTTGGCTGAAAATACTTTTTTTTCTCTCTCTCTTTTAAATTCTAAAACATTCTATGAAAAAAAGTTATACCTTGCAATTTACCTTTTGCGAAACAAGTTTTGCTACCACATCTCGAGCATGAACATCTATAGTGCAAATGGTCATGATTTTCTGTCTGTCACCTGAGGCAAGTTCTCCCAGCAACAAAGCAATGAGAGTGTTTAGCTGAGCAATCTAGAGAGATAAAAATAATCCTGTTACAACATTTAAATTCTACTGTCCCAAACACTACCCCCCTAGAGATTAATTCTGCCTATAGAATGAATTCAATTACTACAGAAGCTATCTTGTATGTGAGTGGTTGTAATTCACAAGTAAGTTTGGAACCCTGGAGCAGTCCTGAATATATCAGGAGTAGAAATATGATTGTTTGGAAGGCATTTGGGGGAAAAAGGACGAGTCAGCTTTTCTAAAAACAAGTAATGAAATCATGGCCCCAAACAAAAGGAGAAATTATTAAAGTGGTTCAGAGGAGTGTAACTAGGACATTGGGATAAAGTTAAACAGGAACTTTTATGGTCAATATCAGGAAAATCTTCTGAATGGTGAGATCTCTTGGACTGCAGAAAAATCTCTCAAGGAAAAGGGGGAAATGGTTCATTCAGACATTTTTACTGGACAAAGTACTTAAAAACTGTATGAAAGCACAATGGCTTGAGATTTAAAGACAACAACATGATGAATGGAGGAATTGCTAAATATGATATGAATGAAGTTACTTATAGTTGCACTGTGAACACATCCTTCATAGTTCTTTAAAATATTTCACATTAACTGTAAAGAAGATCACAGCCTATGTCTGTGCACATTTTTATTAGGTAAACATAACATTAATAAGAGTGCATGTAATGCATTGTGTAAGCAAGTCATCAATTTTTAAGCAGACTTCTCTATCTCTTTCAAGAGGAGATGGGGGGGGGGATTCTGCTTAAAACTGATGACACAATCTAACAGAATTATGCCAGGTTTAATTTTTTCATTCTCAGCTTGCTGACATGAGGAAAAACCTACTTTGTTCTGGCAGATTATCCATTATAATCAAATCAGGTCTAGTTTTTAAAAATTAAGCTATTTAATTTGAAAGTTTGAAAGGAAAAAATGCTAAAATGTGAACATTATTTTTAAATGAGACAGATTGGGTAATAAACAGTGTAGCCTCTATTAAAACCTCAGGAAATATTCATTTGGGAAAACTAACCACAGTTTCAAACTGAACTCTGATTACTTATTGTCAAATCAAACAAAGCACTGTCCTAACAGACCCATAAGTTTTGGTTTCCTACATACGTATTATAACCCTCCCACTCTTCAGGCACATATATGTAAAGGTGTGTGCACCTAAACGTTCCATAATTTCATGGTAGTCTAATCAAGTTTTGTTTATCGAACAGTATTATACCCTACATAATCAGAATTACTAGTGATATTTGGGTGTCCCAGTTTTGGGGTGCTCAGTCAGAGATGTCATACAATATGAATAGCAGCAATTCTCGTAAGCTGAAAGAATTTTGAGTTTTCCAGTCCCACCACAATAAATATGCTCCTGATTTTCAGAGGGATGGTTGGCACTTTCTAAAAACCAATCCCGTGAAAAATGACTCAAGGAAGGATGTTAAAATGCGGTTAATTGACTAGTCAACAGAATTTCCATCGACTAGTTGACAGGCACTTCTGCACTCCTCCTGTGAAATGTACAAGAGCCCCCGTGGGGGCTCTTGTACATTTCAAAGGAGGAATGTGGAACTCCTCATACAACCTGGGGCCAGTGGGAAGTCCTGCTGACTCCGGGCTGCATGTGGGTGCCTGCTTTGAAATGCACAAGAGTTCCCAGCAGGGGCTCTTGTGCATTTCAAAGCCATGGAGGCCAGGGTCAGCGGGGGACTCAGAGTCTCCCGCTGACCCCGGGCTCCATGCTACGCTGCATGCCACTAGGAACCCAGAGTCAGCTGAGGACTCCCCAGCTGACCCCAGGCTCCAATGCCCCTTTGAAATGCACGGAGGCAGCATTTCAAAGGGGCAGCTGCCATGGAGCCCAGGGAACCTGGGGTCAGCTGGGGACTCCCAGCTGATTGTGGGCTCCCCGTGGCAGCGAAACCCGGGGTCAGCTGGGGTCTCCCCAGCTGACCCCAGGTTCTGGGGAAATGCCACGCAGAGCCCGGGATCAGCTGGGGAGTCTCCAGCTGACCCTGGGCTCCACTGCTGCCCCTTTGAAATGCCGCCTTGGAGTTTCAAAGTGGCGGTGCTGCACAGCTCATAGAGGCAGCAAGGGGCGGGGGAAATTGACTAGTCGACTAGTCAAAGATAAGCAAATGCTTATCGGATAGTCAACTAGTCTTTAACATCCCTAGGCTTAAGGTACAGATTATAAACTGAGGCACCCCAAATCATCAATAGCTTTTGAAAATAAAGTTCTATATCACCTTTTCTGAATAAATGTCCCCCATCTGTCTTTATAAAAAAAACATATCTCAAAGAGCTGGATTTGGTATTTTTTAAGTTTTAGACACTTTTGGGCCACAAATTATCCCTGTTTGAGAAATGCTAATTATAAAAAAAAATCTATATGTTGTAGCACCTTTGCTTTTTCCTTTCTTCTTGCTCCCCAATAAAACCACAGAAAGCTATCAAGGCAATTTTCATTATTGGCAAGAGACACAGAAATGGAATTATCAATAGAGGAAAAGAAAATCAAAACAAAAGGAGGCATGTTTCCTTTTCTTTAGGGGATGGCAATAACAGGTTGCCAAAAATACAGTCTGAACAAAGAAACATTTAACATGCTGGCTGAGCATTTCTAAGTGATAGGGTTTCGTTTCCATAATGTACCAGTTTTCATACAATGTCAGCAAGACATCAATACCTGTTTTTTATTGTAATCTTTCAGGGCTGTTTCATACCCCTCCTCCAGCCTGTTAAATGCTATCCCTACATCTGTTGTCCACCAGATTTGTGAGCTAGTAAGTGCAACTTGAGCTGGGTAGTCAAATATCCATTGCTCTCTGGGTTTTTCTTCATAGGCAGCTATTGCCTCCATTATATGACGATGCACTGTTTTACGCATGGTTTTTTCAAGGTGTTGTAACCAGGTCTCCACCTATTGAAAGAGATATGCTTGCATCAGTGTTCAAAATATTTTAATGAGGGATTAGCTTCCTAATTTACTGGTATCATAAATGCTTAAACAGATATTTTGTCAAGGAATTTCTTTGTACTTATTAATAAAATAAAACATACACAGACACAGACTCTTTTTGCAACTTCCAGTTAGAACCAGTTTTTTTTTCCATCCATTTTCACCGTTGTTGTTTGGTACTGGAAGTCCATTCATGAGTACTAAGTTACTAGCATCATTTTATTTTATTCTATTCACTTTGTTGTGTATTTGTGTGTTTGGGTTTAAAGCTCATCATACGTATTTGCCCGACAACCCTGATCAGAAAAGTTCTTTATTACCTAAGGAACCAGTACAGAGTGGGCATTAGCAATGCAGCCTTCCTGATGTTATCTTATAACTTGCATAAAACTTATTGCATAAAACTCACCATATAAGAAGCAAGTTGAGTGACCGTGCATGTTCAGTCTCTGGCTTCCCTACCCAAACAATTACCAAGATTACTGATTAGTTCTGATCCACTCCCCACATTAGACAAGAGTTCACTGCTCTCATAACTGACACTAAACAAATTCTTGTCCTTCAACTGCTACCAGATGGTAACTACTTTCTGATATCATTCAACTATGCTCTGTGCATATCCCATCATTAATACTGCCCCATATTTATTTGTAAAAAAGAGTGTAGAAATAACTACTGTACAATGAAGAACAAAGAATTACACGGGCTTTGAAAACCAATCAGAATATTAGCCCCCAAAACTGATGCTATGGATCTTGGCAGCCTCCTGGGGAAAATGAACATAACCATGAGCACACCAGATAGATGTGAAACATTCTAGTCACATTTGTTTTAGGGGAAAATGTAACACGTTTACAAGAATTATGCTGCATATTTATTGAGAACTATGTATTTTTTTCTTCAGTTGGGAAATAACTTTAATAAATTAGTATTTGTAGTTTTAGCTAATAATTTTTCTCCTTGGTTTTCGTTTTTCAATATCTTTAAAGCAGGAGTACTAAGGAATGTAATCAGTTGGTTTGAAATTTAATCTCATTGAAAGAAGGCCTTTTAGCTGGGATAAAAGGCTTAAAATTAAGTTTTATCTCAGACAAACATCTGCTTACATGTTCGTTCCATATTTATAGATTATGGAGTATCATCTCATTTCAACCTTCCTTAAGTATATATGACCACTAATAGGAGACATACCAGATTTTTTAGGTTCCAAAGTATGCAATGGTATTTTCCTGTCTGATTGGGCCTGTCTAAGGTAGGGTATAGGAGAGGGGTAGAAAGAAACAGCACAAACTTAGCACAGAAAGCTGCATGACCTTAGAGTCAACCTGTTCCCACACCATTCCCAGCCACTGCTCTTTGAAAGCCACCTACCCCTCTTGTATTTGATTAACAGAAGCTCCTACATAATGCATTTGACAGCAAGAACAGCTTCCCAACAGGCTCGAGTAGCTGCCCAGGGGATTCTTAATGGAAACTGCTGATCTGACCAGCATGCAAATTTTTCTGGGAACATTGAGGGAAAAATGCCATGGAAGGAAAATGGGAGAGGATATCACCAGGGAACAGAGGAGGGGAAATAATATCACAACTCTCAGAGAACAGAGATAGAAAGGGATAAGAAATGAGAAAACAGAAAGGTGGCAGAAATTGGGCCAGGGCACGAACAAGGAAACTTGGTTAGGGCAACACCATCTACCAATCAATATCACAAAGGTGAGGGGAGGGCCTCTCAGTAAAAAGACTGACATACATATTGAGATAGAATCAACTAACGATTTCTTTCTTCTTCTAGGAAGCACACTGATGAGAAAGGTGAAAGCAATGCACTTTGATCAATATATGGTTTACATGGTGATGTTTCTCCAATTATTGCAAAAATTAAAAGCAATTATTAAGGCAAATATTTTAAGTGTGCTTGCTTCCTTCTCAGCAGATTAGAGTTTCACACATACAAATTTAGCAAGGGACAATGAGAAATAAAAGTATTGGTCCTAAATAAATAAGGAACAAGGATATATGTGGGTGGCAGGGGGTGGAGGCAGCCGGTTGGTGCTCCCTGGGGCCAGCCCAGGGCACCATGAAATACGCTGCCTGGCCACTGGCTGCTCCCTGGGGCTGGTGGGGAGGGGCTCAGGGCAGGAGGTCGCACTGCCCACACACCAGATGCTCTCTGGGACAGGGCACAGAGTGGCAGAAGCAAAGCAGCCTGCCTGCCTGCCTGCCAGCTGTTCCCCAGTGCCGGCCTGGGGCAACAGGGGCCGCAGTACCTGACCAGCGGCTGCTACCGAGGGCTGGGGCATTTGCTACCCTCCCGTGGTCATTTTGGAATATAACTGTGCTCCATGCTGCCTGCCCCCCTCTGGTCATTCATAAATATAACTGTCCCTGCTATCACAGCTCTCCCTTTCTGTTTGATGAGAAACAATCATATTTCATGCATATCCCATTGTCCTGGTACAGCCAAACCCCAACCTTATTTTAGGTTATGATAAGAGAAAGCTCCATACCAAATTTGGTGGTCTTTGCTCTTACTGCTTCGGAAGCATTCTTGAACAAACTGACTCATAGACGGTTGAATGGACACACAGACAGACAGACGCACAAACTCTCTCAAATATATAGTAGATGATACTCGCTGATGAGAGATCAAAATGCTGCTACTCTATCTCCAATGAATAAATCTTTCAATCTTCAGAAAAAATTGTGACAGATTAGTGTGTGAGAGACTAATTATGTGATCCTCACTGCTGGGTAGAGTTTGAATGTCTCATAGGCGTATTTTAATGTACACAAAACACCACAAAAAACTTTAAATCTAAGCATAGTCTCAAACAACAGAGAGCTGATTTCAGTCAGATTAAACAAATGTAATATATAGATGAGTATCACCATGACCAATGAGCAGACTCCTCTGACCTCTGCCCAGTAGCAGCCTTCTCCCTGGATCTCCAGTAAGTTTAGCAGAAGAGAATACTTACTTAGTTAATACTCACTTAGTTTACCTCTCTTCAACTCCAAGAAGAAAAAAAATCCACTATATAAAAGTTTAAATAATTCAGTGTACCTGACCAATGCATTCACATTTTGCATGGAATGAAACAAATTCCTTTTCTTTGCTGCACATCCCGAGTGCAATATTTGTGGATTTCTCTTTATTGTCTTCAAACTGAAGATCAGCAATGTTGTCAAAAAGTTTGGGAAGATGACGAGTCACCTGTGCCCAGACAATAATAGGTTTAAGAAAATAGATCACTGTAAATTGACTCAGATTTTCTATTTTTTTTCCTCATTTCTCTTTACATGAAGTAGCACCTTTGCAGTAATAATCTTGCATTCTCTTACTCTGTTTTTTCTCTCGCTGATTACATACAAAACTGTTTCCACAGGCCTTCAACAAACAAAATTTTCATGGATCTTAGCAGGAATTAGACACTGGTAGCAGCACTAAGCCAGTACTTTGGTCTTAAAGATAATCAAGAAATAAAGGCCACATTCTCCCAAACACTGCAGAAGCCCTGAGGTTGCTTTAACTTACACTAGCAGCTAACTTCGGTTGGATCCCGCACAGATGCAGAGCTCTGCCCATAAAGACCTGAATGCAACCTCAGGATCATTAAATGCATGGTCTGTATTTAAACGCTTCGCTAAAGAGATATCCCATGCTCACAGGAAAAATGCCAGCCCAACAGCCAGAGAGAATGAAGTTCACCGCCTACAGAATAAATGTGGCGTTAGAAGTAGTTGTGCCAAAACTTCCTCATTGTCCTGCCAGTGTGCCGCAGTTCTGAGCAGGAGGCCCACCTCTAGCATGAGTGGACAGTTCAGTGGCCTTGATCTCTCTACTGGTGTGCAGATTTAAGAATGAAGCAAGTCCCTAAGATTTAGTGATGCAAGGAAGCTATGTGAATTTATGAATGTATTTTAAATCTTGAGTCCTTTATTCTTTGGTAAAGAACTGTTCCTTGCTTCAAGCATCACATCCCTTCTAAATATGCTCTACCTAGGGCACTGAAATAATTCTGAAACCCTGAGAATTAATGGCTAGAGCAGGAGTGGTCACTGACTGGGATGTCATCTGGCTTGCAGATAAGGTGATGTAAAGCTTCTGAATAATATTCAAGTGTAGATGCTTCAAGATAAATGAGCCTCTAACTGTCATGCAACCTGACAGATTATTGTTTGAGGGGAGCAAACAGAGTGAGATGGTTACAAAAAAACCCAAAACCCGAGTACAATAGGAAGAAGCTCGGTCAGTGACAATGTAACAAAGACCATAGACCTTTCAGCACTATTTATCATTGTTACAAGTGGCACCTCTCAGAGATTTGATCTCTAACAAATGCTGGGCCCCAGGCAGTATGGACTGAATGATCCCATAGGTCTTTTCCATCTCTGACATCTATGAGCTATTACAGGTGGCATGTGCCCAATATTTCCTGTAAAAGAAGGCACAGCACTTGCAATACTTCCTCCCTTAAAGATTGTTTCATTTCTCCCTAGGTGATGCTGTCCAGCAGATTGCCAGCTCAGGCTAGAGCAATAGGGTATGTGTGTAAATATCAAAGAAATGCTAAAGGTCATTGTGCGTTCAAGCCAATTCATTAGTTAGAATAGATCAAAAGGAGATATTGATTGAACTGTTTTGGCCCATCTGTATTCTGTTCTCTGCTATCACGTTATATGTAGTTACATTAACTATACCCTGTAATTAGATAATCCTAGATTCAAAGGTGTATTAGGGTGAGAATTTAAATAACGTGTAAAATATCATGAAAACTAATAAAAGATTGTTTCGATTGCTGTAACTAAATGGAATGGTAAATGAAGACGTATGCTAATTTCAAAGTATGTGCCATTGTGTCTGACAATGCGAAATCCACAGACCCAGTCTGTGTTCAGCCAACAGAGGAAAAACTCATGCTGTGATGGAGACACTAGCCAGATTGACTTTCCAGGGACTGATCCTGTATCTCTGGACTGATGGATTCTGACAGGGTGAAATAGTGAGTGACTGGACAGAGAAACCTGAAGCTATTCTAGGTAACCCTAAGGGTATGTCTACACAGCAACATTATTTCAAAATAACTAGCGCTATTTTGAAATAACTTAGTCCACGTCTACACAGCAGGCAGTTATTTTGAAATAATGTCAAAATACTGTCAAGCTGGAGGATTTCTTACTCCAACTCCTGTAACCCGCATTGTACTAGGAGTAAGGGAAGTCAGAGGAAAAGTGCTCTTTTCAAATAAGTGTTGTGCAAACACTCCCAATTTTGAAATAAGCTATTTTGAAATAAGCTACGCAATTGATGTAGCTCAATTTCCGTAACTTATTTCAAGTTAAGCCCTGCTGTGTAGGGACACCCTGAGAGACTTATGAAAAACCAGCAGATTACCTGATCTCTGGCATTATGTTGGACTTACAAACTTTGACTTTGTTAATATATACAAACAACAAATAGACCTGCAGCACCTTAGAAACTCACAAAAAATGTAGATGGTATCATGAGCTTTCGTGGGGACAACCCACTTCTACAAGATGAATCGAATGAAGGGGTTCAGGGTACAAACAGCAGAGAAAGAGAGAGGATGGGGAGTGAAAGAGAAGGGAAAAAACTGTCAATTACAGCGACAGTGCTGTAGAAGCTAATAGAATGGGCTCTAAGTACCCGGTGCTTAGCTTTTTATGTCATTATGTTTGACACCTCGAATCCAGGTCTGAACAAAAGACCTGAACTAGATGGGCCGGCCACTCCTGGACCCCCTCCTGCAGTGGGTCTCTCCCATAGTCCCACCCTTCACGATGGGCCTCGCCACTGCCACACACACAGCACCGTGCTGCCAGAGCAGCACAATTTAAAACTTTGGCAGCTGCCCTCCCCACAAGCCCACCACTAGCAGCAGGAGCTTTTCCTTCAGTGCTGCTGCTGCCCGGGAGCCATAGGTTGCTGATCCCTGCTGGGTTAGCAGCGGGGAGGAGGCAGATCAGCTGAGGGGGGAAGGGCTGTGGGATGCAGAGTGATATAATTACATCACTCTGCAATCCCACAGGGAAAAAAATTATATATATAGAAAGACGTCAACAAGGTGTCTACTCTGTTTTCTGACAGTCTGACCTGAGACTGGTACTCTCAGTTGTAAGCTATACCAGAAAATATAACAACCTGTTTAAGCACTTACCATTTTTTCCCTCACAAACAGGGACTGTATTATTTACAGATATATATATTTTGTTTACAGTGAAATCATACTTTAAAAGGAGCATGCAGCCATATATGATCACTTCACAATTAATATCAAGGAGGTTTTTCTTTGGACATCATGAAATTGCAAAAGTGTGCAAGCAGTATTACCTGTCTTGGCTGTGCTCCTTTTGAGAGAATGTCAAGTAAATCAGACGAAGAAATAAAATAGAACCGAGGAAAAGCTAAGCGCTTGGTTTCTAAATACTCGGCAAGAGCTTTTTCACAAAGAGAAAGCCTGAAAATAAAAAGAGTTAATTACATTTACATTTTGGAATTCTAGGACTAAGGGCAATTTCCTTTTAAGAAGCTGTAAAATAAGAATTAAGTTTTGGGTATTTAAAAATGAATAGCTTAGGTGGTATAAACCACAAAAGACCATGAAGAAGCCATTGTAGAAGCACTTAGTGGGGAATGGACAGAGAGAGGTTATTTGCAAAAAGGAAACTGGATAACAAGTTTTCCATATTGGTTCCAGAGCAATTAGTTGAGAAACAGGAAATAATATGATTTCCTCTTTTTTTTTTTTTTAGGTGAGGTATAATGAAATGGCTCATGGAGCATCCTCCTCCTGAAGGATACTTCTGCAAAGGAACAAAAAACAAATTTACAGTGCTTTATAAGAATGGCAATTGATGACTATGTGGCAGCTTTACAGATTATACTAGAAGCGCTACATGAGCCCAGTTGCAATGATGCAGCTGTGCTGCTGTAGCGTGTCTGGTAAATATGCTTTAAGCCAATAGGAGAGTGCTCTCCTAGCAGCATAATTACTCCACCTTCATGAAAGGTGGAAGCTATATCAGAGGGAGAACATCACCCACCAGCAGAGCACCAGTTTGACAGTGCTTAGGTCACTTTAAATTATGTAAGATGAGCAGACACCCTATTTATATATGGAGATATACCTCTCTCACAGAGCTTGAAGAGACCTTGAGAAGTCATCAAGTCCAGTCCCCTGTCCAGGACTAAGTGCCATCCCTGACAGATTTGCCCCAGATCCCTAAATAGCCCTCTCAAGAACTGAACTCACAACCCTCAGTTTAAGCAGGCCAATGATCAAACCACTGAGCTATTCCACTGGCTTATCCTGCTGCCATACTCCCCACCTCAATGGGGTGCATCCCACTTTCAGGGCTGTGCAGAGAACCAGTCTCTGCTTGGTGCGCTCAGCTCACCAACAACCTACCCGACAGGTTCCTTTCTTCCTCCACTACCTCTGGCTGGACTGGTGCCCAAGAAAACCCCAAGACCCTCTGGTTCCCTAGGCTCTGGTGCACAACACATCCCCCTATCCCTGCTGCAGCTAGGGGACAAGCAGTGGCTAGGTGATGTGGGTGGCCAGCAGCAGCCTGGAAGTGTTAACTGCTTTTCAACACTGTACAGATATCAAGGGGCAAGCTGCTTGGAGCCACAGGGGAGGGAAGGGGGAAAAGAGATGAGTTCTCCAAGGACACAGGCCAGGTCACCCCTCCCCCCTCCTCCCCTGTGGCAGATGCAGCTCCTATCCCTTCTCTCCTACACAGTGCCAAAAGGCTATGCTGGGCACATGCTATTGGGAATCCTGGCAGAAAATATGGGGAGGGGGCATTTGACCCTTCATGCTCCTCCTCCCGCCCTAGTATTGCCTTGGGAAGATGTGGCAACAGGTACCAGGCTCATCCTAGGGGGCCAGCCAGGAATGGAGGGTGGAGAGGGCTGGGGAGGGAGGGTTGTGTCAGTTGGTCAGTTGTGAGAGAGGTGTACAGAAGTGTAAGAGCGTGCGTGCGTGCAAGAGACCTTTTCCCATGTGAACCCTAAAGCTTTAAAGATAAGAAGGTAAATGAAAAAGGATCCAACTACACACAGTATTTCTTTTTAACAGTGTCACAGACAAGGTAATTTGAATGTTTGCATTGCATCATTCTGATGGATTGCTACTGAACTCATTTGGCTAATTTTACCAGGTGTTCTGTGTTCAGCATTGGGAAATATAGTCACCCTAAACTTGCATCACTCAAGAGGGAGGCTTTTTCACATCCCAGAGAGATGTAAGTTATTTCTACTTAAGCTCTAAGCCTTCAATGACAGCATATTGTAGTAAATCTGCACAAAAGAACAAAACACACCAGCCAATCTTCCAGAGTTTCTGAATTGATTGTTCCTGGCCTCTACACTTAAACATATTCGAAATTATAGCTTCAATTTTACCTGTGTTGCAAACCTTCAAGTTTTTCATACAGATTTGGTCTGGTTGTTACTTCTAGCACATTTTTTGTATTTGTCGTCTCAAGCATTAATTCCTGTGCAAAAGTGAATAGGTGTCAATTATAACATCTGAAATTCAAACCAAGACATTCCTTCTCATTGTAACACATAGTATGAGTCAATAAAGGCATGTAAGAATTGGAAAGAATGGTATTAATGGTTTATTTCAGATTCCATTTTTAATGGAAAATATAAGGATAAACCCACTATTTATTTTAGTGCCCCCACACTCTGGAGTCCTCCCCTTCAAGGAACCCTCAACCTCCTGTGCTGACCTTGCCTCAGTGGCCCACTGTCAGTCTTCATCTAGCCCCTGCCACAGGACAAACTGCAGTCTGAAATGGCCACTCATCATTGGCAAGGGGGTGTGGACTTGCTGCCTTCTACTGCCCTGGCCACCTCCCTGCAGTCCTAGTAGCCTCAGGCCTTGCTTCAGGCCCTGCAGCCTGGGAGCTTCCCCTCTCAGCTTGCCTTTCCCCAGCCCTGCTCTGTGTCAAAAAGCCTCTAGCTTCCCTGGTAGCTAGGTCCCTCCAGCTTCACAGCTGGAGCAAGATTGAGTCAGAGTCTTTCCTCCCTTCCAGGAGCCTCTATTTATACTGCCCTCAGCTGGGCCCTAACTGGCTAATATAATTGCCATAGCTGCTTGCTCCACAGTCCCAGCCCTCTCCCAGTGCTGGATTTTAAAACTTAAAGGGCCAGTGCGGGGCAGACGTCCTGTCACAAGGCAGAACACCTCCTTTGGTCAGCATATGCTTCATCTACACCACTGGGCTATTTTGGCATAAAAGTTGTAGTGTAGACACAGCCTGAATCATGAGTCCTTTCCCTGTGCTGACCCCAGCGTGCTGCTCCTTACACAGTGCAAAAAACTTTATGCTGTTTTGTTTTCTTCTTATTCATTATTAATGAAATCTAATTATCCCCACTGTATAATTACAATGCAAATAATATTTTAAGATGTATATACTGTTATATATCTTGTGGAGTTCCACAGTTTAGGAAGAGATCAGTGGAAACACAGAGAGCTTGAGTAGTTGCAAGTGTCCATTTTATTTCATAACACAGAACTAACTGGAACCAGCCCAAACCAGCTGGGCTGAACCCCAGTGACCTAACTCAGTTACTATAACAACAAGATCTATAGCTACAATCCAATACACAACATATACAAGAGAGACTGCAGAACTGACATTCATATGCAAATTTGACACTGTTTCCCTTGACCTGAACAAAGACTTGAACTGGTTAACATATTATAAAACCAGCTTTCCTTAATTCAACACTCCATTGACATCAAAAGCTAAGTATGGGACACTTCCAGCCCACTCAATGAGCACCGGGACCACAATTTACCAATACCTTCCCCCCCACTTCTTATTCTGAGGGTCCCCCTTTTTCTCTCCACTAAAGCTCATCTCATCTGAAGAAGTGGGTTTTGCCTATGAAACCTCATATAGATATAGATATAGTGTCACAGGACTACTAATTGTTTAAATAAGGAAACCAGCATTCTACTTTTCCTGAAATAAAAAGAGGAACCATTTCACTATATTATGATAAATAATATCCTACTAACTTTAAAGTCTGCATCAATTCCATCAAATCTTTTAGCATCTTCAGGTAACCGGTTTCGGATATCATCAGAGCCAATGAAAATGCTTTCTAGATGAGACCAAGTACGCTGAACTTCCATCCAAATGAAAATGACTGAGTCTGCCACATTCAGCGTCCTTTGCCAGCTTGTGACTTGTTCAATGAAATATTCTACATACTTACTTTGCAGAATTGTTTGCAACTGAACCTGGAAAAACAAAAGGAGAGCAGCAAAAAGTGGTGATTAAAATAATTCATCTTGCCATAAGTTTTACAAATTCTCTTGTAACTTATTATTATTGTATAACAGAGCAAAAGACATTATCTAGCCTTACAAATGGACAACATATTATTATATGATTTCAAAGAATCTAAGAAAATATAAGAACAAGGAGCTGTAATTTTGCTAACTCCTACACAGAGACAGGAATTTTCCTTAAGATATATATAGTTAAACAGCATACATATAATTTTATAGAACAACATCTGGGGCAAATAGTTTTCATTGTAAATAAAAATTCTGGAAAATGTTGTCAGTTTAAGCTATTAAAATGCATCAGAAATAATGAGAATACATATACTGGTAATATTAATATACCAAAATATTACCTGATTGTTCTCTAACGTTTCAAAAAGTTGTTCATCAGATTTTAATAATGGAATTCTGGTTTTGTGATGGTCTTCATAGCAGAACTCCATGGTAGCCCATGTTTGACTGATCTCTGTCAGAATCTGGTTAAAAACAGTATCAATAACACTTTTATATATTTAAGTTTGATGCTTTGGGTTGCAAAATAAAACTTATCATAAGCAGTATTTGTAAAATACACCACATGCAAGGCAATTAAACACTCTTTCATCTACTGCTATTGATCATATATCATTTTTCAACTAGTCACATGGAACTATTTGTGTTAGCCATAAATTTCTTCACGTCTAAGTTTTATCCATGTTCATGAGTAAATTAATATACTTTGGCAGGACCACCCTTTGTGACAGAAAGAGAAATGGAATTGACCTACCTTCTCAGTGCCCAGCTCTTTTACTGCTTTGTCAACAATGCTTTGGACTACATCTTCTACCTTATGCAGCTGCAGTCTCAGCAAGTCTGCTAAGGTTGTGCCTTCTGTCACTGACAATCTGACCTGTGAAATAAACAAAAGCTTTGTACAAAATATGCCTTGTGAGGAATCATTTAAAAAATAATACCTTGCTGGTTGGTATCATGAAGAATTGTGTATAGCAACATGATATGTAACGTGATGAACATAGGCTGAAATCATGACTGCAGTGTGCTTTCCAGGTAAGTCTGGGGAGTGAGTAAGCATGTTTTTGCAAAGAAAAAGGACAAGATGACATTCCACCAAGTGTCAAAGCTGTTGCATCACCTTCAAATGGCCATTTTTTGAGCAAGGAAAAGGGGCAGGAGCAAGGAAATCTGCACCTTAGCAAACAAGAGCATGGATTCTCTCTTACCACCAGACCCCTCATCTCCATCCTTTTAGCAGGAATGAACTTTATCTAGGGGTAACCCTCAGGAAATGCATTGTTAAAAGGAGACTGAACTACAAAAGTGAGGAGCAAAAGCACCCCAAGTTCTCTCTACCTATCCATCTCTCTCTCTTGCACCTAAGATGACAAAACAAACAAGCCTATGAAAACTGATTCAGATCTGGGAATTTGGTCAGCAATGTTACTGAAAACATGGTAATAGACTTCGCCTTGAAACGAGTGTAATTTGTTAAGTTTACTAGGAAGTGTTTTATTTTCATGTCTCTTGTAATCATTTCTTGACTTATGTTTTACACGGAGTACCAGTATAAAACATAACACCTTGTAGATCAATTAACTTTTTTTATTCTTTAATCAAAAGTAATCCAGTGTTGTGAAATGTGAGGTTAACTCCATTTAGGCAAGTAGCAAAACTCTTGTACATTGATTCCTTTAAAGGGGCAAAGGACCTAATATATTGGATTGTCCAGGAGAGGGCTGGACAGATCAGAATACATGTTTTAGGGGGAAATTGTAGGATGATGTTGTGGTTACCAAGACTAGTGGAAACCAGAGTATTGCTGATGTGTGGTCACAAGGCTGCAGCTATGCAGACACTCAAGTGTTATCTGAAGGCTGTCTGTGAGCAGCCCAGGTGGGGATATACAGCAGCAAAGCACTGTGAGCACCAAAGTTTGTAGGGCAGGAGTGACTCAACTCCACGAGGGTCTTGATTGCACCCTGGAATGCCACAGACACTCACTATGCTTTTGTATTGCACCATTAAATGTACTGGAAGTAAAGATTATCCCATGTGAAGATACCTGACTGACATGGACACACATTCCCTAGTGGAATACATTGGCTTTTAATGTCAGGACAGTTTGCTGCTCATAAGTATAGTCTCAAAAAACTTCTAATATAGACATTAGGAAAATTAGGGATCTGTAAAGTGTAAGATTTAAGCAAGGCTTTTGTGGTTTAAGGTGGTGCATTTCTCAAAGTAGTACTATTTCAAGTAGTATAAAGAAAAAACACCTATGTTAAGGTTTCACAGAGTCTGATATAGATGCCCACAGGAGCCAATATCCTTACACAAGCCACAGCTGTAATTCTCTCCTGGCTATTTTTACTATACAACTAGTGCATACATACTGTTTGAGTGAACTGGCAGGGAACTGACATCCAATCCTCAAGTCAATGGAAGTACTTATAGTGCATAGATGACAGCACTTGAGTACATCTTTTCAGGATTGGAGACTAAAGCTATATCTACACCACCACACAGTTCAGAGGTGTGAATAGCAGAGAGTCCTACTGTGCTGAGCTGGAACTCCCCTGTGTGGATGATGCAGACATGAACTAAAAGGTTCCCTCATTCGCATAAGTGCAGACAAGTCTTAAGAAATAAAGTCAGATGTGTTTGTATTGCTTCCGCTAAAGCCAATGGACTCAGCCTGCATGCATTAAATCCTCTGGAAATTATATTTTCTCTTCCCCATATTGCCACCTCTCCTCCTCTTTTAGTACATTCATTTATTTCATGCACTCTAAAACCTATAAAATATTTCAGTTGTCTTGATTTAACCACGTCTGTCACCTCAACCGAATGATACTCCGCCCTCGTCATCTATGTTTCTAACTCAGAAGTCATGTAATATATACTCAGAGTTACAGATGATTGCAAAATTACTCCATGTAAAAATTTTCCTCCAAAAATAGCCTTTATTAAAGTTGATTTTTTTTGTTTTTCAGTGAAATTAGAAAAGAAATGTAGCACTTTGTAATTTGCCATGATTTTTTTTTTATTGTATAGCATTTTCAGCTATTTTTGAAAAGGGAAAAAAAGAAAACAATCTCCCACCCCTCCCAAAAGTTGGTCCATTTCGAATTCTGTGAAACAATTTTAATTTTTTTGTGAAATTCATTTTTCCTTTTTCAACCAGCTTTATTGCCATTTATGTAAATGTAACCACCCATCCCTGTAACAGCTTCCCTCTTTTTAGTCTTGCACAGCATGAGCTCCACAATCCGTTCTCCTGTTCTTTCAGCCTTTGCTATGGAAACATATGTGTTTTAAACTAAACAAAAAAAACCCTTTCTCCTGCACATTTGCATCCCTCCCTCTCTTTGGCACCCTTCATTTCATCTGTGGCTCCATCCCAGCCTTGACACATTTTATCCATATTATGATTAGTCTGTTTGTCCTTAATAATTATTAGCAGTGCTTTAATCCTGCCGGAATGCTCTAGGACACAGTTCCCATGTGTATTCTGAGAGCTAGAAAGGCATCTTATGGCACCTTCTGTGCTTGTGTTCTAGAACTTCTCAAATGCAGCACTCAATTGCTGCTGATTTGTACACAGAGATCATCCCTTCCTGTGATCAAACCCTTCCTTCAAATGTAGCTGACAACTATTCTACTGAGTGAGCCAAGTTTGACCTCAGAAGATAGTACTAGAACAAAAGGAAAAAGCCAAACTGTGAAGTCATTTCTCAACACAGAAGGCACCTCAATGATCCAGGAATCCCAAATCCTCCTTTTTACACCAGCAGGACATGCTCTGACTGATCATGGAGACCAATCATCTGCTTTCATTCCTTTATTCTTGGCACCAGTAGCTTAATTATACATTGGATGCGACCCAGTAGTATACTGATGGCATGAAAAGCACTGTTTGTTGCTGGATACTTACACCTGTTGCGTTCATGAGCTGGTGCCAGTGCCTCTCTCTCAGTGCAGGATTCTGCAATTCTGTGATTGCCCTCAGGGATGTCATTATGTTCTTCACTGTTAATGTCAGGCCTATGTATACATCCCAGGAGCGAATTTCCTTGTCCAAAGACCACAATTCCTAAGAAATAGGTTAAAAATAAAGGTCATGGCTGCATGCCACTATGATAAAATCACCATTCATCTTGATGATACTGTTAAAAAAAAGTCTTTCCAAAACTTCCTCTCTTCTGTATAGAAATATGGGAGTCTTAACTATGACAAGAGTAGGGATGGTTTTAGTTGGTCTTTGATCCATGTAGTTACTGAAAAGGTTTGTAGATTAATCTAGAGCTCTGGATGAACCAATCTTAAATAAACTGAAATTAAATAAATGAATGTATTTACACAGTGATTATAAAAAGATTCAGATTAAACCAGAGCCCTGTCCTTTATTATGGTTCTAATGATCTTGGTCTAATATTTTTATAAACGTTAGCTCACTGCATGTAAGAAATTACTTCCCTGTGATATTTAACAGACTGGAATAACTAGGGGAAAAACCAAAGATGTGATGAATATGACAAATGTAACGTGTAGCAGTAACTCAGACTAGAGAGACATTTATATAAAACCATGGTTTAAAACTGAGAGATTCACATTGGGCCTGATTCTTCTGTCACACCAGTATAAGTCAGGAATGCCTCCACTGACATCCAGTTAATTTGGTGTAAAACCAATATGGCAGAGATCCATGTGCACAAAGACCTTCTCTATTTCACTTTTCCTGATGAACTACTG
Source organism: Pelochelys cantorii (assembly GCA_032595735.1). Taxonomy (NCBI): domain Eukaryota; kingdom Metazoa; phylum Chordata; order Testudines; family Trionychidae; genus Pelochelys; species Pelochelys cantorii. The sequence continues at coordinate 202,481,948 of CM064327.1, forward strand.
ACATATGCGATGGTCCTGCTAATTCTCCTAGTACTTCAGTTCCTGTTTCTAATCCAATCTTTCCAGGTGCTATAAAATTATTGATTTTACCTTTGTACAAACTCCCATTAGGGACTCATTAACATTTCAAAGGAAGATATTAAATGTTTTCAAGGGGTTTCTTTCCTTCTACAAGTGAAAGTCTCCAACGGCTCATGGTCTGGCAAAATCTGTCCAAAACCAGAACATAAACACCTGAAAAGCCCACTGATCTCTGAATTAACGGCTTTCACCTGCCAAAGCCCTCTCCTAGAGCACCACCTTTATACTTTCAGACTGTCTTAATTCATAAAAGTGACAGTGAAATTTTACCATATACATTCACAGCATGAGGAACCTAACCAAAAAGGATAAAAAAGTTTAAAGAAGAAAAGTTCCAAAATGTTCAGTTTGGACAAAAGCAACAAAGACTGAAACATCAAATAGTGGGTGGGGAAAGTGAAAAAGGGGTAAGCAGGGAGATAAATAAACTGTAGAAATAGACAGCTGTGGAACCTGCCTTGGCAAACCTTCTGAGTTCTGCATCCATCTGTTCCACATTAATCTGTCTCCACTGGGTTTTAGTCCAATCATTAATGTTGCTCTGAAACAGTAAGTACAAATAAAAGTATCAACAGTCAGTGAAAACAAGCTTCTGCTGTAGAGTATATAAATGTATATGATGGGTGGTTCTATCACCCACTGTTCTTAAAACAGTAACTCCGCTTTTCAAGCCTGCACCACCGCTGCTAGTCCAAACTGTACCAAATAGCCTATCGTCCTCAAGACCAAAACACTTATTTAAGCCATTCAAGTTTCAGTTTCTGATAATGCCAGGAGAACCATGTATTATATTCATGTATTATTCATACACATATAGCATTGTATCTACATTTCTACATGCATAAATAGACTCTACATCTACACAGAATATACATATGGGGGAGCCCTGAAACTGACATGAACACTTACCAGACCAACCAAAAACAACCCCACATCTATTCACCCCTCCTTTACCAAATTAATAGGGAAAGAAAAAAACCCACTGTTTTAAGGGCAAAATATCCTCTTTTTCTGAAGTGAGCAGAATTTTATAAGTTTGATGCAACAGAAAGGTATCTGCTGAATGTGAGTGCTTCACTCACTCACCCCACTCCCGACACTACTTTTCTTTTTAACTTTACAATATCGCCTTTCAGACTGCTTTCATATACAGCATGAATACCACACAAAATAAATACATTTCAATATGCAATGTGTTTAGTACATCATAACTCTGCCTTCTCCTTATTTTACTATCCATTGAGATGGCAAACAAGATGTATACTTCTGTGGCTAAGGGAGTTATCCTACAAAAGATACATCATTCTAGACATGGTTTAAAACTTCTGCAGCCACAAGTGAAATACCAAAAGGACACAAGGCTGTAAATGTACCTAGCCTCTAGGGTTCTCTGACAGACCATCAAAATGTTTAGTATGTGAACTATAGTAACTGGGTTATTGCCACTGACACAAAGTGAAATCCCAGCTCCAGTGAAATCTATGAAAATTTTGTTACCGAGTTCGATGGTGCCAGAATTTTACTGCTAGTGTGAAGGGTGCACAGGGTGATAGAATTATGAAGGCAAAGCTAAGGCAGTTTCAGTATCTTAAAATTCTTTCTTTCTACACTTTGCATTGCATATTTGTTGTAACTCTTTCTTTTATCCTAACTGAACTTTTTGCTTTCTGGATTTCTAGTGTGTCTTTTTTAAAAACAAAACAAATAAAACTCCAAAACTTTCTGTAACAATGTTTCATTTTATTCTTCAGGTAACTGATATGTATTTACAATTTCCTCTTCAGCTTAAAGTTTTGGATTCTAGGTTCTTTTTTAATATGAATATTTTAGAAATAGTTAAAATTGAGAATAGCAATATGTTGATCTTCATACTCTATTTATAAACAAATGGTATATATATTTTTAAAAATTGAAAACAAAAACTTACCACATCTACATCTGAATTTGTAAACTTATTTTAGAATAAAAATATGAAACCTTAAAATAGTACATTCAGAATAGATTCAAGAGCTACAATGTCCCTTTAAAAACAAATAAAACATCTTACTTTAACATAAATAGTAATATCCCACACTTCCTTGAGTAACTGTATTTCTTTGCGACATTGTTTCATTTGTTTGTAATCTGGAACAATCACTTCAAAAAGATTTGCAAATTCCTGCAGTCGTAACATTTCTTCTTCCAGTGCCTCAAGCTCTCGATTTATCTTGAAGAGGAAAAGAACACTCATGAATATAATTATAAAATAGGTCTAGGTATCTTTAGAATAACAACCAGATCAGTAGATCTGAAAACAAAAGCCTACAACAAATGTTAGAGATGTTTACATGTTTCACTTTTGGTCTTTGAAATATCAAGTCTATAAGACTGTATACACATTTATATTCCATATGTATATACACAAAAACATAGACACCGCTAGGGATGTGAAGGGCTAGTCGACTATCTGATAAGCAAATGCTTATCAGCTAGTTGACAAGCTTGTCAATTAGCTGCTTCTTCCCCCCACCCCCCTCCTTTGCTGGTTCTATCACAAAGAGGCAGCAATGGTGGGGGGAGAGAAGAGAGGGTACTTCAAAGCGGCAGTGCATGGACCCCGGGCTCCATGCGGTACTGCCGCTTTGAAATGCCGCAGGGAGCCTGGCGTCATGCTCCTCCTGGCATTTTAAAGCGGCAGCACTGTGTGGAGCCTGCAATATGTTTTTGGTATAGGCTGGACCTCTATAGTCTGGACTTCCATCATCTGGCAACATCTCCAGTCTGGCATCCCAGTGGTTCCTCCCAGGTTGGAGCAGTCATGAGGAAAAAACAGGCCCTGTGCTTAGCAACTAATCCCCGGCCCTCCCAGAGCTTCCAGAGCACCACAAATTGCGCATATGTAGCACCCAAGCGGCACTCAAGCTCAAGGAAGGATGGGGAGGAGCAGTGATGGGGTAGATACTCACAGGAAGGGGAAGGACGACTGTGGAGCCCCAACACTGGGGACCAGGAGGGCATCATGGTGGTGCAGGGCTTGGTGCACTCCTGTAGGGCTTTGCTCCTGGCCCCCAGGCATGGGGCTGCACAGCTTCTCTGCCTGTTCCCCCAAGCAAACCCATCTCCCCAATCCTCATTCTGTCAAAGCTGGCCCCTCTGCTGCCACTGGAGCAGAGTTCCACAGTTGTCAGCAGCAGAGGGGCCAGCACTGACCTCCCCCGGTCCGGAAAATTCCCTGGTTTGGGACTGATCAGACCCTGAGGATGCTGGACCTGGGAGATAAAACCACAACAGACTGTAAGATCTACAAAAAGAAATATAGCAGTAAAATTTCAGGCTCTTGAAGTTCCATATCAAATATAAAATGTGCAATTATTTTAATGCATAAACTGAAACTTTTAAAATTTTATACAGAAAAAGATTTCTAGCAAAATGCTTTCTATGGTTTTCCCATTACCTTATCTAGAAGTCCATATGGATTTTTTGCATCAAAGCAAAAGGGAGCTTCCACTCTAAATCTTTCTCTGAATTCTATCTGCTTCCCCTGATGAAAAGAAATGTAGGCAATAAATTCTGTCAATGTTCTTGTTCTCACCAGAAACATGTTAGATAACTGAATTCAGAAGTCAGCTTACATCAAATGAAGCACATTTTTTTCTGATCACTGTGACCTCAGAAGTCTGAAGAGGAGCCACTTCATGCTTTATAGATGCTGCAACTTTTTTGGTGGTATTCCATTTTTCAGGCAATTCCTATTGAACAATGTAAAAATCTCTTATATGAGACCTTTCACATTATACACAGCAGAAAAGACAACTTAGAAACCATCTATACAAACTGCTGGCATGACCCCAAACCTAACTAATATCCAACATCACAATTAACTACACTTAACTGAAGCAAACAGGGAGGTGGGCAATTAACTTCTGTAACTAAAATTAAGACAAGATTTAGTTATTTTCACATTAAGTAATTTTCAATTATTCATGGAAAATTACCTTTGGGGAAAGTACAAGTTGCTAGCTTTTTGCTTTAGTTCCTTCTAGGCAAGAGCTTGTTAGCGGAACAAGAACACAAACCTTTATCTACTATATATTTGAGAGAGTTAGTTAATATGTGAAACAGTGAGTCTGTCTGTCCATCCATTTGTTCAAGAACTCCTAAACGGTAAGACTAACACCACCAAATTTGGTATGCAGCTTCCTCTTATAACTAAAAGCAAAGTCAGGGCTTGGTTGTACAGAGGGAGAGGCTGAAGCTCCCCCCTCCTCAGCTCCATGCATACAGAGACCCATAAACCCATACAGAAAAGAGACACAAACACCAGGCAGGCAAAAGGGACTGGCTGGGGGTACACCCCCCCAATCTGGGATTGCCTCAGCCTCCCAACCCCGCGGTACCCTTTAGGGAGGGTGGGGGTCTGAAGCTTTCCCCCATTCATTCCGAGACACTGCTGGCTGTTCCCTTTTGTCAGGGAGTGACGGAAAAGTGCAATTTGCTCCATTCCTCAATCTGGCTCGGAAGCACAGAGGGCAGATGAACCTAGACCTGCCCCAGCTGGGGGACATGCACCCCTCTTCTGGCTGTGCCCCCTGGAGCTGCAGCAGCTATGGAGAGACACTCCTCATTTGGTGGTGGAGTAATCCTCTCTCCCTGGGGCAGCCTACATGCTGAACTGCTCATTCCTTACCTCACCCCTGAGCAATGATTTAAATGAAGAAAATTAAAAAAAAAAATTAATTGAGATAAGGACCTGAGCAATGCTGAGTAAATCTTTTAGTCAGAAACATAACTATCTGTAGGCTGGCAGCCAGACCAAAGTAGAAAAAGAAATGTGCTACGTTTCTGGGGAAGTGGGATATTCCCCACCAAAAAACAAGGACAAGGACAGCACTACAAAACTGCTCCTGGCCCTCTCACTGCAGGAAGAGAATGAGTAAACAGGAGTTGGGCAGAAAAATGGGAGGCTCTGCTTTCTGTGGCAAGTTTTCTTGGGAGGAAGATCCAGCACCAATGAGCACCAGTGACATGAGCTCTAATTGGCTATGGTAATCAAGTCCATGCACAGGGATTTCGGGGGGGGGGGGCTATTTTTTGTAAATGTGGACCACAAGGGTGTAAATGCACCCCAGAAGGTCCCCCAAATAGGCATGCTCTGGCAGGGGGAAAGACAGGAGCAGCGAGCTGCCCAAGCCTCCCACCCTCATGCTCTGGCCAGCCGGGAGAAGGCTGGGGCTGATTTCCACCTCCCTCCCACAGGAGCAAGGCCCAGCCCCACCACCCCACCTTGCTCCTGGCGGGGGGAGGGAGGGGAGGAGAAGAGAGAAATCAGACACAACCTTCCCCTGGGCGGCTGGAGCATGAGGGGAAGGAGGTTCAGGGTTCAGGCACAGCCCACTTACTATGGGGCCATGGGATGCATTTGCACCCTTCGCACCCCCCTGTGTACGGGCCTGATAATAGCCACAGGGATACAGCCAGCAGAGAATCAGCTCTAAGCTCAGGAACAAGCCTATGGCAGCTTAAGCATGTGGCCCTGAAAGTCAGCATTGCACTATTTGTAGGAATCAGCCAGAGCTGAGAGAGAATGAGATGCTTCATTCCATGACTGAGGGGCTGAAGCTGGCACAAAAGCTGGATAATATGGGGCAGCAGCTGGCAGCAGTTTTGTTTGTACTGGGAGAGAGGGGCAGTTGAAAGAACAGCTATAGAAAGATCACAGAGAAAGCTGCCTAGACTTTGCACGGCAGTGAAGGTACCTTTGTCTGGGACCAAGACATTGCAGATAAAGTTTAATGTTTGTAACTGATAAGAGTTTGGAATGCTTTCTGGATGAATTCCTGTCTCCCCAATAGGCAGATAGAAGGGATATGTACCCCAAGATCAATTACAGGTGCTAAGAACCCACTAGTAACAAAAGGGTCCCCTTACTGCATTTCATAAATATAAAAAATATGACAAGAAAATAAATATGACAAGCCAAAAAGAGTTTTGGAAAACAGGATGTGTCTTGCCTATGAATTAGCTGCTGATTTCACTAAAAACCTCTACAAAAGTAACTTCCCTTTCCAAAAGAAGAGTTCAATATACTGTTTGAGTCCATTTTCAAATTCAGTTTTATGCATGAGATGCCGTTTTTGCATGGAGATAAGAAATTTTAAATATTTTTATGTAAATTGCTTTTTTGTCCCATCCTCCCCAATCCCCAAGAGAAATTTCTAATTTAAATTTCAAAGTTTTCCAGGCAAGACTGAGATCATAGGCAGTGGTTGGTCACGTCCACACTTCGCCCCCAGCCCCCTCTCTCACTTTCAGCATGATTCCCCCAATCTCTTGGGGCTACTTGGTCTTCAGCTCTCTGTTGTCAGTCCTCCCCATGCTCCAGAGCTGGGGAAGTTAAAGTGGTGGGCTGCTTTCCTGCCAGCCCTCCCTGTACTCTGGTAGGGCCAGGCCACAGGCCGCAAGTGCTCAAGGGGGCTGGACTGCAGGCCACCAATGTTCTGGGGGGTGAGCCACTTTTGGCCTGTGCTCACAGGAGGAAGGGGAAGGGCTGGGCCATGGGCTGCCTGTACTCAAGAGGGGCTGGACCACGCACTACCCATGCTTGGTGGGGAGGGGTGCAGTGGGGAGGCCTTAGCTCTTATGGGAGCCATGGGTGGTAGGGGCAGAGTCTTGGACAAAAGCGGGGGTTAGGGGCTTGCTTCCCCCCAGCCCTAGGTGGATACTGGTAGAGAAAGGAAAGCTCTTTGGAAAAGCTTGCCCTCAATAATAGGAAGATATAAAGAAGGTATCTGTCCTAGTTTGCAGTCTTGGAGTCTTTTCATATTTCTCAATGCTATTGGATGCCCAAATGAACATGGTGGCAAAAAGCACCAATTTCCATCAGCAATTATCCAGAAGATTGCACCTCATGTTATCAGCCTCAGACATTTCTCCAGAGACCTATGTATATGCAACCTTGAAACTTGATTGTCTTCAAAGCCACACAACCCGTAAATCTCCAAAATGGTACAAAAGGCCTGTGTAGCAACACAACTCACCAATCCACTGACTCCCCATAGAATCCACATTTCAGTGCAAGGTTTCTGTCATGATTTTCTAAGTCTATCGTAGGATTTGCCCTAGTTGCCTGAGAAGTTCCCTCTCCATACATGATCACAATAACCATATTTCACTGGAACCATGAAAAGTCAGCTACTAGGGAGAGACTTGCAAGTGCAGAAGACAGAACTTTCATAGAAGCTGGACCTATTCTATGGAACTTACAGTCTGAGAAGACAAAAATGGACTATGATCCTCACTCTTTTCCAAACTAATTGCAGAAAATTCTCCAATTTGGTTTTCCCCTCAACAAGTTCTTCACACACAAAAGCAAATAATTCAAAAAATAAATAAGAGCTAATTTTCGTATAGCTGGGAAGGAAGTGAATATAATTATAATTTCTACGTGACTGTGAAATGCTCAAATAGCATGGTTGGGGGGCCATATACATACACAGTATCGAGTCTTTTCTTTATTTTTAATCCTACAGTACCTCTAACTGGACATAAACTTGGTCTGGTATCTTCTGTCCATAGCTTTCCAACAGTGTAATAGTCTCTTTTAGAGGTTCAAAGAGCTCATCAGTAGCTGTCTGCCTGTCTCTCATAGCCAGGAGATGCCCCATGATTTCTACTAGTCCATTATAATCTCTTTCATTCACTTCTCTTTGGAGTCCAGCCATTGTCACTTTTATAAATTCTTCTAGGTCAGTTAGACTATCAAACAAAAGAAAATAAGATTTCAACTCTGAAAACCTCCCTCACGATCAATGTGATCCAATGCATAACAAGCTTTAAAATTAATTTCCATTATGGTTGGTTACCTTAGGCAGAGCATCTTATAACAGCTTTTGCCTGATTTTCAAAGATGCTAAGCACCTGAAGCTTAGATTGACAGCAATAAGACTTGCCGGTGCACAGTAGTTCTGAATGTCAGGTCATTTACACCTGATTTAAAAGCATTATTGAAAATCCATCCCATTATATACAAATATTTTAACATACCCAGCTTTAAGATTGCGTATTAGCCCCCCTAGCCCAAATTCTGTTCGCATGTACAGCCAGCCTGTCAAACAAATTTAAGGTAATAGCATTGCAGAGTATAAATCAAAGCAAAATTCAGTTCACTGAAGTATTACATTATTTAATAGATATCAATGGCATTTATGAAAACAGTAGCAAATCAGAATTACACTGAAAAAAACAGGATGCATTTTTACCTGTCAATGACAAATCTCAAAAGATGTTCCTTGAACATCCAGCTCCATTTCTTAATAATGTTTAACAAACTCATTTTGAAAGGTTTCATATCCACCTTAAACCAGCTTTCAAATGTCCTGAAGTCTTCAAACTTGCTCATATGAATGTAAAGACTCTCATAGATGTCAATCTACAGCAGATACAAGATTAGATTACATATACAAACATATAAGCATATAGCATATAATCAAATCATTACAAACCATATTTGATTGATGGGGACCACATCCTGAAAAAAACTTTCCAAAACACTCCCTTCTGGTCTTCAAACCCCTTTCCTCCTCCCCCAGCCCCAGCACCCTGAGACACAGGCCAGGACACACCAATCGTAAGTAGCACCACATACTGACAGAACTGAATGCAACACTTGCAGACATATTTCCACTGCTACAGAGATCAACACCCCCCACAACCACAGGCACCAACTTTCAAAAGTGCCAGGGCAGTACTTGACCCTTGGCTCTGCCCCAGCCCATCCGCACTCCAGCCCTTTCCCCAAAGCCCCACCCTCTATCCACCTCTTCCAAGCCCCACTCTGAATGTGCTGCATCCTTGCTCCTCCCTCCTCCCCTCTAGTTTCCCCAATGTCACAAAAGAGCTGACATATAAGGCCAAATTCTCTTCCAAATGACAAGAGTGGAAGTCAGGAGTAAAATTTATTGAAGTCCATGATGGGTACACAGACGTAAAAAAAAATCTATGGACCTAAGAACATAAACAAGATCTACTGTTTACAATCTGATGCTATTTGCACATTATTGCAGTGATCAGAGTATGGGCAATCAAACTTAATGACTGGAGAGGCGCAGGAAGGGAGGGGGAATGGATAGCGGCTGGTGGATGCTTAGCACCATGGAATCTGTGCCTATGCCTACAACAAATCTTTCAAGATCCACAGATCCCACATTTGCCTACAACATGTCATTTACCTCATCCAGTACATCAAATGATCTAATTACTACTATTTGTCAGAAGCCAGACAAACACTACACTCTTGAATGAGCTCACTCAGAAACATGATAAAGATAAAAACACCATATCAAGTGTGGGCAAACACTTTTCACAAAACAATCTCCGCACATCATCAGGTCTTGCGATACTCTTCCTCAAAGGAAACCTGCAGAATGCTTTGAAAAGGCAAGCCTGGGAACTTAAATTGAAACTAAAAATGTTGCACGCAACAGAGGAATTGGTTTAAAGGTCACTACAACAATTTGTAACACACACCTGACTGCTGACCCTTAGCAGCCCACTTCAAAAGCCTTTTGCACAGCTATCTAAACATTATTGCCCACCCCATTTCAAGTGGCCTCTTACAACGTCTTACCCTCTATGCTTAATCTGTTCCAACTTGTATTTCGCTCAGACACTGATATCCTTTGCCAAACCTGAAAAACTCTGTACAGCTCAGAAAATTGTCCCTTCCACCAACAGACATGGGTCCAATAAAAGATGTTTCCTCACCCTGCCTTGTCTCACTCAAATAATAAAGTAAGTAAAAGCTCTAAATGAATATTTGTTTACTTGCCTGTTCTTTAAACTTCTCAAGAGTAGGTGGCTGTTCAGGCACTCCCTCGTTGGCGTGAGCATCCATCTCTTCGGAAGTTAAAACATGACCATACAGCAGAAACTGCTTCATAAACTCAGCCCTGTCATCTACCCAGAGATAAGCATAGGTATCCAGAGAATTTTTGTAGTTCAGGGCTTTCCCAATAACATCTGCCACTCTGTCCATAATCTCCTCCCTGATCTCAGATAGCTCTAGCATGTTGTCCATATCACTCTAGGAATGAAAAGAGAAGATGTTATTTTGCAACTGTAAACCAATTATATTAAATATGTTAATATTAATAGATATAGCAAGTGCAAACTAGCTAAGGATTTATGACTGCAAAAATTGGGAGTCCCCATCACCGCTACCACCAAAAACTACAGAGAGATGCCTGTCCAGGATGATTTCTGTATAGTTGGTTTTGCCTTAGTGCAGGGGAATGGATGAGATAACCATTTGAGGTTCTTCACAGTACAACATTTCTATGATCCCATACACAGTAACCAATCGAGGCAATCCCTAAGGGCAGGGTTATCTCTGTATTTCTGGATACTATGCTATATGCAGTACTGACAAAAACTGTCACTTCAGAAGAGGAGTGGAGATCTTAAGTTAATTGAGGTGGAATATCTCCTGGAATTGATATAATTCAATTCTCTAGGTAGAGGATGTTACCCTCCTCATTTCTACAACTGATTAAGCTTTGGTTACTAGCATTGACCAGTGCAGCAGCCTGAGAATTCAAAACTTCTGCCCCCAACTACCTGGGATGTCCCTGCTTGTGGGACCAGGTTTGAGGCTTGTGGTCCTTCTATCAAAATGATGCATTAATTATGGACCTCAAATTCTTGCAATCCACATTTATTTTCAGTTAAATTAGATCCATTACTCCTCATGTATGTGGAGAAATTATAAAATACCTGGTAACTGTCTACTTCCAGATGTGCTGCTACTCTTTTCACCTGTGCAGACATTTTGAAAATATTGCTCAAAAGTTCTTCTACTAGGTCATAAAAACCATCTCCAGCCTCTTTGTCAAGTGAAGGTTTAAATTCAATATCTGGGGCATTAAGGATCATTTGTGCCTGAAAAAATGGAGCAGGCTTCAGATCTTTGTCTGTATTCTCCAAGAAGAAGTCTAAATTGTGCAATATTGTGTTAAAGAAACCATCAACTATAATGTCATCAATGTACTCTATATACATCTTCCAAGAGTCTGAGGAGGAATTTGCTCTTAAGAGCTTCAAGTTTTCCTGGGAATGAAAAAAAAAAAGCATATTATACAATGTTAAAAATCATAATTATTTGCTGTAAAAGAATCAGCATTCAAAATGTTTAATTGCTTCAATGCTATTTCATTGGTAAGGACCTACAACAAAATAAGATAACTGATTAATGTATTAATTTTAAAAAGGGACTATTATGTAATTTGTATAAACTGATACTGATACCTACAACAAAATAAGATAAAAATAAGTGTGGCCCTGATTCTGAAATCTTATCTACATGGGTAGATCTTGAAGCTCCCTTGAAGTTAATGGTACTCTGTGCGAAGACAGGGTCCCTGCACATATTAGATTGCAATTCAGGGCCTGAATCATTATGTTATGTTAAAATTTCAATGGAACATCACCATGTTGAAAGAATATCATTGCAAGCTACTGCAGCACATAACTGCTTCTTTTCTGCACTCCAGTGTAAAGCCCTTATTAGATTCATAATATTTTCAAAAAAGATAAAAATTCTCATCTGGTCTTGTTCTTAAATAAAAACAAACTCTTTACTTGCCATTACCAATAAAAACTTATATTAGAAGATGGACCAGAAGATTACCTTGAGACTATGGCATAAAAACAGTTATTGGATAAACAAAAATATTTAAAGTCTATTTTCTCTTTCATCAGTCATATAATTTGTGTCAGAAATAGACGAGCACAGAATTTTCAAGGACATCAGCAAAAAATGGGGGAAGGAATACAAGAAACTGACATGGGAAATATTTTTTCATATCAGGACTCTGACAAAGTCATGTGGCACAGTAACTGTTTGAGGAATTTTCAGAGGGGGTAATAAATTGTATTTAGTGTTCATAAATAACATGGAAATAAAACACTATTAAATATGCCCTCTGAAAGATAAACTACCCAAAGCTGTGCTTGCAAAGGTAATTTTACTTATGGAGGTCAGAGAAAAAATTTAGCACAGGGCACCAGGGTAACAAAACTGAGACAATTCAATCTAGACAATAATTCTTCTTGTGAGATACAAAATAGCAATGCTAACATCAATCAAGATTATTTTCCATCTTGTCCCCATTTGTTTTTAAATGTATTAATTTTAAAAAGGGACTATTATATAATTTGTATAACTGTTTAAATAATTTAACAGTCAAGTGTACATTAGTGAATTTAAATGAATGATAACAATTTGCAGATAACAGAATGCCAACTATTTAACCACTTCTTGCTATTTCAGATATAACTCACTTATCCTTAAATTTAACACATTCTGTGCAGGATGCTATTAATACCAGTGTGATTATGAATAAATAAATAATTAAAATATGATTTTTAGAAAGAAAGATTAGAAGATCTAAAAACCATGTAGGATTATTGCAGAAATTACCTCACCAAGTTGATTAATCTTGCAGCCATCCTCTTTTATTAATTTATATTTCTTAGTAAATCTATCTTCTTTATCCTCCAGGCTTAACAAAGCATCTTTCCTATTATCTTTCCTGGATAAGAGTGTGTGTTCTGCCCATGCATTCATAATATGCTGAATTGTTTGAATATTCTCCTTTGACTGTTGAACTCTGTGCTCCAAGCCATATACTGTAGCTTTCACTTGCTCAATATATTTCCAGCAATTCTCTTCCTGCCATGTGAACACTTCTTCTGCTTCTCTTAACTGATCATCAAGAGCTCTCAGCTCAGTTTCAATCAGAGGATATTCAACCTCCAGAACAGTCTGTTTGAGTTTGTTGTACCACTGAATGATGAGTTCAAGGTTTCCAACATACTGTTGGTGTAAAAAGACATTCATAGGGTAAAATTGCTCTAAGGCCGTGGTGTCCAACACGCTAGCCACTAACCACATGTGGCTGTTTGGCCAGCTGAGTGTGGCTAGTGGCTACTGCTTCAGAACTGGTTGGACACCACAGCTCCAAGGTAATGCTCCCAGTGCCATTTAAATGCCTAGGTGGCTCTTTATGTTGGAAAAACAGTTATTCAGTAGGGCCACCATACCCCTGTGCACTAGAAAGGAGAACCATTCTGGCCCCAAATGGGCCAGCATGAAATTGAGCTGCATGAGTCAAGATACTATTGGATCCACACTTTAACTATGCAGTTAAAGTAGATCAGCCAGCATGCACTGCATCTGCCTCTGTGGATAGTATAGCCACTATTCTGAGCTGTCACAGCCCCATTCCCTTCCTGCCAGTAGCAGGATCTATTTTGTCTCCTTCAAAGTTGTCCACACAAAACCCAGTCATCCCAGATTATGCAATGAATGGCAAATTTCAACTATATTGAACAGGAGAACAAAGTAGAGCACCCATGCACGTACACACAGCAACATTTTGCAATAAAAAGGATATATTTCATACTTCCTGAAAGCACAAACCTTAGCAAAAAATTTCCTTTTCTCATATATTGCTAATGCAGAATCTGGAATATCAGATCGATTCAACATCAGGAGATATGTCACCTCTCTCAACAAAGCCACTAGCTATAAGAGACAAAGCAGTGTTATCTTAAAAAAAATAAACTTTCTGAAGATATGTGGGTTTTGTTTAATTCTATGTATAACCTCACATAGTAAGGAGCTCAGATGCTACAGTGGTGAGCACGTTATAAGATTCTCTACAGAACAGAATCTCTTTCATTTAGATTCAAGAATGTGAAGGTGAGGTTGGGCAGAGTTTAGCAATCTGAAAATTAAAAGTGCTATACACCGTACAGTAAATGCCAACTTATTATTATTATCCTCTAGTTATCTCTAGAGAAAGCAATCAATACTACAGGTTGAACATCTCTAGCCCGGCACCTTCAGGACCTGAACAGTTTCAAATCAGAGCATTTGCCAGACAATGGGAGACCAATATTGTCTAGCAGCTTTACTGACACTTCCATGGCTACTCAACTCCTAGAAGACAGTTGGGGTAAATTAGAGCTAAATAACAGCATAGAACACTGAGAGCCAGGATAGGTGGCTGTAAACAAACTTTATGGGACCATGGGAAACTTAGCCACCCCCATGATAAGTGAACATCTGACTACCAGTGTTCCTGCTAAGATTTTTCCATCCATGAACGGAGTAAGTTTTGTCTTGTGCACCACTACGGAGTTCATGTGCGCTCGTTTGGATGTGTGCCACTGTGGCACCCAAGTTATAAATCTCTCCCTCTTCCGCTCTGCTGCCATGTCTCCCACCCTCCTCTCATCCCATCTGCTCCCCTGGTGCCTGCTGCTGCCCCTACCTTCCTTTGCTGTCCTGGCTCCTGTCCTTTTCACTCCCCTCAGCCCTCCTGGGACCTGCCCCCATCCCCATTAAGGATGTCAAATGGCAGTTACCTAGCTAATTATATAATCAATACAATTTGTATTGAGTAGACAATTAGTCAATAGGATTGCTCTGAAGAGCCACAGCAGGGGTAGCTCCAGGAGCCAGCTCGAGCCGGGACTAAGCAGTCCCAGCTCATGCCAGCTCCGAGAGCCACCCACACTGTGGCTCTGCATTTTAAATGTAGTAAGAGCCACTGGGCTTTTACTATATTTAAAATGCAGAGGCGCAGCATCCCAGGCCAGTGCAAGCCGGGACTGCTTGGTTCTGACTCGTGCTAAGTCCAGCAGCCCCTGTTTAAGGCAGACAGCCCTGTCTCTCACGAACAAGGACTGCTACTGGAGCAGCCTCTGTTCAAGGCAGCCAGGACTGGCCATGGGCAGTGCCTGGTGCAGGAGCAGGTTCTGTTCGCGGCGAAAAAGGCTGGCTGCTGCAAACAGAGGCTCCTCCGGCACCAGCCCCTGTTCATGGCAGCCAATGCTGGCCACCGCAAACAGAGGCTGTTCTGGCACCAGTCCCTATTCGCGGCAGACAGGGCTGGCCACAGACAGGGGCTGCTGCCAGAGCAGCCCCTGCCTGCAGCCAACCTTGGCCCCCATGAAGAGGGGCTAGTTGGTGGCAGCAGCCTCTGTCCGAGGGGGCGCCCAGCTCCCCGCCGGGATCTCTGCAGACAGGGGCTGCTTTGCAGAAGCCTCTCCTATCCCCACCTTGCACTGCCTCTGGCAAGCAGCATTCCACAGATGGTGCTGGGGGGAACTGGCTTTTAAGTCGGCTCCTCCCAACACGGGCTCCTGCTCCCCCACCTTGCTGCCTCTGATAGAGGCAGCAAGTGGGGAGAAGCGACTAGTTGAGTCACTATTTGACTATCCGATAAGCTTACGTTTATCGGATAATCAACTAGTCGCTTACATCCTTGCTCCCCATCCTCTGTGTCCTCTGCACCTGCCCTACCCTTCCCCCCCCTGTACCCCCCTCTTTCTGTAGCTCCCCTCCCCATTCCCTCTCCTAACACTTCCCTCTACCCACCTGCCCTATCTCTCTTCTACCCTCTGGTACCTGTCCCTCCCCTCCCCATGTCTGCCCTTCTGCTTCACCCCCACAATCCAGTGGCACCTGCACCTTCCCTTAGCCCTTGCACCCTCCCGGTGCTTCCCCCTTCCCTCACTGCCCCTGCCTGTCCAACACCTGCCCCCCTTGCCCTCTTCCTCCCTGGTGCCCATCCCCTCACCACCCTCTGCCCCAGTTCCCCTCATGCCCCTCTATGCCCTCACCCATGACTTGCTCCATCCCCTGCCTTCCTCAGGCCCGCCCCTCCTTTCAACCCCTCCTCTCCTGGCAATCACTCCTCCCCTCTCCTAATCCTTCTTCTTGCCCCCATTGCCCTTCCCCTCTCCTCTCCCTGCATAACCCTGTCCTCCCCCCCCTTTTCCTACCCACACTGACACCTTCCCATTCCCCTTCCTCCCCCGCTCCTCCTGCCCTTTCTCTTCATTGTCTCCTCTTGGCCCCGTGGCATTTGCTTCTCCTCCACCCTGCTCCCTTGGTGCCTTCCCCTTTCTTCTCCTGCCTCATCTTCTCCCCGCAGAACAAGCCCCTTCTCCCCTCACCCCCACCCTCTCCTTAGTTCTCCCTCTACCCCTTCCCTTCCCTTCTTCCATCCTTACACTTGTAACTGCACCTGCCGGGCGAGGCAGCATGCCGGGCAGCTGCCCTGTGTGCTGGGACTCACGTCAGGGCAGTGGTGCTATTTTTAGTACTGCAATCCTGGCCTCAGCAGTTGCCATGCAGCCATGACCCCAGCTGTTCCCGGGGACTGTGGTGCATGGTAGGCAGCTGCCCCGCCCAGAACTGGATCCGGGCCCGCGGTGCTATTTTTAGTATCGCGGCCCAGGCTTCAGCTCCAGCAGCTGCCATGTGGGCTGCGTGGAGGCTGCCCAGTTGCTTCTGGGGTGGGAGAGCTACCCACCACATGGCCCCACCCCTGGGAACAGCTGGGACCATGGCTGCATGGCAGCTGCTGGGGCCAGGACTACGGCTCTGCTGAGGGGGTAGGCAGGACTGAAATTCTTGGTGTGCACCCGTGCAGGCGTGCACCTTACAGGGAACCCTGCCAGCTACCTAAAATCATGCCAGATCATGGATGTTGCTGAACTAGAGAGGTTGAACCTATAAAACAGCCTTCTTTATTTCTGAAAAAGTGAAAATTCTCTCCAATGCAAGCACAGGACAACCATATTTCCCACTGAAAAACTAAGATAATAAATGAAAACAATCATAGGAAGCATAAGGCAAAGGCATTTTCCCCAAGCATTATGATTTAAATATATACCAAAATATTAACTTATCTTTAGGAATATTTCAAATTTACAACTCTGTCAATGTTTCTAATTTTGGGAAAAAACACCGCACATTACACATTTAGTTGTAATACTTTATATCATACCTTAGAATCAAAATTCACACTTAGGAGACCATTTTCAGGATTGCGTTTAATTAGTGGTTGATCTAAATTAAACTGACAAACTTCATCCACCTGAGCTTTCCAGGCACCATAGATCTTCTCTTCATATTGGTCAAGTAATGTCAACAGCTCTATATACTTCTGATAAACTAAAGCAGTCTCAAGACTTGTCAGGATTCTGGAAAAGAAACAAATTACACAATCTATTTTATTCATTAATAATTGACAATAACATTGCCAAATGTGTTTAGATGCAAAAGTCTCACCTCTGACTTTGTTAAAATTTAAACAATTTCTGTTTCTATTTTCTTAGTTAAATCGAATTTCCTCAGCCAAACCACGTAAAAAATTGAAGAGAGACCAAGAGTGAGAATGCATTAGACCAGTGTTTCTCAAGTGGGTCATGGGCCTGTCTGGGCAAGTGGGTCATGGGCCCGCCCGGACAAGTGGAGGGTCAGCGCTGCTTTTTTCCTCTAAGTGTCTTGCAATTCCCATTGGCTGCACTACACTGTTTCCAGTCAAGGGGAGTTGTGGGAAGCAGTGGTGCCCACTTTAAGAAACACTACATTAGACCTACACTTCACTGAGAATTAAAAAAAAAAAGCTGTGGAGAAGGGAAAGCACTCGCTCCCTCACCTTACTCACTGGTGTACCTATTGCCCAATATTCCAAAAGGCTGTCCCACACTGATTTCAGAACTGTGCTGGTTTTTGTTTCACTATCAAAGTACACATATTTTCTCTTAGCTGAAAACTCCATCCATGGTGTTGTTTCATATTAAAAAGTATATACACTTGAAACTCTTTAATACGGCAACCTTAGGAAACAGGGTAAGCTGGATTAAAGATTTTGCTGGGCACTGCAGGGTCTGGGGGTGAGAGTGCGGGGGTGTGTCACTCACCTGCTGCCCCACTCCCAAGAGCACACGGGGCTCCACTTTCCTTGCCAATCTCAGGCACAGCCCACACAGCACTGAGGAGTGGTGCGGAAAAGCCTCAGGGGAAGCAGCTCTGCATGCTGCCATTCCCCCACGTGGGGAAAACGGGAGTGGCAGCATAGAGAACCGCTTCCTCCTCTGAAGAATGGGTGTTCCCAAATTAGGGACACTCTGAGTAGAGGCTTAAGTGTTTTGGAGCTAAAGAGATAAGTCACTTAGTGCTTTGATAATTTAAATTTTTGCATCCTGTCACAAGGACTGGGCTTACCAGCGTGTGGCCTAGCATTTAGGTCACTGAGTGCCGGCTCTCTCCCATCTACATAGTGTCCAACTAGGGTTGCCAGCTTGGGCTGGATGAATTACTGGACATCCCAAGACAATCTTTAATTAAAGATAAAGCTTTAATTCCTGGAGATTCTATGACAATTCTGGAGGGTTGCCAGCCCTCCAACGTCCCCACCAAAGAAAGAATATTTGATCTCCAAGCCCACTGGATTGGCATGGCCTTGACTCAGGGCTCTTAGTGTCTCTATCTGCAAATCCTATCCAAGTGTGAGGGATGAATAATGTATGCCCCTCCCTCAAAAAGGAACTTTAGAAACTACAGGACCCCAGGCCTTCCCTCTCCACCAGGTTCTGTCCCAGGACTAGACGGAAAGCAGGGGAAATAAACACTCTGATTGCTTCAGAACTGTCTCCCTAGGCCTGGGACATCTCCTACCATTTGCTTCCCACAAGGCTTCAAAGGTCTTTACTTAGGGTATGTCTACACTACAACATTAATTCGAATTAACTTAATTCGAATTAGTTAATTCAAATTAAGCAAATTTGAATTAACGCATCCATACACAAAAACTAAATTGAATTAGCCTTTTGCTAATTCGAAATAGCATGTCCACACTGAGTGGACCCTGAACTGAAGTTAAGGCTGGCCGGAACCAGTGCCGGCAGGGCATCAGGTTAGGACTTAGAGTGTGGAGCTGCTGCCTGAGGCTAACTGAGCTCCGTGCTTAAAGGGACCCTGCCCCCACCCCAGACAGACAGTTCTCAGGGTTCCCCGCTTGCTTGTCTACCTCGATGAGGGACAGCAAAGCAGTCCTGTCTTGGAGTGCCCTGAGTGCCCACACTCAGCACTCAGCCATCAGCCTGGCTGCACTTGCCGCAGGCTACCATCCGGGGGGCCAATCGGGGGGCTGTCAGGATACAGGAGGCCCTGCAGGAGAGCTTCCACCCTGAGGAGCCTGCAGAACCACCCAGTCCTCCCCATCGGGGGCTCGTGCCCCATTCCTCCCTCACCTCCTTCCACTTACCCCTCCCTAGCCCCCCTTCCTGATGTAAAAAATAAAGGGCACGTATGTTCAAAAATAGAAACTCTCTTTATTTAACAAAACTGGGGGGGGGGATTAAATTCTGGGGAGACTGGGAAAAGAGGTGGGAGAGGGGAAGAGAGAGGGTGGGAGAGGGGAGGGGGAAACCTGGGAGGAGGGAGCTGGAAGGGGGAAGCCAGGGGAAGAAGGAGGAGGGGAAATATAAAACTATGGTACACCCACATCTTGAGTACTTTGTACAGATGTGGTCTCCTCACCTCAAAAAAGATATTTTGGCCTTGGAAAGGGTTCAGAAAAGGGCAACTAAAATGATTAGGGGTTTGGAACTGGTCCCATGTGAAGAGAGGCTATAGCGAATGGGACTTTTCAGTTTGGAAAAGAGGAGACTGAAGGGGGACATGATAGAGGTATATAAAATCATGCATGGTGTGGAGAGGGTGAATAAAGAAAAGTTATTCATTAGTTCCCATATTGTAAGGACTAGAGGACACCAAATGAAAGTAATGGGAAGCAGGTTTAAAACTAATAAGCGAAAGTTCTTCTTCACACAGCACATAGTCAACCTGTGGAACTCCTTGCCACAGGAGGCTGTGAAGGCTAGAACTATAACAGAGTTTAAAGAGAAGTTAGATAAATTCATGGAGGTTGGGTCCATGGAATGCTATTAGCCAGGGGGTAGGAATGGTGTCCCTGGCCTTTGTTTGTAGAAGGCTGGAGATGGATGGCACAAGACAAATCGCTTGGTCATTGTCTTCGGTCCACCCCCTCTGAGGTACCTGGTGTTGGCCGCCGTCGGCAGACAGGCTACTGGGCTAGATGGACCTTTGGTCTGACCCAGTATGGCCGTTCTTATGTTCTAAGCTCAGAGCTCAGGGTCGGGGGTCTCACTGGACCAACTTGATTTTCATGCAAACCTGCTCCTGGGTCCGTATGTGGCCTCTGGTGGCCAGGCTGGCAGCCATGCGGCTGTAGACGGCCGCGTTCCTGTGCCTAGTGCGGAGATCGTGGACGTTGGAGGCCTCCCCCCAAACCTCGATGAGGTCCACGATCTCCGCACTAGACCAGGCAGGTGCCCACCTCTTGCGGCCCCAGGCAGGCTCCTGTGAGCCGCCAGCCTGGTCCTGGGAAGAGGTGGAGGGCTGGGTGGCAGCGGGTGGCTGGCTCATGGCGTGCCAGCTGCAGGGTTTGCTGGCTGGATGCTGGCAGGCTTGCAACTGGCACAGGCACCGTAGCCAGACCGTGGCCCTTTAAGGGCTCCGGGGCCGGGAGGGGGGCAGAAGAGTTTCCCTGGTTTGGCCCAGAGTGGCCACCAGGGCAACCTGGGAAGGGCTAGCCTCCAGCTAGTTTGAATTAAGTGGCTACACAGCCCTTAATTCGAACTAGGTGTTACTCCTCGTAGAATGAGGTTTACCTAGTTCGAATTAAGTGCTCTGCTATTTCGAATTAAATTCGAAATAGCGGTTTGCATGTGTAGCCCCTATTAAAGTTAATTCGAACTAACGGCTGTTAGTTCGAATTAACTTTGTAGTGTAGACATACCCTTAAAGACTAACAGAAAATAGCAAAATAACAATCTTCAGCTCAGGTACACTCAGCTGGTAGCCTCTATCTTCACAGGGTAGCCCCAGCTTCACACTGGGCCAAGGTAACAGATTGTGATGACCCCACCAATTCAACTGCCCAATGAGGGCAATTACACTCTGCCTTTATCCAGGACTTCAGGTAGGCTGCAACTTTTGTTCAGCCCCTGACTCACACTCAGGCTCCCAGTTCAGGACTCCATCTCCCTGGATTCTTTCAGTCCTCAGTCCAAGAGAGAAAGCTACCAGCTACCCCTCTCCTGGGTTTCCTCTCTGGACCCTCTCCTAGGCCTGGGGTAATTGCTGCTTGCAGGCCCCTCCTTTGCAGAAAAGGTTTCTGTTATGCCCTTGCTTGCTTGGGAGCTCTCAAGATAGGTCAGTCATCTTTATCTGGTGAGCCTCCCTTCTGAGCTGTCTGGATCCCTTTAAAGTTTCAGCTGCAGCGGACTCTGCATGTGTAGTGGAGCAGAGTCTGCTCCTTAGCCCAGTGTAGGTTTTAAACATCCTGAAGTCCCATTTAGGCACTTTTGAAAGTTTTACCCATGTAGAATAATTGTTTGCTTTAACTGAGTACAACTTAGTATAATCTCAAAAGCTAAGGTTTCTCAGCTTTGCTTTGAGTGAATCACACACACCAAGAACACTTTTTACAAATATTAAAAAACAATTCTGAGATTATACTTATAAGAGGTGATCACTGTGTGTGTGTATCAGCATTTTCTACTGAAGGTCCCAACTCTGCAAAGAGAGTTGGTTTGGCTAATGTTTTTATATGCGTGGATCTTTTTGCAGATTCAAGCCCTAAAACTATTCCTCAATTTATATTGGCATCAACAATTCCAATGCACAAACAAGGAAGTTAATCAAAAAGTGCCACAATTGCAAAGGGGCCATGAGGTAGCTTCCAAAACTGTGCCCAAAATTTCATATACATGCTATTTTGGTTTTAACTTCAAAGATTAGGCACATAGAAAACACGTATACAGTAAACAGCCTGCAAGATTATCATGTAATTTTAGAGGCTTACGTGGATCCTGGTCCACAACTGGGGATCATGGGTGTTATGTTAATAAAAATAAATAATAAAATTCTATGTGAAACCATGAAAATTTCATCTATAAATACAGATTTTTTTTACAAAAGTTACATTTTGAGTTCCTGTCAATACCAGTCTGATAACATAAGAACATAAGAACGGCTGTACTGGGTCAGACGAAAGGTCCATCTAGCCCAGTAGCCTGTCTGCCGACAGTGGCCAGCACCAGGTGCCCCAGAGAGGGTGGACCGAAGACAATCATCAAGCGATTTGTCTCTTGCCATCCCTCTCCAGCCTCTGACAAACAGAGGCCAGGGACATCATTTCTATCCCCTGGCTAATAGCCTTTTATGGACCTAACCTCCATGAAATTATCTAGCTTCTCTTTAAATTCTGTTATAGTCCTAGCCTTCACAGCCTCCTCTGGCAAGGAGTTCCACAGGTTGACTACATGCTGTGTGAAGAAGAACTTTCTTTTATTAGTTTTAAACCTGCTACCCATTAACTTCATTTGGTGCCCTCTAGTTCTTCTATTATGGGAACTAATAAATAACTTTTCTTTATTCACCCTCTCCACACCACTCATGATATTATATACCTCTATCATATCCCCCCTCAGTCTCCTCTTTTCTAAACTGAAAAGCCCCAGTCGTTTTAACCTCTCTTCATATGGGACCCGTTCCAAACCCCTAATCATTTTAGTTGCCCTTTTCTGAACCCTTTCCAAGGCCAAAATATCTTTTTGAGTTGAGGAGACCACATCTGTACACAGTATTCAAGATGTGGGCATACCATAGTTTTATATAGGGGCAGTAAGATATTCTGTGTCTTATTTTCTATTCCTTTCTTAATAATTCCTAGCATCCTATTTGCCTTTTTGACCGCCGCTGCACACTGTGTGGAAGTTTTCAGGGAACTATCCACGATAACTCCAAGATCTCTTTCCTGATTTGTCATAGCCAAATTAGCCCCCATCTTACTGTACATATAGTTTGGGGTTATTTTTCCCAATGTGCATTACTTTACACTTATCTACATTAAATTTCATTTGCCATTTTGTTGCCCAATCACTCAGTTTGGCGAGATCTTTTTGGAGTCCCTCACAGTCTGCTTCTGTCTTGACTATCCTAAACAGTTTGGTATCATCCGCAAACTTTACCACCTCACTGCTTACCCCTTTCTCCAGATCATTTATGAATAAGTCGAACAGGATTGGTCCCAAGACTGACCCTTGGGGGACACCATTAGTTACCCATCTCCATTCTGAAAATTTACCATTTATTCCTACCCTTTGTTTCCTGTCTTTTAACCAGTTCTCAATCCATGAAAGGACCTTCCCTCTTATCCCATGGCAATATAATTTACACAAGAGCCTTTGGTGAGGGACCTTGTCAAAGGCTTTCTGAAAATCTAAGTATACTATATCTACTGGATCCCCCTTGTCTGCATGTTTGTTAACCCCTTCAAAGAACTGTAATAGATTAGTAAGACATGATTTCCCTTTACAGAAACCATGTTGACTTTTGCCCAACAAATTATGTTTTTCTACGTGCCTCACAATTTTATTCTTTACTATTGTTTCGACTAATTTGCCCGGTACTGAAGTTAGACTTACCCGTCTGTAATTGCCAGGTTCGCCTCTAGAGCCCTTTTTAAATATTGGTGTCACGTTAGCTACCTTCCAGTCATTAGGTACAGAAGCCGATTTTAAGGATAGGTTACAAACCACAGATAATAGTTCAGCAATTTCAAATAACAAAATGTTTCCATCTCTCAAATACTGATATTACAGCAAAAATATAATGTCAAGTGAATTTGTTAAAGCCAGAAGGTCTCTTTACCTTATGGCAATATCGAGAAATCTGAAAAATGATATCATGTAAGCAACTCATATTTGGTAGATTCCTGGGAGAGAAACAGACAACCTTTACATAGACAAATTACTCTTTCACCAATAATTGACAATGCCATGTTCAAGGGCTGTCAATGTTATAGTCATACATAAATAAATGTGAATGCTTACGGGTGTGACAGATATGAAACGTTTGACCAGAATATCCGTATTCGTTCTTGGAGCGCTTTGGACCATTTAAGGTTTCCTGAAGTAAATGGCATATTTTTGTTTATTATTTCCTTCCCCTCTTCCACCTGCAAGTGTTAATATAGCAGAAATGAGTATATAAGCAATTATGAATTAAGAGTTCATTAGGTACACCTAACAAAAAACAGGAAAACATTGCTTTTATTTTGCTTTGCTACATACCTGCCTAATGTGCTCATCATACAAGTGTTTGCAATTATCCAGCTCTTCATCAAGCATCTGCAGTAAGATGTTGTAATTGGGGCTAAAAATCTCCATGATAACAGGTTTCTCTAGAAAATAGCCAAAGATGGCTAAAAGCTATAAAAATTAAAGAGTGTCAGATTCCATGATTTATAATACCTCAAATATGTATCAAAAGTACCTTTTAAGTCTTATTTCACACTGAAAATTCTCACACCAAAAACAGTATTCCTAAAGCACGTGGGCCAGATCTTTATGGAACTACACCTGCAGTTTGCACCAGTTGAGAATCTGGCCCTATATATTTGCCAATAGGCTATTAAGTTGTACTAAACAAGTGCACTGCAAAAGGGCTGTGGTGTAAATGTTTAATGCATGTCACTTAAAAGCTGAAGATGAGCAAGTAACTTTCTTAGACACCTTTCAAAATCCTAGCCTGCAGACTGTTCTGATCTGTCTGATATCTTCTCATTTTTTTCCCCACAGTCCAGAGATCTTCCTCCTTTCCCAATGAGGCACTGGTCTCCTGATCTAATGCGGTCCCACTAGTTCATCTAAACCAGTGGTCCCCAACCTTTTCGGGCTGCCGGGCGCCCGGGGACGGGGCTACTCACGCGCCGGGCACCCAGGGGTGGGGCCACACACACACACGGGGGCGGGGCCATGCACGTACCTGGGAGCGGGGCCACCCATACGGCGCGTGCCCGGTGCTGGCGCCACCCATGCGCCGCACTCCTGGGGCCGGCGCCGCGCACCCAGGGGTGGGGCTGCCCATACGCTGTGCGTCGGGGCCGGAACAGCCCATGCACCGCATGCCCGGGGGCGGGGCCGCCACCACCCATGTGCTGCATGCCTGGGGCAGGGCCACCCATGTGCTGCGCACCCGGGGGAAGGACCGCCCTTACGCCATGCGGCCAGGGGGCTGGCACCGCCCATGTGCCGTGCACCCGGGGGCAGGGCCAGCCCCGTTCACTCGGCGGGCGCACAGAAATGGCCTGGCGGGCATCATGGCGCCCACGGGCACCGCGTTGTGGACCACTGATCTAAACATTTAGTTTTAGGTTCCCTGCAAGCTGAATGGAAACCTTTAAAGACACCATAATAGAAACTCAACTTAAACGTACGTCCCAGATTCCAAAACATAGTAAGAGAACCAAAAAAGTGCCACTTTGGCTAAAACAAAGTAAAAGAAGTGGTAAGAGGAAAAAAGGCATCTTTAAAAAAAATGGAAGTTACATCCTAATGAGGAAAATAGAAAGGAACTCTGGCAACTGAAGTAAAAAAATATAATAAGGAAGCCAAACAAGAATTAGAAGAACAGCTAGCCAAAAACTAAAAGTAATAAAAAAAATTAAGTATATAGAAGCAGGAAGCCTGCTAAACAACTGGTCAGACCATTGACTGATTGAGATGCTAAAGGAGTACTCAAGGATGGTAAGGCCATTGTGGAGAAACTAGATGAATTGTTTGCATCAGTCTTCATGGCTGAGGATGTGAGGGAGAGTCCCAAATCTGAGCCATTCTTCCTATGTGACAAATCTGAGGGTCTGGTCTAGATTGAGGGGTATTTAGGAGAGGTTATGGAACAAAATTGAAAAGCTAAACAGTAGGGATGTCAACATGTAGACAATTGCACAATTAACTAAGAAGCCTGGGTTTATGGGTTAATCCTGTCGACTACATGCATTCCCTCCTTCTTCCTGCTCCCTGCCTTGCTGTATCAGAGGCAGCAAGGAGGGGAGGTGGGAGACAAAGGGGGCTGATAGAGAGGCAGCAGCGTGGAGGGTGAGGGGGGCAGGCAGTAGCCGATATGCACAGGGAGTCAGCTTTTAAGCTGGATCTCCACACATGCCCATAGCATCACCCTTGGGGTGGTGTCCATAACCTCAATTTTGCCAGAAACTGGGAACTGGTAACACGGAATGGGTCACTTGGGCTACATCTACACTGCACTGTAGTTTGAAATAGCTTATTTCATAATTTGGCACTGTCTACACAGTGCCAAATTTCAAAATAACCCGCTATTGCAAAATAACCCTTACTCCTCGTGGAATGAGGTTTACAAGGACATCGGAATAGCGAGCACGAAATAACGGGCTTGCTGTTAAGATGCGGGATAGCTATTTTGGGATACTCTGGTATCCCAAAATAGTGTTGCAGTGCTGACATAGTCTTGATGATTATTTGTTCTGTTCATTCCCTCTGGGGCACCTGGTATTGACTATTATTGGAAGACAAGATACTGGGCTAGATGAACCTTGGAATGCCCCAGTATGGCCATTATTATGTTCTTATATAGGTTAATGACTTTCTAAAAGTCCAATACCTGGCAACCCAAAAGCTAGAGGATTATATTAGATTCAGTTTTCATGGCAAATGCTATGTCTGGAGTATTTAAAGGTTAACAGAGCTGAAGTCCATAAATTATCCATTAACTGGATTTTTAAAATTACCCGACCTCCTAACACTGCTCAGAGTATTCTAACTCATTGTGAAAAATAGCATATGTTTAAAAAGGAGAGGAGTTAAAACAAAGCATACATTCAACTGCATCCAAGGTGACAAGCTTAGAAAAATGCACTTCAAATTATTTAGTTGAATATTAACTGCAATTGTCTTAAACACGCTGTGCATTATTAAATGGTTTCCAAGACCTACCTTGACACAATTTGAGTATAATCTACCTGGTGTGTAGCTACTACCTAACAAGACACAGTATTTACTTTGTCCTGATAGTTATTGTTTTCCATACCTTATGTTTAGTATTACAGAATCAAAAAGCAAACAAATAGTTGGTCAAAGGCTGAATAAAGCAGTAGGGTTTAGTGACAACATTAAAAAAAAGATCATAGAACTATTTTTCATCTGACATTATTTAGTTTTCATCCCCCACACCCAATTCACAAAACACTCAAAACATTAACCGTGAGCAAAATTTCCATCAATAGTATTAACTGTGCTACTCACATGCAGACAATCTACTGCCACAAAACTAGACAAATAAGCATATTAGGTATGTTTTAAAAATACTCAGATATACAAATACCAGATTATATACAAGTACAAAGATGCCATAATTTTCTCTGGGTCAACTTCCTGAAGGTGTCGGGGGTTTCTGGGAAGTGCGAGATGATCTACACTCCCACTCACGCAGAGGCAAGAGGTAGCTCTGATAGTGAGGGAGCACAATTTAAAGGCTCTGGGGAACAACTAACCATCAGCCCTTTGCATACTCTCGTCCTCACTGTCTCCCCGCTTCGCTGTGCCCTCCCTTCTTTGCCCCTTCAGCTGCCTCACCAGGCGTGGTGCCAATGTTCCCTGTAAACTGCGTGGCAGGGTGGCTGTGCAGCTGCTAATTGAGCCCTGCCCAGAGGTTTAAGACTGCCGCACAGAGAGCTTCCTGGATGGGGAGGGACACTCCCTCAGCAGCAGAAGCCCCCTGCTCCAGACAATGAGTGTACTGGTATGGGAGGGGACATAAGTAGGAGGGAGGGAAGAGGAGGAGAACGGGGGGGGGGGAGTTTGGAACATGCAGTAAGTACGAAAGAGGAGAGGTCTGATTATAGTGATGTGATTAAAGCAGCTGGATTTGCCTGTAGCTTCCTGTGAGGAAACCTAGCACGCGCCTCTAGCTTCCTGGTCTGGAAGAGAGGGAGCAAACTGCATGGGGTAGGCGGGGGAAATGGGAGGCAGTGCTGGAGTCTGTGCAGTGAGGTGGGGACAGAGGGGAGTTTGTTTGGGGTGTCTTAGCTTGTTCCCATCTGGACTGCAGGCAGCAAGAGCCAGACTGTCTGTCTCAGCACAGCAGCCTTAGCTGGGCTGGAGCAGGCTGTACAGGATGGTGCGAAAATTTCAAGTGGGTTAAAAGCTTTTAGGCTGCTTTTGAATACTGGAACAAAAGGCTTGGCTCATGACATCTTCATGATTACATTTCAAACAAAGTTTACGTAGATGTTAATGTCTTAAGGTAAGAAAGGAAAGGGTTCTTTTAACAGATATTTTTTAGTGTTGGAGATATCTGCAAATTCTGATCTTAATGATTTTTTAAATAATCTTGCATCACTAGTTAATACATGTTAAATTGTTAAAACTAGAAGAACTTTACCACGGATCCTGTTTAATTTGTTTGGCCTTTCGATTGGAGTTGGATTCTGAAAAAGTGCTCGAGGGGCTTCTACTTTTTGAGTTAGTCACACATACACACACACACACACACACACACAAGGTGAAAGTTTCAAACCAGAACTTTTTATCTGTTTTACAGATCATTTGCAGAGCATGGATCCTAAACATCCCCCAGAGAAAGTGTATAAGCCTGAGTGAATGCCTTTCACTCTCCTTTCCAGTGTCAGTAAATATTATACTAATATTTTCAAGAAGAGCATGACTATTTCCAGTTGACTCATAGATTTGTTTAGCATCTTAAAGCCTTTTAGCCTTTTACATAATGGACATGTCTTTGATTTATTTATATAGCTATTTGCAGTATGCCCCATTTTATTAGCTTGAGTTGTTAGAAAGGATGATAACACATGTACTCCAAGGATAGTGTTAGTTTTCTTTATTTGATTTAATATTAAATAAACATTGTAAGCATTGTTTCTTGTTAATTATCCCTTGTTTTAATATATTGTCTTCCATACCCATGGACTGTTTAAAATGTATATTTATTTATACCTAGGTTTTTTGTTTGTACTGGGACACACTGCACCTTCACATACGACCTCAACATTGGTGGTGCATATAAGAAATTTCAATCTGCCCAAGGTTGGAAAATGTTAGAGGGAGCACTGCTTGCTGCTACTCCATAAACCCCCAGTGGAGCACCCCTTGCTCCCTGTGCTGTGCAGAGAATCTGCTCCTGGCAGAAGCAGATCCACAGCTTGCCCAGCAGATTCCTTCCTCCCTCAGTGCCTCTGGCTGGGCTACACCCTCCCACACAGGACACTGCCTAGGAAAAGCCAAGCCTTGCATGTGCCAAAGCTTCCCAGAGCCCTGAGAAACACTGGCAGAGAGGAGTCTCTCTGCTCCTCAGATAAATGCTGGAGTTCAACAGAAAGAAACCATTTCCAGACCATTCCTGCCCCAAACCCACAGGCTCCACAGTGGCCTTCATGCAAGACCTCAGAACCCCTTCACTGCCCTACTAGGTGCAGGCCCTGCCCAGGGAGTGCAAGGCTTCTCCATCCCCTAGATTTTGTGCACAAGGCAGCAGCCACGTGCACACTGCTCCTCCAGCTCAGGGTGCCCTCCTCTACTGGGCCACCTCTGGCAAGGCTCAATGGCCAGTGAAGCTTCTATGCAGCCCAGCATGTGTGGGGGTTCAGGGAAAATAGAGATGGATCTGCTAGTCCCCAGCTCCCCACTTCTGGGTGCTGGCAACAGTCCTGCCCTGCCTGCTGCCACCTCCTGCTCCAATGGCCCTGCATAGATCTCCATGGAGATCCACGAGACTCAGCTCCAACCGTTGAGCCACTGTGCAAGCCCAACTATGCTGGAAATGGAAGTCAGAAATCTGGAGAAGCATGTGACCCTGCATACCACGTGCTCAACCCATCCCTTCTGCCTCAGGTCAGGACACTCTCAGTACCTTGCAGGATTGAGCCCAATGGAACTACTTGTATGCTTAAAAAAACCAAAACACTCAAATACTTTTCTGGATAGGATTACAAGAACCTGATCCAGAGCCCACTGAAATGGGGAGTTTTCCAATGACTTCAGTAGACTCTGAATCAGGCCCTAACTGTGGATCAATGTCTGGAAGGGATTTGCATTCCCTTTACTTACATGTCTGTACAGGTTGAACCTCCTAAATCCAGGACTCCCTGGTCTGGCAACATCCGTGGTCCAGCAGGATCATGGGTAGTGCTGGACCAGAAAGCCCCACGCACCCAGGAGTGCAAGCCAATCAGGAATTCAGCAGGGAGAGTAGGATTGTTAAATTTAGACTAATTAACTAAATCAAATAGTCAATGGGATTTCCATCGACTATTCGATTAGTCTACAAAGGTGCGGGGCTTCCTTTCGAAATGTACAAAAGCCCCAGTGGGACTCCTTTTGTACATTTAAAATGGAAGCCCCGCAGGGAGTGGAGGGCCAGTGGAGGACTCCCCCACTGGCCCCCCTCTCCCTGGGGTGCCTCAGCCTTTGAAATGGACAAGAGCCCCAGTGAGGCTTTTCTCCATTTCAACAGGAAGCCCCTGCTGGCCCCGTGCTCCCTGTGGGGTTTCCTTTTGAAATGTATTTCAAAGGCTGAGGTGCCTCAGGGAACACAGGGCCAGCAGGGGACTCCCCCTGCTGACCCCGCACTCCCTGTGGGGCTCCCGCTGGGGCTCTTGTACATTTCAAAAGCAGAATAGCAGCAGAAGCGGCGAGAGTGGAAACTGTTTCAATCCCCACTCACACCGTTTCCACTGTGCCTCTACCACCCCTGGCCCCCATGGAGACAGTGCTTGGGAGGGAACCGGCTTTCCTCGCCCCCCCCCCCCCCTGCTGTCTCTCTCCGATAGAGGGAGCAAGGAGAAGGAAGAGACTAGTCGCATAACTAGTTGACTATCTGATAAGCTTCTGCTTATTGGATAGTTGACTAGTCTCTTACATCCCTAGAGGGGAGCCCCACCACCGGGACTGTAGAGATCCCCAGCTGGGCACAGCACAGCAGGGCAGCCACAGAGCTCCGTCCCCGACAGAAGCAGGGTAGCGGCGGATAGGGCGCTCCATCCTGGAGAGCCCCAGCCAGCCAAAGTCAAGCCCAAGCTCTGTAGCAGGAGGGCTGGAGTGGAACCAGCTGGAGGGAGAGGCAGTGTCCTAGGAAGCCAGTGGCAAGGGATCTCCCCTGATCCAGCAAATTCCCTCATTCGGGACTGGTCAGGTCCCGAGGGTACCGGACCAGGGAGGTCCAGCCTGTAGTGTTCAAAAATATTAGGGCTGCTCTTGCTCCCACTGAAGACATTCACAAACTCTCACTTACAGGTGATGACCAACATTAGTCTCCAGCTTTCAACTTGATTTGAGACGTCCTAGTATAACCTCCGTAAGATTAACTGCACTCTTCAAGGTATTATTATAAGTACTTTATATTTATTATTCGTGAGTATTAGTGAGCCACTTGTAGGACTCATTAATATTTTTTCTGGATTAACAATATTCAACCCCATAATCTAGTACTGTAGTAACTGTTTGTTAAACAAAGAACAAATGTATAGTTATGTTTATTCAAAACTGACCTTGAATGCTGATTCTAAACCAGAACAGTCAAGAAATCCTACAGAAAGAAGTGACCCAAGACGTCTGTCAAAATCCAGGATTTTGGTTTTAAACTCCACATAGTCATCTTCAAATTCCTATAAAATATATTTTTAAAATCCTGATTTTAATTTTAAACTACAAGAAATTTTTAATTTACTGAAACAAATACAACTATTTACAGAAAAGACATCAATGAAGATTCCAAAACACAACTGAAACTGACTTGATTAATTCAAAACCTTGGAACAAACAGTAATGTCTTAATATTTGCTTGCTTTTTAAATGGAGCTAGAAAAAAGAATTCAAAATAGATTTGTTTGTTTATATACATTTGGAAGAGGTTCACAAAAACACACAGACTCACGGAACAGTTTTGCAGAAGGCAAGGAAGCATGTACTAAACTTAATGACAAAAATTATGTTAATCAGAACCTGGGAAGAGAGAGGAAATGGGGGGGGGGCAAATAAATTAAAATATATATTTGACACTGAGGGATACATGCTGGGAGATACTGAACACAGTAGGCTTAACTGATAGACAAACCTCTGTCATGGATTATCTATAAGGGAGCTACTGGCAGGACAGTTTGCTAGCATTGCTCTCAAATTTTGAATAAAATCTTACTCCACCCCCAGCCCTAATTTCAAGTAATTTTAATTTGTTAATGTCAGCACATTGTGGAAAACCCATTCCTTTTCCATGTCGTTTGATGGGTGAGAGGAGGAGTGGGGGATTTGTTTGATTATTTTGGCGCTCTAACTGTATGAAGCTATGTTGATTGGGCTGACTTTATTGTAACTTTTGAAAGCAATATTTAAACTGATGTGCAGGCACCAGGGATTATTGGATAGGCACTTTTCAAGGCATAAAAGAAAAGATTAAATTTTTTTCTCATACATTTTGACAGAATCCCTTTACAATCTTCCAAAGAAATCACATTACATTAAAAGATAATAATTGTATGGTTTGTCCTGGCATATGATATTATTGTTAGCCAAATATGTGTGATATATGGTGGCACAAAATTAGAAAAGAAAACTGAGCTGTCCTATATTATTTTATTGGGTAGGGACTGTAAGGAGAGAAATGTCTACATGTATCGTGAATGTGTGCCAACTAACTATACTCCTTACTTTCATTCCTATGCTGTTAGCCGTTTAGTCAAACAAGTTTTAACATGCCTAACTTATCCCTTTACTTGTTATCAGAAAGTGGGATTTATAGGCATCAAAATTCTGCTCAGATACTCAGTTGATTTGAACGTTTAAGTAAACAAGTCAGAGTCAAAGATACTCCTTAGTTAAGATAATTTGAGAATCAGCAGCTACACTATATTAGGCCACTATATAAGTTGTTTTCTATATGAGAGCTTTCTAAACCACAGTATAGGTTGAAACTCTCTAGTCCAGCACCCTCAGAAGCTGACTGGTGCTGAATCAGAGAATTTGTAGGACCATGAGACGTCAACATTGTCTAGCAGCATTACCAACACTTCCACTGCTTACTGGGTTCTTAGAAGACATTCTAGGGTGAATCAGACCTAAGTAACAGCACAGAACACTGAGAGCCAGGACTCGTGGCTGTAAACAAACTTTATGGGATCACTAACTAAAATCACGCCAGACCACGAATGTTGCCAGACTAAAGAGTTCCGAACTGAAGAGATTCAACCTTTAATATCTAAAAGATATCAAGTAGTTATTGCTCAAATTTAGGTTAATATCTTGGGGCTCTCTATACACATAGCAGTTTGTAGGTTTGGACTCCCCATCTGGCTAAGTAATTCAGCTGAAAACATGGCTGGTGAAAGAACAAGAGTTCATGCACAGAATTTTCTTTCCGCTATGTACCTTATCTCCAAGCAGACATTTTCTCTTGATTTTATTACAGTGAAGTCATCATCAGCATGTTCCTACTGAAATCATTGGCAAAGCTCTCATCAACTTCAATAATAAAGGATCAGGCCCTAACTGAGATACCAGCTTTGTGAAGCCAATCTGGCAGACTTTTGTGTAGCTTAGCCTTGAGCAAAACAAGCAACTGGGAGCAAACATTTCAAACTCAAGTCCTCAGCTCATAGCACCGCAGGCAGCCCCATTAGTTGCCTTCATCTGTGCCTGGCCAGTTCTGCAGACTGACCTAACATTCATGAATAAAATAAATAACTTTAAAAACTAGGCATGTGACACCATCACTTGCACCATTTTTTTAAAATAAAAATTGCTCTGGATGATTTGTCAGACTCAAAGGGGGTGCAATCTGACTAAATTGCACAATTATTATGGTGCCTAAGCATGTTGGGCACCTTCTGTAAGGCATCACAGGACAGGAAAAAGAGCCTTAATGTCTGCTCATGCTGTAACTGAATGGAAACTCAGGGTATGTCTACACATCAAAATTATTTCAAAATAACAGCTGTTATTTCGAAATAACTTTCCTAGAGTTTACACAAGCCAACCACTATTTTGAAATTAAATTGAAATAGCGGAGGGCTTATTTCGAAATTGGTAAACCTCATTCCACGAGGAATAACGCCAATTTCAAAATTGCTATTTCAAAATAAGTACTGTGTAGACACTTACATAGAAATAGGTGGCCTCCAGCCTTCCCAGGGTGCCCTGGTGGCCACTCAGGCCTCAACCAAGAACACTCCTCTCCCTTTCCCCTCCCTAGAGCCCTTAAAGGGATAGACTCTGGCCACAGTGCCTGTGCTAGGTCCAAGCCTGCCAGCCCAGAGCCAGTAGTCACTGCCCCTGACCCAGTGGCCCCAAAACATGAGCCAGCAAGCCACTGGCAGCAAGCCCTCCACCGCTCCCCAGGAGCAGTCTGCCAGCTCTCAGGAGCCTGCCAGAGCCTGGAGAAGGCGGGTGCCTTCCTGGTCCAGGGTGGAGATCAAGGACCTTATTCAGGTTTGGGGGGGATGCCCCCAACGTCCATGATCTCCGCACTAGACGGGGGAATACGGCTGTCTATGGCAGGATAGCTGCCAGCCTGGCCACCAAAAGCCACATGCGAACCCAGGAGCAGGTTTGCATGAAAATCAAGGTGGTCGGGTGAGACCCCCAACCCTGAGCTTCCCCTCCCCTTTCTTCCCCTTGCTTCTGCCTTCCAGCTCTCTGCTCCCAGGTTTCCCCCTCTCCTCTCCCACTCTCTCTCCTCCCCTCTCCCACCTCCTTTCCCCAGTCTCACCAGAGTTTCATCCCCCGCCACCACAGTTTTGTTAAATAAAGAGAGTTTGTGTTCATGAAAATACATGTATTTTATTTTACATCAGGAAGGGGGGTTAGGGAGGGGTAAGTGGAAGGATGTGAGGGAGGAATGAGGCACAAGCCCCCAGTGGGGCAGACCAGGGAGGCTCTTAGTGCTCCTCAGGGTGGAAGCTCTCCCGCAGGGCCTCCTGGATACAGACAGCCCCCTGATGGACCTCCTGGATGGCAGCCTGCAGCAAGTGCAGCCAGGCTCGCAGCAATGCATCCACAAGAAGCACTAGAGTGCCCAGAGGCAGCTCTGGCTCCATGTTGCAGTGTGCTGTAGTGTCTCAAGTGAGGGCAACCAGAGCATGCAGAGACAAAATGCTTTGCTGTCCCTCATCGAGGTAGGCAAGCAAACAGGGAAACTTGAGAATCGGCTGTCCGGGGGGGTGTCCCTTTAAGCACAGGCCTCAGATAGCCTCAGGCAGCAGCTACAGAAAGTAACTCCTGACCTGATGCCCTGCCGGACCTGGTTCCAGCCGGCCTTAAATGCGATTCAGCGTCCACTCAGTGTGGACGCGCTATTTCGAAATAGCCAAATGCTATTTCGAAATGCATTTTGTGTGTAGATGCGTTATTTCTAAGTAACTTATTTCAAAATAAGTATTTCGAAATTAGATATTTCGAAATAACGCTGTAGTGTAGACGCACCCTCTGAGTTGCGAGTTCCATTATCTTTTTAGCATGATCATCTCTGTTAAATCACGTGCAGCTGCAAGTGTGGTCAGAGTCACAATAAAAGTTAAATTTGTTGTATTTTTTTGCACATCTGATTTGAAAAATCTGATTTATACAAATGTTAATAAGATTAAGTCAGTCACACAAACGCTGGGAAACTGGGGTCACCAACAGCATAAGCAAGTCCAACAAGGCCTCTTTGATAGCTGCTGGAAGTAAAGTAATAAGGACAGGTAAGAGACTTTGCACAAGATGGACAACTAAATAAATCAGACATCTTTAGAAAAGAGTTTTATCATTTCCAAAAACCCTACATAGAAAATAGTCTGAACATACAACAATCAAATGAGACAAAGACCAATCGGGGAGGTCTTGTGTGTGTTATTCCACATCTAGTCAATTAGAGAAACTCAGATATGTTTCTACCAATGAGATGTGACATATTCCTATATCAGATTAAGTAGTCTAGATATGTGCTCGAAGAACAAAGATTTTCTTTAGTCTTGATTGAGAACATAATCATGAGTCATGTCAATAAAACTGATCATATGAGGAAGTGTCTGAATTTCCAGTACTTTATATATTAACTACACAAAATATGCTGTGTATTGAGATGTATGTAGAACATTTGTGAGGAAATAGCTTGACATAGCTCATATACTGTGCACTGAGTAAACAGTATGAACTTTGAAGCTTCTGCAAACACATTAGTTTTACCCTGACAGCTATTATTAAAGCTTCTTAACATTACAAAACCCAAAGGAAAACATTTCCTGAAGACCCAAATAAAAGTAATGTTTTAGTGATGACAAGAAAAACATCACAGCTAATTGTTGCTTGTTCTTATTTTACTGTCTCTTCTTCAGTCAACAATAAAGCTGCATACAAAAGTAAGAATGCTCACTATAAAAAAGAAAGTTAATACTTTTTGAATACGCTTGAGTTAGCACTAAGCTGAAATGTCAATAAGCTTTAAATACAAAATGAGTGCTCTGATGTTTATTTTGAATGCTGCCTTTGCATAATCACTAAATAAGGAATCAATGTCTTAACAACTGATTAACTTACAACAACTTGCAATCTCCATTTCGTGAGACATGACAATAACTGAATTTTAACTAATGGCTTAGAAGGTTTATTAAAGAAGCTTCAATATTTAAACACGCTTTTTATATAGGGAGCATTCAAGAAATATTTTAAATGGGTAGAGACACGAGTGATAGTAACTTAAGTTTCTTAGGCACTGCCCTAGCTCAACCTGCTCCCTCCCTCCCCACCCTCCGGGGTGGAGCTCAGGGCAGGCGGTGGGGGATTGTGATACAACAGTATCTGTAAGAAATGTAACTGAGGGGCGGAGGCCAGGGGGTTTAGGGCAGAAGGTTGGAGTGGGGCGGGGAGTGCAGGACTCAGGGCAGGGGGTTGAGGTTGTTGTATGTAGGATGGAGTGTGGGATGGAAGTCTCAGGGCTGGGGCAGTCCCTGTTGATGACTCTACCCTGCACTGATCCTGTTCCAAGGCAAATGGGAGCTGTGGGGGCAATGGTCATAGGTATGGGAAGGGAGCTAAGGGTAGGTGGGGTGCTGCAGCATCCCTGGAATTGTGGCCCCGCGTCTGGGGTCCTGGCTGCTGGCCTCGCATGCCCGGGGCTCTCCTAATGGCCCTGCATACCACAGCCCCAGCTGCCAGCTATGCTGTGTGCACCAGGGCTGTTCTGCTAGCCATGCACGCCCAGGGGTCTGGCTGTCTGCGCCACATGCTGGGGTCCCAGCTGCCTGACCCGCACACCTGGGACTCTCCTGGCAGCCTCGTGCTTCATTCCCCATGCTGTGTCATGGCTGTCTGCCACTGGCCACGCACATTCAGGGGTCCCAACTGTCTGTGCCACACTTCTGGGACTCTCCTGCCAGCCCCGCATGCCAGCCTCAACTTTGAGCAGGGGGTAGGAGGACAGAATTGGGCCGGTGAGGGAGGGGCCCTCTTTCTTAGCAGTGCACCACACTGGGGCGCACCAGCTAACTTTCACCTTTGGGTAGGGAAATACAAGCTGAAGGTTAGATGATGCAAATTGCACACAACCCAGAATTTGGGGCAATGTAGCCTATACCCTATTGGGGATACAAAGGGTTGTCAGAACACAGCAGTGCTTCAGCCATACCTACATTCTCTCATTCATCCCTTAGGGCTAGGAGACAGGCATCATAAGAATCATAACACCAGCTTTTTCCCCCCCCAGAATGGTTTTAAGGTTTTCATACAGAGCAAAGTCTTATTGAAGTTGGAATCTGGTCCTAATATTTTGCCAGAATTTTAACCTGATCAGATTTAAGTTGAAGAATGTTTTCATTACTCTTATTAAAACAGTCTATTTTGCAACATGTATACTACAGACAAAACCTTGAGCTTGCTGAAATCATTGGCAAATCTTCCATTAATTTCAGTAGATTCAGACTTTCACTTTATCAATGTCAATATTATGAAAAAAGTTAGAAAATAAAACCTAACAATTATCAGATCGTACTTGCATGATTCTTGCATTTTTTAAACAAATCTAAAATATTTCAGATATTTGCAAAAATCACTACACTAAACAGTACCTCATTTTCTTCCATCCTCTATTAGTACATAAATGCTCTGCAATTCATTTACATAACCTTAGTATTTGGTTCTGTTCTAAAAAGTGTGTGTGTAAAAAGGGCATCTCCTTACGTAACAGGTGTTCCCTGTGTGCATTAAAAGTTCTAGATGCTTTAGTGACAAAAATAATTAACAACTGAACTCTACGGCTAAAAGCCCTGCAGCACCCACAATGAGGATAAAGGAAGCCTAAATTCCAATCATTTGCACCTGTACAAACACAATAAAGACAGTGGGTTACAGCAGGTGTCATGAAGGTTATAATCTGAAGACAGAAGAGTTACAGAAATATATATAACTTATAATTTGGCCCTGCATTACTGGTGAAGACACGAGAGAGAGAGAGAAACAAAGCTTAGTTTGACTTTCAGAATGCAAGCAGAGTCTGCAGGGGTGGCATGAGAAAACTAGTAAAACTTCCATTGACTTCAAATAG
This sequence comes from Pelochelys cantorii, assembly GCA_032595735.1. Taxonomy (NCBI): domain Eukaryota; kingdom Metazoa; phylum Chordata; order Testudines; family Trionychidae; genus Pelochelys; species Pelochelys cantorii. The sequence goes on from CM064327.1 coordinate 202,520,298, forward strand.
GCCAGGATTTCCTCTCATGGAGGGAGAAACATGGAAACTCATAATGCAATGTGATCAGAGTGAAACCAGAAAAATCAGAATCTATCAAACCGATAAAGGCTCTGATATGTAGGTATATCAGGTAGTAGACTCCACTGACATCCACCCAATTCCCATTCAGCTACACTTAACTCAACTGGTTCCTAAACTCACTCAGTGCCTAAGTCTTCAAGGGGAAAGTTCCCTGGACACCGAAGCCTATGTCTACACTATAGAGTTTTTTCAGAAAAACAGTCATAATTCCGAAAAAATTTCACTTACATCCACACTGCAATTGCGTTCTTTCGAAAAAAAATCGAAAGAACAGAGGCGTTTTTCCGGCATTGGTAATCCTCTTTCTACGAGGAAGAAGCCTTTTTCCGAAAGAGCTCTTTTGGAAAAAGGCACGTGTGGACAGGAAAGAGGGAGTTCTTTTCAAAAGAAGAGGAAAAGAAGAAAAAGCACAAGTGCCCTGGTAGCCACTCTGTTCATAGTAATCACAGCTTAAATGCAAGATAGCGTCCATTCTGTGTGGATGCTATCTTTCAAAAAAGCACATCGCTTTTTTGATGCGCTTTGTCAGTGTGGAAACTTTCTTTCAGAAGAAGTTTTTTCAGAAGATCTCGTCTAGTAAAGCTTCTTCCGAAAGAAGCCTGCAGTCTAGACATAGCCAAAGGGTATGTCTACACTGCATTCCTCTTTCGAGAGAGAAATGCAAATGCAGGTGAACGAAATTGCAAATGGAGAGCGGATTTGAATTTCCCATGCTTCATTTGCATAATTGCGTCCGGCGCTATTTTGAAATACCCTATTTCGAAAAAAGAAACGCTGTCTAGACGCGGTTATTTCGAAATTACCTCCTTATAAAATGAGGTTTAAGGGTAATTTCAAAAGAAGGGTTTTCTTTCGAAATAACCGCATCTAGACAGCGTTTCTTTTTTCAAAATAGGGTATTTCAAAATAGCGCCCGGACGCAATTATGCAAATGAAGCATGAGAAATTTAAATCCGCGCTTCATTTGCAATTTCTTTCACCTGCATTTGTATTCCTTTCTCGAAAGAGGAATGCAGTGTAGACATACCCTAAATGTCTACGTTTGGGAGAGTACACTGCTGCCTTGCTCTAGGCATCTGAATGCCTAATCTCCCACATAAGCTCCAGTGCAATCCATGAACCAGAGGAAAGACAGGCAAAGGAGTGCATATCTTTTCATTAGGCATATTCAAAGTAGGGATGTTAGATCTCAATTAATTCAATAATCGTGTAACTGCACAAAATCTAAACTGTTACACGATTATTTGATAGTCCCCAGGGGCAGGGCCAGCAGTCAGTGAGCTCCCACTCATGGGGAGCCTCCTGCCACCCTGCACTGATGCCTCTGTACAATTTTTGTCTACACTGCTCCTTCTTGCACAAAAACACCCTCTTGCGCAGAAGCCGTTCTGCCGCTTATTTTCAGGAAGAACGGCACCTGCGCAAGAGGGGTTTTTTGTGCAAGAAGGAGCAGTGTAGACAGCTCCTTCTTGTGCAAAAGCCCCTTCCGTAAAAATGGCATCTCATTAGGTATGCAAACGAGGCGCGGCAATATTAATCGCTGCGCCTCATTTGCATATCTTCTTGCACAACAATGAGCAGTGTAGACGTAGCCCTTGGGTCTCCCAAATCCCCTGAGTGCTCTAATCACTGGGCTAAAAGTTGGAAGGGTGGGGGGAGATGTGGTGGCAATACCATTCCATTCTCCTCCTCCTCAGGTGCCCATTTTGTGTGGAGTGAAAGACTCAGGCCTCTAACCCACCGGACTCCAAGAGAGGAGCTGCTGGCTATGGATTACTAGCAGAGATAGGCACCTGCCAGCAGCCTGGAATTAGGCACCTATCAGTGAGAGAAAGGTAGGGTTTAGGGCCTCATCTTCTCCCATGCACTAGTTTAGATATGGAGCCATGTAAAGTGCTAGCTTTTGTGGACTGCATTCTTAGTCATCTCTCTCTCACTCCATTCTTTGTATAGGGAGCTTAAGTGGCTAATTCAGGCATTTTAGAGCCCAACATTTGTTTCATGGATTCTTTTAGGTACATAAAAGTTAGGTGTAGCTACACTGAGCATCTCAACACCTATGTCTCTTTGTAGATCTGAGCAACAGACCATAAATAGAGCTGCCGGAGTGCCAGGTATACATGAGCGTATAAATTAAACTAAAGAAATTAATTTCTTCTAACAAATCTTTTTATGGAAGTTATAAAAGCAAGTTAATAGTGACTAATCCAAGCTTATATTTGGTTATCTTATATTTCTTTTAAAATGAAAACACTTGAAATTGAGACTGTTAGTGGGGATGTGACTAGTCAACTAGTCCCTCGACCAGTTGCTTCCTCCCCTTGCTACCTCTATCAGAGGCAGTGCTGGGGGCAGTCAGCTTAGGAGCCAGTTTCCCCCAGCACCATCTCTGTGGGGGGCAGGGGAGACAGGAGGGTAGCGGGGACTGGGCGCGAGCTGGGAATCAGCGGATTCCTGAATCATGCCCAGTCCCAGATGCTGCACCTCTGCTTTCTGCTTTTAAAATTTATTAAGATCCTGCCAACTAGTCCATTAGTTGATTAAACTAAATTTAACATCCCTAAATTTTAGTCTTATTTGTCTGTATATGACAGTCCTATTGAGTATGCAATGTCTATGCTGGCTCACTTAATAAAAATTTCAACATAACATACCAAAACGAATTTTTTAATTATGGCATATCAAGATTTGGCACACTGCAGCTGAAAATATGTGCCTTTGTTGACACAACAAATAAAATGCTGATACCTGTAACAATTTATTTTTAACTCTATTCCTCTAATTCTTTGAGATCCCATTAGACAACTTGATTACATACAAATTTGAAAGCATCATTGCAAAAAGGGGACAGAATTCTTTAAAAATAGAATTTTGGTTTCCAGAATGAATGATAAATAATAGTCAATACTAAAATCTTAAAATAAAAGATGCTACTACCAAATACTATCTGTATTATCAAAATATATATTTACATAATTTGAAACATAATGCTACATAAATAAATATTAAAATTGTACTAATTAATATATTACAACATGGTTAATATTATTTCTTGTAAGACATTACATAGCACACATGCTTTACAAGTCCCCTACCTCAATTTCCCAATAGAATCTACCTTAAGTTTCAATTCATTACTCATGCCCAAATCATGTCAAAACTGATAATATGAAAAGTCTCTTAGGGGTAACCGTATTAGTCTGTACCTGCAAAAACAATGAGAAATCCTAGGGCACCTTAAAGAATGTCTATTCTAGGAAATTATTTTGAAATAACTAAATTTGAAATAACAATTGAAATAGCATGTCCCCAGCATGGAGGAGCCTTGAAATTAGTCCGATACAGGCTCTGTTATTGTGGACGTGCAACCTTGATTTAGAGCCCCAGTTAGCACTGGGGAGTAATTACTCTGAATTACTCTGGGGAGTAGTTATTTCGAAACAGCAGCAGCAGAGCATCCACACTAACACTATTTCAAAATAGTTACTTTGAAATAGGCATTATTCCCCAAGGAAAGCAGGAGTACAGATTTCAAAATAATGGGAGTGGTAGTGTGGACACTCCACTTATTATTTCGAAATAAGAGGAGAAATAAGGGGGGGCTATTTCAAAATAACTCCTTAGAGTAGACCAGGGCTTAGAGACTAACTGGAGAGTAACTACCACTCCAATTCATCTGATGAAGTGTGTTTTACCCATGAAAGCTTATGGCCTAACAAATCTGTTAGTCTCTAGGATGCCATAGGACTTCTCGTTGTCAATATGAAGTATGACTTAGCTCTTAGATACCATTTAAAATGGCATATTAAGACAGTTAGCAAACTACTTTTAATAGAATGGTTAATTGATTGGTAGGAGCCTAAGTGGATTAGCATATTACCCTTTTTTAATCTCTGGAGACCAATGTTCACATCCTCAAAAAAGCCTGACAGATGCTTTTTGGACACTTGCGCACCTCAAAGTTCCCAAATAATTCAGTTAGGAGAAAATACTCAGAAAACTGCTCTTAGAAGACAAGCATAGAATAATAGCAAGACATGATGGAGGTGCATTAGTGAAGTTGTGATGGAAATTTGCATAATGCCTACTTATATTATGCCTGGCTCTAATAAATGCTATGATTTTTTCATGTTCACAACAACTAAATCTTTTCACAACTATTAAGACAAAATTTTAAAACACTAATACAAAAATTGCAAAGTTACCATATTATTGTAATCTGAAGGATCATATGTTTTCTCCTTAAAAACTTTACAGCTTTCTATAAATTCTTCATTCATTCTGTAGATTTGTTCACTCAAAGTTTTCCCCTTGACTCCACCAAACTCCAGCTTTTCCAGCTTTTGAAATTCAAACATGATAACGAAGATATCCTAAATCAATGAAAAACATATCCAATGTGTCTTAACACAAAACAATAGAAACCATTCTATTTGAGACGTTTTTGCCTGGTTTGACTCAAACCAACAAACAAAAATGGAGTTAAAAATCTGAACCACCTTGATTAACCAGGATGTAAGAAAGGAGGGTCTAAGTTTTGCAAGTTACTCCAGGTAGACACAGGATTCGTTGACACAGAAACACTCACAAGATTAGAACCTAAGTGGAAACACAATTATCCAATACAAATAAATAACTGTAAAATTTGTTTTAATTTCATCAGTGACCAGAGTAGAAAGAATTAGTGGAACTGAAACAAATACTTTCATTGATTCCTTGTCATTATGCTCTACAAAATATTAACATGAAAGTTAGACATAAATTTGTTTCAGAGAAGTAATGCTGAACCTTTTATCACCTTCTTTGCAGTCTTTTCTGAATAAAATTTAGTTTCTGTAGTCTCAATTTCACACAAAAGAAATAAGTTTCATGTGTCCCAGAACTGTTTGATAACATATTTAGAAATGCACACTTGCAACTCTTTTTAGGAACAACAGAAAACATGTTTCTCTGGCTATACTGAAAGGAAAACAGGAGACACTTGCTGTGGATTTAATCAGGCCACAACTTAATAAATAAATATTTATAATTATTATTATTATTGGACTACCCAGGAGACAAAAGTGTACAACGCAGGCAACTCCATGTTCATTCAAATAACTACCCAGGGCTTTCACCAGCCCCCCCCCCTTCATTTTCCATTCAGATTCCCCAGCCAGCCCATGGCTTACACATTACCATTCACCCTCCTTCATGGAGGGGTTAAAGTGGGTTATAAGGAAGGATTCCTATGATTCGTATAGCAGGGAGTCAAACCCCCACCCCAATCTCATTCCATTTCTTTAACCGGCACCTCCTTTTTAAGTTCTTTACCAGGCCATTTATCTGGTCACTGGGTACCTTCCCTATAGAGTATCTGTACTGGACATCTGCCTCAGAGTTATGAAGTGAGTTGTGACATTGTCCTAACTTCCTTTTCTCTTCACCAGAATAGGTTCTTTCCGACACTCACTGTGGGAAAGCAGGAAAAAAAAAACCCAACTCCACCTAGGCCAATGTGGTGGTGAGAGAAAAATTCCTTCAGAGCCCCCCTAAAAGGATCAATTAGCGCAATCCCATAGCAGGTCCTGACCAAACTGATATTTGCCATCTCAACGGGAGGGAGGAAGGGCAGGAGCTGCATTGCTTGCTGCATACACGAAGGGCTTGTAACACTAGGGCTTCCACCTTTTAAATATTTTGCCCTATGTTCCCAGGGATGACTCAGTATGACCAAGATGACTCCCACCCACCTTTTCGCTGCAGTTTCTGAAACACTGCTACCTTTCTCCAGCAAGCTCACTCAACGTCCCCTCTGCTTCAGATGTGGTGTGGTTATTCTCAGATATACTATGTTGCTTGAAAAATGGATAACCTTAATTGCAAATAGTAAATAATACCTCAATTTTCACTAAGCGGTTGAGAAATAGGTCAAATCTGGCAAACACCATATTAGATTGGAAATCCCATGGTTTAAATTCTTTGTCATTGGTGAAGTAACTTGCCAGCTTCTCTCTGTGGCTAAAGAAGAACATCTTAAAGCTCCTTAAGGTATTTACAGCTATTTTCACATGTTCCAGTGTTTCTTCAATTTCTCCTTTCAAAAGATCTTCTGGTGAGAGGTATGATCTAGCCTAGAATTTAATAAAAATGATAGCAGAAGAACAAAAGAGTCACTGCTTATCAAAGCTAGCCATGACTTTAGTCAAAAATATACTTCTTACCATCTATACAACTGCTAATAATATTTAAATTAATCACATTAATTAAATTAATTAAAAACAGATCTAAAAATTCTAGCTTGGCAATTTTCCCAAGTTATATCTTACATTTAAGATGCTCTAAACAAAACACTTTTTTAAAAAAATCAGTATTTGCTGCAGCATATCATGTTCTCAAATATCAAATCTGTAACCCCTGAAATCAAACTTTCCCTGGTATGCTATCTTTGTACACAGTGAAAGTGCAGTGGTTTGTTTATGGGGGGGGGGGGAACCCCCACAAAAACAGATCAGAAATACTTAGGGGAAATATTAGTGTTAGAGATGGATGTATCTGTTTATTGTTTAATTCCTATCTTAGCTCTCTAGCCTTTATTACACATGCTGCTAAAACTGCCAACTTCAGACCTATATGACTTTTTTTCCTTTGTAAGTTAATAGAGTGGTTTGGTTATTTTAAGACAACTCATTTATGGACTCTTTAACTATCCACAGTGAAAACTAGAAATAGCTATGTCATAGTAACTGTTTTATGATAGGTGGTGCTGCCAGCTCCACCTATAATGAAATTGGCTAACACTCCCCATTATTAGACACAGATACTTGCAACTCTAGAAAACAGTAATGCTCAAGATAAAGCTTTCCATGTCAGGATCAGACTGAATACTTTACTGAAGTTCTGCAAAAATGTTTCAGTGTGAAATAAAGACATTTTGTTCATTTTAAAAAAAATTTACAAGTGTTTCATTGAGATGCTCTACCGCACTTCTGTTCCTTAAAGCAGGGACCTGAAGTGTGGCAAAGAAAGTCACCAAGTTGTCTTTTGTTTTCTCATTAAGAACCCAGCCAAAATCAGACCCAATTATAAATCTTGGAAGATCGCCATTTGCACAGGCTCATTAGAGCATTGTTAGAGTCTACAATCAAAATTCTCTCCATCTTTTACCTTTGGAGAAGAGATGTCCTGACACAAATGCAGAGGGGTGAGAAGCAGAGCAGCAGTGCTAGGAAGAGGGATAAGAGAAGGAAGAACAGGAATACGTTGGAGGGACAGAAGCAGAGAGAAAGAGATTGAGTGCAAGGGGACCCAGCAGCAGAAGTGTGAACATGAGTGAACACTCCCCTCAGGAATAAATTGAACCCAGAACTCCATCAAAAGTCCCAACTATGCACAAAATAGCTAAGCATCATGTAATTAAAAGATATATCATAATACACATGCACAAGCAACCTTAATTCTGGTATTTTCTAACTTCTGAATGCTTGAATCTGCAACCTGAGCATTCTTTTAACGTAGTTTTTGTAATATAATTTTGCATATAGGCCCTGGAAAGAATTACAGAGGTTTGCATATAGAACCTGGATAGAATTACAGTAGTTTTCTAGCTATCGATATTTTAAAATAAGTAGTATCAAAGCAAATCACTTAATTATCTATAGTTGAACTTTAATACCTAAAACTGAAAAGCAAAATTTTCTTTGTGAAACAGAAAGCAATTTCCAAAGAATCTAAGAAATAATGAAACAAAACTATAGCCTAATGCAGTGGTGCATAACCCAAGGGTTGCGACCCCCAAGGGTCCTGGGGGATCACGGTGCTTTGATCCAGCCAGCTGGGGGCTGGGCCTGGCAGTTGGCGGCCCCTGTGGCGCAGGGGTCGTGAATGAAAAAAGGTTGTGCACCACTGGCCTAATGCAAAAGTTGCTTATTGATTTTGCTCATTACAGTGGTGACCTGGAGTAAGTCTTTACCAACAGGTTCTCTTTTACATGTAAAGTTATTGCCAAAATTCTCCACTGAAATAATCAATTTTGTCTGAGTATTAAATATATGATTAGGCTTTGTGATGAATGGGAAGAGTACTACCATTTTCTGGGCAGCCTAGCCATTCAGTTAACTAAATTGCCTGTAAGGGTTAAAACCCACAGGCAGTGAGTGGGTCCTAGAGAGTCTCCAGGAATTCTAGAGAAGCAGGAGAGCAGGGAGCCAGGAGATTCAATGAAAACAGAGTATGGGTTTTTGATTTGAAAGCGGGACCGTCCTGCTGCAGTCTTTGTGTAACCAGAGCAGAGCTGGACAGACATGAGTTAAGCCAGGAAAACAGGCATGGAATAGTCAGACACACCCTTGCCTAGGGAAGGACTAAAATCTTGAAACTACAGATATGTGAGTAGAACATGAAGTGTTTAGTCAGTCATGATCAAATTCTTTTCTTTATTTTTGGGTTTGCTGAATTTCTCTTTGCTGTTCCCATGTACTACACCCCTCCCCATACACTAACTTTTAAACTGAATCCCAGGGAAGCAATTCTCTGTGCCTCTAATCTGTCTTTTTTTCAGTGGTTCTGAAACACTTGGCAACCAAATAATGTACTAAGCATGTTTTCTTTGTTATATTAATTTTAAAAAATCACCTTTTAAGGTCATGATTTGGTTCCTGTGTCCTAGAAGGCAGGAGGTTCTGTGTGCATGTGCCTAAATCTGCAAGGTCAGCTAGTAAGAGAATTACAGAGTTTTAGGGGTTTTTAAAGCTCTCTCCAGATGGCACCCCACAGGAAAGAATTCCTAAATGCATCTTCCTGCCTTCTCAAAGGCATTTAGGTGGTGGCAGCGTACCATCCAAGGTCAATAGCTCCTTCCATCAGATTATTTCAAAGTGCCTCACAAGCATTAATGAATTAAGTCTCACAACATTCCTATTAGGTATGCAAGTTTTAGTATCCCCATTTTACAGATAAAAAACATCTGAAACAGAGTGGTTGATGAAGCAGCACCATATCACAAAGGGAGACAGTTTGGAAATAATCCTGGTATCTGGACAGCCAAGCATGTATTATAAAAAACTAGGTGGAACTGCTGCAGAATAGTACCAGGCAACAGGCTGGTCTCACGGTTAGACAGGAGATGGGGTTCTACCATCAAAAAGCAATCCAATATCTACAAAGATCCACAGACCTATCACTGACACATAAACATCAGGTACGACTTTGGGGGCACTCAGTTTACACCACAGTAAAATGGGGATGATAACAACACACACCAGTTGGGGTGTTGTGAAAATGATGCAGATGACATCTGACCCAACACCTTTGGATGTAAATTCACTGACAATATAGAAGAGTAAAACATTGTTTTTGCCTGGTCTGGCTTATTCACATTTGAGGCAAACTTGTAATTAATGATAAACAACAAATGGTCTGGTAGCATTTTTAACAAAACATGTAGATGGTATCATGAGCCTACGAAAGCTCATGATACCATCTACATGTTTTGTTAGTCTCTAAAGTGCTACCCGACCATTTGTTGTTTTTTAAGTTTTTCCTGTACAGACTAACTCAGCTACCCCTTGAAGCTTGTAATTAATGGTTGTTACACAAGAACATAAGAACATAAGAATGGCCATACTGGGTCAGACCAAAGGTCCATCGAGCCCAGCATCCCATCTGCCGACGGTGGCCAATGCCAGGTGCCCCAGAGAAGGAGAACAGAAGACAATGATCAAGTGATTTATCTCCTGCCATCCATCTCCTACCTTGTTATGAAGGCTAGGGCACCATACTTTATCCCTGGCTAATAGCCATTTATGGACCTAACCTGCAAAAATTTATCAAGCTCTTTTTTAAACCCTAATAGAGTCCTGACCTTCACAGCCTCCTCGGGCAAGGAGTTCCACAGGTTGACTGTGCGCTGTGTGAAGAAAAATTTCCTTTTATTAGTTTTGAACCTACTACCCATCAATTTCATTTGGTGTCCCCTAGTTCTTGTATTATGGGAAAAGGTATTTTTCTATAATCACTTTCTCCACACCATTCATGATTTTATATACCTCTATCATATCGCCCCTCAATCGCCTTTTTTCCAAACTGAAAAGTCCCAGTCAGATATAAGAACTGAATTTATGAAATTAGTATAATTCAAGTGAGAAGTTACCTACACAATAGACTGGAAAAAACCCTCTCCTCTTTGCTCTGTTGCTGTCTCGCTTTTCTTTTTCCTCACAGCTCCTCTCACACTTACAGGAAAAAAACCCTACACTCCCATCTGCAGTTATTTTTCATTATTTAACTCTACCAGGCCTTATTTTGAACTCTACCAGTGGCCAAATATTCTTTGAGGTTTCCTTCCAAGACAGTTAGCATCCCTCCTGATTGGCTCTAAAAGTTGATGCCATTGGAGTAAAAAATCAGAATTAAGAAGTAAAACAAACAGAGTCTCACCTACATCATTCAAACTAGTGTACTATCTTCCTTTTTAAGCAGAATCTGTCTTGTGTTTGGAGCACTCATAGATACTGTGGATTCTGAGACATATATTCTTATTGAAAGAAACACATTTATAGCAATAGTAAGACTAGATTAATTACTTTGTAAATACAAAATTAAAAGGGCAAAACTTAATAATAGTCGGTGCAGGAATTCAGGAAAGCTTCAATGGGAAGATGAACATTCAAATTTTGTAACTTGGCCTTCCAGAATCCGGTGTAAACATGGTAGCAGGGAAAGAGATGGCATAGAAAAATGAAGGCATGACAAAATGGGGACTGGCCACCGAAAACCTATTCTAGAAATAAAAATAGACATGGAAGGCTCAGCAGCATAGCATTGTTTAATGTGGAAACCAAAACAGATTTCTGAAGCCCATTTCTGCTCCCAGGGCTTGACTACATGATCTTGTATGGGCACTGCAACCATTGTTTGTGACCCTCTGTTATGCTGGTATTCCACCTTGCATTCAAAAAATAATTATATTTTCTTCTGGGGCACAGGTGGTCACACCAGTTTTTTCTGAGAAAAGCCAAGCACTACTATGATTCCACTCTAAACATGAAATGCAAATATTACAGCTGCAACAGTACATTCCGTCCTCCCATTGCTATCTCCTAGTTTTCCTTCTTCCTGTTCAGCAATAACTCTGACAAGCCTCTGTCGTAACAGCATAAATCAGGAGTAATGAATAGTGTGAAAGGAGAATCAGGTCCTTCATCTCATTCTCTCGCCAGCAAGAGCCTAGAATACAATGCCAGTTTAATGCATTCATGCTCTGGAGTAGGCTAGAGGTGTCAATTTCTCTTGTGTTTCTCCAAGGTGCCTTTTTTGGCCAACAAACAAATGCTACTGACTGTTTTTGAAGGGAGACCCAACTATATTTGCTTGGCCAGAAGTACAGTGTCCACAACTCTGAAACATGAAGAATGGCTATATTTAAAAGCTACCACTGTGAACACACATCTTAGCCCAGTGTATTTCAGATGCCTGGATGGAAAAAGTGGGAAAGGATCTGTATTTGTTACATTATTGGGACTTTCCAATGATGCTAAAATGGGACACATCTGTTGATTGTGGAAGGATAGAAAATAAAGCATTTTAAAGTCACTCACTGACAATTTGCTTGCCAATCCCCTCCCCCGTGTGTGTGTGTGTGTGTGTGTGTGTGTGTGTGTGTGTGTGTAACTCAGTAGTTATTATCAAGTTTGCAATATGAAAAAGCAAATAGTTACCATTAAACCTACTAAGGAGAGCGATGTTGTAACTGCCTCGCAACAGAAGAAACAACTTGCTAAGTGCTGTGTGATTTTTAACAAATATCTTTCCTTCTTTAGGCAAACTGATTATTGCCTTTTTTAACAAAGAACTTGTGAAATGGCAACACTGATAGTTGTAATTATTTGATTGTGCTGCAAGTGAAATGGTAACTGGAGATCTCTGCAGAAATATGATTAATCTTCTAATTATGGTGTTATTAGAAAACTAATACAGACTAAATTCAAACTCTTGTTTTTAGCATACCACTTATTGACTGGCTCTAATTTATTAGGTACTTATATATTTATGATTCATATTTTGAGGCTACCTGGTCAATGAAGAGATTGCAGAACTCTTGCAGTAGCACTATTATTCGTGCAGGCACACTGTAAAACTTGGAGTGACTCCAGATCAGGCAGATGATGTGAAACAAAGGGGGGATTAAACCATGAATCTTGGGGAATTCTGTTTCCTGAAGAAACTGAATGTGTCTTCTCAATGGTCTCAGGTACAGTTCAATATCTTGGGCTTCCATAAGTGCTGTAAAAAGAAAAAGAAAATGCTAAAACTTCAGATAAGTTTCTCAATCAACTTATTTATATTGAGGAGAAAAATTATTCTAGTCTAAAAAGAAAATATTTTCATTGCACTAACTATAAATATTAGAAGGCCTCTCACTGTCAGGTGGACAGCCTAACTTTGTAAATTTAATCATAATTTCATTTCCCCCAAAGATACAGAACGACAACAGTTCTTATCCAGGGAGTAAAGGCATATAAGCTAGGCCGCACAACAGAAGGCTCATTCAATCCCCATTTACTAGTTCTGCTGCTGGAAAGCTAGAGTTCTATGCATCAGAATTCTTTCTTTTCCATCTATTCCTCCTGCCTTAGCCAACCGGCATGGAGTGATGCAGAAGTTATCGCAGACCTACAAGTGAAGTAATAAAGCATATGCCATCTCATCAAGTTCTCATGATAGATAACAAGAAGGAAAAGTCAGAGGCCTATGGTTTTATTAAAAACTTTGCTGGAGAAACGGCATGTTCCCAATCTATGCTCACTGGCAAAGAGCAGTGTATTTGTGTGTACCTGTCTATACCAGGAAAGTCAGACAGTGAAGAAAGAAGTCTCCCTTCCTATTCCATTTGCATAGGATATCAAGAGACACAACATGCCATTCCAACATTATTCCCATAAGCCTAACTGGCAGGATCTGTGATGATCTTTGACAAGAGAGCAAACTTTGGCAGTCCCATAAGCTGTCCTTCAATATAGGGAAAAGCCTTGTTGACCAAGTAGTGAAGAGGCCTATAAATCTTCAGTGGGATAACAACTGCTGAGGATATTTTTACCAGGGTAGGGGTCATTGTGTGACACATTATATGATGGAGTAGCAGCTGGTCTGTAATGATGTAAAAAAACTGAATGTTGACCTAGTTATTGGGATGATTACTGTATGAGTATAATGGGTTAGTGTAAGAAGGCGTTGTGGGGGAAGGTTAAACAACTCCATCTCACACATTTGAAGGATGTTTTGAGAGAATGTCATGATAGGAAAAGGCCTGCATACACCAGAAACCAAAAGAACAGCAGCAGTTTAAAAAGGGACTCTCTTAAGAAATGGGAAAAGTGTTTGGGGAAACCAGCCTAAGGATGCTATGTTGACACTTCACATTCTAAGTGTGAATTCCAGCATGAGCATGAGCTACTACCCACAGTAGCTCTGACAGAGCAAGTACACAAAAGATTGTGGCTGCCTTAGATACATACTGCTCCAAGATGCTAGGTATGTACTTAGGACATCTTGTCCCTCCCACCTCTCATGCTGACATAGCTACACTCTATTTTCACTGTGCTAGCTCAATTTACACCTCCAGCTTGAAGAGTAGATATACCCTACATATTGCTCAAGTTTCTGAAGAGGTTAGACTTGCCTACATTGCCACGAGGGAGGTAAAGACTTTAGGTAAAAACAGATGTGTGTGTGGACTGCTGGTTGTTTAAAAATAGTTTCTGTGTGACACTGACTCAACTGTTCAAAGAAATGCTGTAGGAAGAATGTCACACTAAATTCTCCACTGGTCTTAGAGGCCTGAAGAGAAGAACCACGTGCGTCTGAACGCAATTTTGGATAAGTGCTATTCAAATATAGAGTACGTTAGTGCCGGGCCCAGGCTAAGCGTGAGAGAACTGAAAAATTTTATCCCAGGATAGGTAAGGGCATGAGGCCCAACATCAGAGCACACTCAGAGAGACCCGAAAAGGAACAGCAATGCAGCTACACATGACATACTGGAGCCCACTTCCACTTCATGCATTTGACAAAGTAGGCTCCAGCCTACAAAAGCTTATGCCCAAATAAATGTGTTACAAATGCTACAAGACCTCTTGCTATTTGTTCATAGGTAATTATTGATCATTTAAAAAGTGTTGCATTCTAGCTTGACATCTAGTACATATTTTGACAACATAACTAATGCAGCAAACAAACACAATATCATAACAAATGTAAAAAATAATTAACAAAACAATTTCACATTAAACTGAAAATGATTCTCTGTATTTCAACTTTTTGTCCAATAAATTGTTAACTTTTTTCCAAATATTTGTACTTTCTATATAGTATCTTTAATGATCTTCAACAGGAAGCCATTACTGTTAAATTGACCTGGAGAGCTGTGACAGATGAACCAACCTATTATATCTTTGGCTGACTGGTGCCTCATTCTCTGGCAGGGAACAATATTGAGCCAACTCAAAGGTCTGCTCCTATTCAGAGGAGAAATTCCATTCCTGTGGTCTGGAGAGGGACACCACAGTTAAATCTCTCAGCATCCCTTTTCTACAGCAGTTTACACAAACTCCTGGACAAGAGTGCTAGTGGCTCTTTACCATGCATGAATGCTTAATGCCTCTGGGGAGCTGAATACTCATGTCCTTACAGAGTGGAATCATTGGTGGGGGGGGGGGGGAATTCTAACAAACTAAGTAAATTCAGGAGTTCATTGCTGCACCTATCTCCTTGTCCCCCAGATCAAAGATGCTACACCAGTTTAATAGGCTACCCCCTTGCTCAAACAGAACTGCTGCACCCATGCATTGGCTCGGTCTACATTCCTCCCCACATTGGGACTGTGGAGTAGCATAGCAGACCATTAATCACAAAGCAGGAGAGTGACTGATTCAACATCTCTAGAGCAGTTTACAATACCTATGCTGCCTTGATACAGAGGATAGCATCTGGTTATGGAACCTAGACATCAACCAGTGACATCAGCATACAAGACAGACCCATCTATTAAATGGGCATAATTTACCTGCCTAACAGCCACGTGCTGCTAAACTAAGCCAACAGGAGACAGTGTAACCTAGTAGAGAGCACATTGGACTGGGTCTCACAAGACCAGGGTTCTAATCCTGTCTTGATCACCTGGATGGCCTTAAGCAAGTCACTTCACCTCCAGGAGTCTCATTTTCTTGTCTGTAAATGGGGCTAATAATACTTACCGCCATTGTAAAGCACTTTGAGAATTACTGATGAAAAGTACTATGGTACAGCTAAATATTATTATTGCTTACTAAGCTAACAAATCATAAGAAAGATGACACTTTAAGAGTACCATGCATTTTTATTATATTTCATTCAAATTTCATTTTCATATTATGTATATAAATACAAACTAATGACAAAGGAATATCTGGCTAATGTACTAATCTCATGTTATTCATATTAGCAATAAAGTCTGCAGACCAACAGATATAGTACACAGGTAGACTCAAAATAATGTATAGAAACACAAACACTATTTAATTACCACTATATCTCTTTCTGATTTTATGTAAATAAGTATCCACATAAACTTTATAAAAGTAAATAATGAGCAAAGTCTAAATACAGAGTGGCTTGATTTAATGAGTATATGCTGCTCCAGTAGCACAGTATCAGTGGAATACTATAGTGTCATGTTAAATAATATTATCGATTATTCTATAACACTAACATATAAAGGTAGACAAAATATAAATTTCATTCAAGCTACCCTTACCATTTTCTACATCCTTGAAAATGTTCTGAGAAGTAGGATAATAGCTGCTCTCTTTGGCTTTTAAGATCTTAACCATATTTTGAACAACAGGAGACTGAAGCTAGAATTACAACAAAAACAAAAAAAAAACCTTCAGTGAAGACCAAATTAAAGAACATTTCTGTCACAGAGTGGAGTAGAATGTTTGCCTGGATATAGAGAGTAAATTCAAAAGTTTACTGCCAACTTTAATAGAGTCAGGATTTCACACACAGCATTTTTTTAAATCTCACATTTATGCACATTGGGCCTGATCTAATATTCATGGAAATCAATGGAAAAAGTCTGTTTGACTTCACTGCATATTGGGTCAGGCCTTGTATGCTCATAATGTTTATCTAATTTATACAGGAGCACTGCTAACAACAAGGATAGTAGGAATCCAGAATTTGAAAGAGGATGGTAACAGATCGGTTTTCCACCTCCAAGCAATATTTCATATTTGAAATATAAATAATTTTGATAACTGCACAAGATTTCAATAAAACAGGGCTGGAGGATTTGTAACATCAGTTTTAACAAATCAGTACTCTGAAGCAGCAGCTCCCAATCCCACAGCTAACATAGAAGCTACTTCTATTACGTTGAAGCCTGATTTTCAAGCCCAATTCCTCCAGAAAGAAATCTTTCCAACTGTGTAGCATTTTCTCACAGAGAGGCACTGTAAAAGATTTCTAAAGTTCTGGATTCATATTTTCAAATCAGCACAGGGAAGTTAGCCATCTCTCTCTAAAAATTAATGTAACATATGTAATTAAATCCTTTGCACAGGTTCAACCAAGATGTTTCAAATTTTTTCATTATCATTTACATTTTGAAAGTTTTCCTCATTATATGTCTCAAATGGCTTGGCCCAGAAACTTCAAATTTTATTTTACTGAATATGTGAGGGAAACTGCCTACTTGTAGCTTTTTATTTTGGTCGCATTATTTTCTGTGGGAAAGAGAGCAAAGATATAGTCTGAAAGAGACATAGTAAGAGTTAGGGTACACAGGAAAGATACAGAGTAGAGGAAAGGCTAAAAATGAATTGGAGAGATGGGAAACAAATACAAGAGAGATAAAACACATTTTTTAAAGTTCTTTCCTAGTAGAAATGATTGATGCAAAATGATAAAATAAGTGTTTGGGGTTTTTTTTTTAAAAAAGGATTGTATAAAACAAACTGTGGGTTCAGAAGTTTTCCTGTGGCCACCCTACCTGTACTAGCTCCCCTCAATTTTATTATTTTCAGAGAGCATGGAGAAGGTTGATGCTAGAAACTTGGAGAAGGAAGAAGGGGATGCTGAGGACTCATAGGTAGGGAGACTCCAGATATTACACAACCACCTCTTTTAAACTTCTGTTGCTCATTTAAAAAAACCCCACCAAACCATCACCACCAACCAGGGAGATTCCTAAAGAAAAAGCTCATTTAGTGAATTTAGTTTAAAAGGTGTGTTTCAGTGGAGTCTGGTTAACCACCACAAATATTATATATATATATATATATATATATATATATATATATTTTCCTGACAATATACACAAGTGACAGAGCATTTCAAAATGAACAATTAAGGGATCCGGACAGTTCCCCACTGCCATGTAGCCCTTCATCACCAATCATCATACTCAGTTATTTACACCACTCACCCATTCTTAACTCCCTTTTGTTTGGGCATATCTATGGAGACAGACTAATCAGAAATCCAGATCTTCAGTTCTGCCAATTGTCTGGAAACAAAGACTCATTTTGAATACAAAAATAAGACAGCCATAGAGGGCTTCCCTTAATATCTGCTGAATATATGAAATCACTTACTTGATCATATATGCACAACAAATTATCTTTTCTCGTCTTCCAGAAGTTGAGCTCAGTTTGGGGATCTGAATGGACGCCCTGCAGAAGAGGTTGAACAGAATCCCTTTGCAGTACATCGCGTATCTGATGTGACCATTTAATAACCATAGATTCAATTGCATGTAGCACTGTCCTAGTATATGGATATTGTCTGCAGAAGGGAAAAAAATTATCAATGTTTTTGCTGAAGTACAGGTGGTGTGCAAAGGGTAGTGGTATGGTAATATGTGTCCTTGTCCCTCTCTTTACACTTTTATCATGAACATCTTAGTGTGAGTACCTAGAATATTGAGTCCAGTGCTGATCAACACATTACAAAAAGATACGTTCAAACCACTATAACTACATGATCAGGGAGCCATAAGGATTGATTTGAGAAAAGAATAAAGGGTTTATTGTCAGTAAACAGATGATAATTTTGTCAGATCTAAACACTATTCAAAGCTATTGGCCAAAAACTTTTGGTTTGTGAACAATTCACTGTGAATGTTCAGTATTCAGAATAAAAGGTTTGTTGTTTAGTTTACTGGTCCTGAGTCACATGATAATGTTCCTATTTCCTGACTGGATGATTATAAGTTACAATCAGATTTCCAGTCCAAATATTCAACTTTCTGAGTTCAAATTCACTTCCTATGAATATTCTTTAACATTTTCTAATAGGCACTATTTCTAGTAACATTCCAGGCTGTTAGTTATCTTGCTATAATATATCACGGGGGGGGGGGGGGGGGAGGCACTCCAGCCAGGCCAGAGCAGCCCTCCACCCCCTCCCTCTGCTCACCTTGTTCAATTGGTTAACCAATTAAACATAACATTTAACCAATTAACTAATTAAACAGGATTTTACATCCCTAGCTGATCTACACCCAACCTCAGCAGAAATTACTAAAATTCATTTAAATTCACACCTTTGGTTGTTTCATAACAAGTCTGTGCATGGATATTCTTCATTAAAATATTTCACTGTAGTTTAAGGGGTTAAAATCCATTAATAACATGAGATGTGAATTAAAACAATTATTTCAGTGCAGATTTGTTTATAGATAAGTACTAACCTTCTCTTTTCTGTCTGGGACCCATGGCTCTCACCTCTCTGGTCTTCTCTGTCTAAAATGCCTGCATGATGTCATCTTCTCCCACTGCCCTTCTCACACCACCTTGCTATATCTTAATATACTAAATTCAAGAAGACAGTCCTCACCTGCAAGGCTCTACATAATCTTCTCCAATATAAATCTAATTTCTCTTCATTCTCCCTCCCATCCCTTCACTTTTCTTTGCAGCCAACTTTCCCATTTTGGGCTTTATGCTTATGTCATGCTGCTGGAGCACTTCCCCTGTCCTTACCCAGCAAGCACTTTCTCTTGTCTCTCCACTTAAGACAGCAGGGCTTAGATCCTGATTGAGGCCCGGAGGCCCCACACATTACAACAATAAGTATAAATCCTTCCGATCTGAGTAACCTCTCTGTGCAGACAATCTGTCCTGAATACTTGTCATATGTTTGCCTTATTTAAATTGTAAGCTCTTTGGAGCTTCAATGTGTAAATTTGTGGCACTTTAATACTGTTTACTGAAACCACAATGACCACTACCTGCTCAAAGGATGGTCTCAAAAGGAACTGACTTCCCTGACCTTCTAAACATACATCTTCCAGCATTTCAAACAAGCACCATGTCTAAATATTATAATAGATCAGTGACCAGACTCTCAGTTGGCATAAACTGTCATAGCTCCATTGACTGCAGTGGAGCTGTATTATTTTAAACCAGCTGAGAATCTAGGTCCATATTTCACTAGTTGCAATTAAATATCAGCAAGATTACAAAAGGCAGCATGTACCACATTTTTTTTATTTTCTTAGCTCAGGTTGAAACAGCAGTAGGTGGTCTAAAATAATTTAGTATTATGGCTGCTAACTATTAGAGAATTAATCAGCGTACATGTTGTGATACACAGAGTTTCTTAGAAACAAAAGAAATAGCCTGAGCAAAGTAGCACACACATCCCTTTAAAACAACACACATACTTTTATGTAAAAAAACAACTGAGGGTAAGCCTACACTGCAACACTATTTTGAAATAACTAGTGTTATTCTGAAATAACTTAGTCCACATCTACACAGCTGGCAGTTATTTCGAAATAGTGTCAAAATACTGTCAAGATGGAGGACTTCTTACTCCGATTCCTGTAACCCTCATTGTATGAGGAATAAGGGAAGTTGGAGGAAGAGCGCTCTATTTCAAAATAAGTGCTGGGTAGATGCTCCCTATTTTGAAGGGAAGGCAGAGGACTGGACTCAATGACCTCTCGAGGTCCATTCCAGTTCTAGTATTCTATGATTCTATGAAATAAGCTATTTCAAAATAAGATACGCAATTGACATAGCTCAATTTGCATAGCTTATTTCAAGTTAAGCCCTGCAGTGTAGATGCATCCTGAATGTAATAAAAAAATAGTGCCTAGTATTTCTAACAGTAGCCTTGTAAAATAATGCATATGGGATGCACAAATTACAGCTGTTACGCAATAATTCTTCTCTGGTATTATATCACCATTTAAGTATTTTTCCTTCCCTCCAGTGGTATTTTACAGTTACTGTTCTTAAATCCAGGCACTGTGTATAAATAATTCCCTGGAAAGCAGTGTTGAAATTAAAACCCTTTTTAATCCTTGTGCATGACACCAGCCCTGTAAATTTGGATATTCAACCAATCACTGCTGCTCCTGCTGAAACAGCCACTGAAGTCATGTTGAATGAAGAGCACTCAGAGTGACAGGAAAATACATAATACTGAAATTGAAAAAGAGATAGGGGAAGATGGAAGAGGAGCCAGAAAAAAGGCAACAGTCCAATACAGCACTTAAGCACCTGCTTAAGCATGCAAGTAGTTCCTCTGAAGAACTAAGATTACTCATGTGATTGAAGTAAACTTGTATTCAGGTGCTTGCTACATCTGAACCATAGACAGGAAGTAGTAACTAGTGGACAGTACATGCAAAATTTTAATCCAAAAAAATAGCTAGCTATATTTCATCCTAGGAGACTATAATTTCATGTAGAGTTTCTGGTGACTGCATAACTTTCACCTTGCTCTTGCATTTAACTGGCCACCAATAAAAACCTTATCCATACATTCTGTGTAGCCTCTCCTATGCAAGAGAGCATTTTCAATGTTTAATTTAATTCTTTCGTTAAAAAAAATTGGCATGTTGAAGAAAAAGCCACAATTTAGGACACTCTTTAACATGCTCATGGGAGCAATGAGATAACCCAAGTGTTCCAAGTTCAATATTATGAATATTCTAAGTTTAATATAAAAAAGATATATTGTTAACATTTACTAACATGTTTATTTCACTAACGCTACTAATACCAGTTTAGATTCCTGTGGCTGAAAGACCATTCAATGCAGTGTCTATTTGCTATATTGTATGCATTGTGCTCCTTACTTGTTTTCAGCACACATCGGATGCAAGCCAGCCTTTGCTGCAGTGGTTGGAATCGGAAGAAGGGTTCTTCCAGAAATCATTCCCTTCATAACATGCACTTTATTTTTCATAATTTCCACATGACGCTCCATGTCTTGTGAAATAAAATGTGGCCAGGATCCATGGTTTTTCTTATTGGAAAGAATAGGCACTACTACCTGGAGGCAGAGTTGAGAAAGAAGTGTCACAAATCAGTTAAATGTTCAAAGATTCTCACTGGTACTTCACAACATACTTCTTCTTTGAATCTTGAGTGGACAACAAATATACCTCAAAAGGAACCTGAAGCATATGTCAGAAACAAATGATTACTTAAATCTAAGCCAACTTTTTGGTTTTTTTTCTGTTGCTATACACACATTCAACCTATTCAAATTGTATTGTACACAACAATAATATAAATATTTACATGTACTGCCCCCATTGAGGTTCTTTTTCAGAAACTATGCTTTTAAAAAAAATTCTCCTCCACCTTTTTCCCACAAAAAAAATAGGAGAAAAAAAAGAGGAAGGGAAATAAATAGCCAGGTCTGTGTATTCAATCTCTCTTATTACAGGGCACAAAATTATCATCAACAGCCTTGTCCTAGGTATCTTTGTTTATCAAAGCAAACAAACAAGTAACCCCTAAATATTTAATTTCTGGTCAGGCTCAACATTATACTTAAAATAAACTCAGAGTAAAAATACCTTTCTATAATAAGCCTTTGTAAAATTAGTTCCCCCCGCCCCCATCAGTGTAAATATGTGGTTTTGTTTGTAACTGAACGGTGCATATTCGAAACATCTATTTTAAAGCCTTCAATTTTAACTCATAGCTACATTTTTCCATAGTACATTCACTGTACTTTTGAAGCACTTAAGCACATACTTAATTTTAAGCACGAGATTATTGCTTATTGAAGTTTACAATTAAGCAAGTGTTTAAGCATGTTGCCAAAATGGGAGTACAAGGGTGGATAAAAATCAATGACTTAAAAAAATTACAAAATTGATTTTTAATTTAAATCAGATATATTTAAATAACTAAAATACTGAATTTCTCATTTAAAAATAAGTTACAATTAAATCTCATCACAATTATACTATACCTACACTTACAGTCTCTCAAAAATGAATTAATGGCTCTACTCTGTCCAGCCTAACAACGAACTCTTGTTTCTTGAAAATTCTGGGACTTCAATTTCTGTTTCTCTGCAATTAACATGTAGAAAGACAGGCACAGGCTGGATAGGATTAGTTTTATTCTGTGCTTATATAGTGATGGACCTTTGCCAAGCAGATCATAGTTAGACAGAGACACAATATATAGGAACAGACTAATGACAGAGAGACAGTACAGAGGAACAGACTGAGGCAACAAAGAATGAAACAGTGGAATGGACTAGAAAGAAAAAGGGAAGACATTATTCAGCACACACCGTTTCCTATATTCCCCCACACTTTGCCATAGAAAAAACTGTCATGGCTTCTGTGTGTAAGAGAGACCCTACCTGGGAATATATTGAAGAAATTCATTCCCTGGGTAAAAAGAAAAATGTGTCAAGTGTAAGCAGTGCAAGATAGCTGCAAGAATGAAACAGCATAAGGAAAACTGCTTATTGGGAGAAAATGATATGGATGAAGATGAGGATGTGTATGAAGAACAATGTGGATCAACTTTGCAATGTATCATTCTTCAAGACTCTCTATGCCTTTTAGTAGAAGTGTGATTTAACAAGTAAATTCCCAATCTGTTTGCAGTGTTGGATGTTGCTAGAAAGTTTAGCTTAGCCAGTCTTTATGGTTTGTTTAATTAGTTAACACGGTTTAGAATCTATCACCCAAGTATACAGTACAGAAAGCTGCAGTAATGAAATCTAGAGTTGCCAACTGCCACTAAGTGTTATTTTCTTATTTTATATTACATAATACAGGTCTCTTATTGTGGATCATCATGGTCCCAGACCATAATAGTGATGCCATAAGTCTATTCACTATTCTACTGCAGCATAACTCAGCTTTCCCAAAAGAAACCCCATCCTATACTTCTTTTCAATGGGGCTTACTCCAAAATTAAGTGCACTCTAAGCACACTCAGTCTTAGTTTTTTTGGTAACTTGGAATC
Organism: Pelochelys cantorii; assembly: GCA_032595735.1. Taxonomy (NCBI): domain Eukaryota; kingdom Metazoa; phylum Chordata; order Testudines; family Trionychidae; genus Pelochelys; species Pelochelys cantorii. Next base: position 202,543,625 of record CM064327.1, read on the forward strand.
AGATCTGCATCAAAATCACATGGAGCGAGGAAGATGAAAACTAGCTGTAGAAGTTTTAAGGACACCATACATTTAGTGTTCTGGGGACTTGTCTGTTAAGTTAATAACATTTGAATTTTTCTTTTGAAAAAAAGTTTTTAAGGACACCCATCAGCTAGCCAGTCAGGAGAGACTGCTACTATTGCAAACATGAAACATTTATGTAACATTTAAGATGTAGTTTAATAAAATATCAGTATTATTGTGTTTGTGTGTGTGTGTGTGATTTAGTTCTTATCATTCCTAATGTACTATTGCTGCATCTTGACACAGATTATGAGTATTATGTACTATTTCCTAAATTAATAAAAATCAAGTTACCTAAAAATATTACATGAAGTATACACTCTTGGGTGCTGTAAAATGCTGTCCTGAGCCGTAAATCACTATGTTTTAGTGATCAGATTTGCATCATTGTTTGAAGAAATATGTGACGTATTAGTGGGAAACTTGATTTAAATTGATGATGGGGGGGGCGTAATTTAAATCAATCTACCCTGGAGAGTACAGCATAGCTCTTGCTTAAGGGTTTATATGAATCAGGCTTAAACCGCAAATACATCAATTAAATCTGTATGCCTTTAGGATTATGTTTTATTACATTACATAAATCCTCGTGAGGTTAGGGCCCCATTAGGCTCCATATTGTAAAGCCATAAACAATTAACTCACCACCTTAGACTCAAATACTACAAACAGCTCATTCAGAGCCCCCACTGACTTCTGCCTGTGCAGGGCTCCTTGCAGGACTAGGTGCCTTGGTTCAAAACAAAGCACAAAAAGGGAGGTGAAATAAATGAAGGAAGGGTAAAGGACAGGGATAACAGGGACACAATCATGTTTCTGCATAGAGTAGCTGAGTGCAAAATTTGTAGTTACAAAGCTTGATTCTGTTTGCTGTGTTAGATCAACAGTAGCGTCAGTTCCCCACCTGCCTTTCGACTATTATTTATTCTGTAGGCAGGATGATAAAGTACATATTAAGAGAGGATGTGGCATGAAGCAGCCCCAGAACATGCTGCCCCATGGGATGGCAATGCAAACATTTCACCTCAGTACCCTCTTTGGTGTTCAGTAATCACAGTAGTCCTCCAGTATGTGAAAGAGATTCTCTTACAATGACAACTACTTTGAAATATGGTGGAACTTCTTAGAGTTGACTGAAAAAGGATCACTAACCATCAAATCTGAGAATTTAAGAACTTTCTTTTAATACTAAGGATGGGAAAACCCCCCTCAACAAGGCCAGTCTATAATTGTGTATATACTAAATTTATATCCATTTAAGTTGTAAAACGAGTTTTATAAGATTTCTGTTATCAAAAAAAAAAAAAAAAGGATCTGTCCAATTAACAGTATTAAAAGATCCTCTATATTTTATGATTCGGTTTCAACTGCTTCTGAGTAAAAGTGCACTTTCAGCATGTGAAAAGATAAGCCTGGTAAGGAACAGTTTCTTCTACCACACTGCCTCCTCCAATCTTCAGTATCCTCCTGAACCCAGGAGTGGGTTTGTTTGTGTGTATAACTAGCACTATTCCTCTTGGGATCTATTTTATTAAATCCTTATAAAATAAATACCATTTCTCTAGCACTTCCAGGCTCAAAACCCTCTTTCCTTCAGGACTTTCCATTTACCTTTGGTTTAGAACATTTGGTCCCATCTCTCTTAGGATTTGTCTACACCACATGGTTTTGTTTACCAAGGTCAGATTTCATCACCAAAACAGTGGAGGTGTACACATGATATGGTACTCCTGCTGATTTAACTCCCTGGCTGTGCCAACAAAATGAAACCACTTTGATGTGTGACATAGACCTTTTTGTGACAGAATGTCAGTGCACTTGCTTATATCAGGACATCAGTACCCACAACATTCTTCGTGACTGCTCTGGTCAGCAGTTTGAACTCAATTGCCCTGTGTCCCTCCCTCATTTAAAGACCTCTTTTCAAACTACCCAGACACTTTGTTCCCTCTTATCCACTCACCTTTCCCACCACCGCACTGCACTCACCCTTACCCCTCCACTCTTCCTAGGCCGTGTGAAAACGGATGGTAAGAAAGAGGTGTATGTGACTTTTGTGATTCATGGCTTAGAGTACATTCTCAACAACGTATGTGTTCATTGTTTCTTTGGCTTCTGCAGATGTGCAGCTGAGGACCAGCTTCTACAACACCAGTGGAGCACCTCTATCAGATAAGGTGAACCAGAAAGAGTATGGATATGTTTAGAAAAGTGCTGCAGTCATCAGATGCAGCACATAGCAAAACAAGAGTGTAGAAGAAATAGTTAATAAACTCAGGCTGGAGAGCCTACAAAAGAGACATGGGCAGGAGTGGATAACAGATGGACCAGAGCAGACGAGAAAGCTACTGGAGGGACAGATAGCGATGCTCAGGTCCCTCATAGTCTTGCAATCCGAGCACATGCATGCAAAACTCACCCATAGCCACATATAGCCATACCATGCTCTCCCCAACTCATTCTTCACATATTCCCATTCTATCAGCATCTCTTGCAATCCACCTCTAGATACTGATTTCATGATGAAAACCAGAGTTACACTCAGTTGGAAGAACTTGAACCAAGAACCATGTCCCTTTTGCAAATAAATAAATAATAATTTACAAAAATGTATCCTTTAATTAAAGTCTAGTCTTTTAAACAAAAAAAAAGTCTTTATTTGTGTCATGGACACTGTAGATGCTGCTAAACTCAAATACAGTGGCTACAGGCAGGAACATTTGCTTACTAGAGTTAAAGCTCAGGAAGCATTACGGGGGTCATTTAAGGCAGGAAATAAACAATGCCTGACAAAATGCATAATATAAAGAAATATTACTGGTGCTTGTTAAACAAAAAGCTCCTTCAGAGCCTCTCTGGTTCTAATCCATCCCCACCACCCAAGTGCCTCTCATTGCCCTGGTATCTGATTGCTCAAAATCAGCAGCCAGATGATCCACCCCTGGGGAAACTTTTCCCCTTTTAATTTGCAAATGTAATGCAGAGTACAGCAGACTGCCATAACCATCACAATATTTCCCTCACTGACATCTAACCTGCCAAAAAGGCAACATCAGAAACCTTTTAATCTGCCAAAGGCATGTTCAACAGTCATTCTGCTGAGCCTGTTGTTGTTGCTGTCTAGGTTCCTAGTGTAAGGACTCATGAGCCATAGAACCAAGGGGTAGGTGGGATCTCCCAGGATCACAATGAACATTTGCACATCCCCCATTTGAATCTTGCAGTCTGGAAAGAAAGTCCCATCATGCCACTTTTTGTACAGTACAATGATCCAAAAGATGCATGAATTGTGAACTTAGTGACCAACTCACATTCAGGTCAGTGAAACAGCCCATGGAGAAGTAGCCCTTTTGGTTGATGTGCTCTGCTGCAAGATGGTCTAGAGCCAAACTTGGGATGTGTGCCATCTATCTCCCCACCACAGTTAGGGGATCCTATGGCTACAAAGCCATCAAGTATTTCCTGCACAATACCCAGAGTCACAGTCCTTCGTAGCAAGGGGGCATTAATGGTCCAGCATACTTGCATCACTACGACTCTTGTGGTGGATTTTTCAACCAAACTGATTTGTGACTGACCGGTAGCAGTTTGGATTTCCCAGCTTCTATACAGCAATTGCCACTTGCTTTTCAACTGAAAGGACATCTCTCACCGTAGTGTTCTTGAGCTGCAGAGCCAGGGCAAGCTCTGCACACAGTTCCAGGAAGATGGCTTTCCACATCCCAAAGATCTGCAGTCACTGCTCATCATCCTATACATTCACCATGATACAATCCCACCACTCCCTGCTTGTTTCCTGAGTCCAATACTGATGGTCCACCATATGGAGTTGTTCTTTGAACACCAGCAGCAATCTTGAATTGTTTCTTTCCATTGCACACAAGCAGGGCTGACATCATAGATTCACTTTGTTTCTCAGCTCATGAAATACTGCAGAACCAACCACATTAGGTTCATAATGGTCATCACCAAACTGGTTACCAGTTCAGGATCCGTGCTTTCAGGCAAAGATGGGGGTGCTGTTAATAAATGGCACAAAATGAAGTTGGAAGCCAATGGAATGGTGGTATGGGAAGAACTGTATTACAGCACAGTGAGTACATCCCCACATTGGCAAATTACACAATGGGACAACTAACCATGATGCAAGACACTGCTGATGCAAGAGGAGTATTGTGTGGATGTGCACAGCCAATGTAATTAAAACAACTTATGGTTGTTAATGTAACTTAAGTCAACTTACACTCTGCCGTGTACACAAGGCCCTAGAAGCTCTGCCAGTCCCTTGCCAACATTTGGAACTTTCTCTAGGGCAGGGGTGAGGAATCTAAGGCCTGGGGGCTGGATGCAACCCCCGGCTTGGCTGGATCTGGCCCCCGAGGCTTTGGGCTCCCACCCAGCATTGGAGACCCTGTGCTTGTGCTCCAGACCCCTGCAATTCTCTTGCAGAGCTGGGGCACAAAATCTACTGGCCTGGGCCACACTGGGCTCTGGTGTGGCGTGTCTTTCTCCTTCTCGGTCGGGGGCCACATCACAGACAGGTTTGGGGTTTGCTTTTGTTTCTCACTTGTGCGTGGCCCTGACTGATTTTTTTGTGGGTCAGCAGCCCCTACCCCAAAAAAAAAGGCTCCCCACCCCTGCTCTAGGGCAACGTTCCCCAATCCTTAACCTCAATTCCCGAGAACAATTACTTCTCCAGTCTTCCTTCCTGGCTGGCCCTGGTGGCACATCACAATCTCAGTAAGTTTCGCTCACAGAAGAGCATCCCTGAAGCTCTCTCCTGACACTAATATCCCCTGGGAACTCCTTTTAAAGCCTCAGCAGATAGTTACAGGACTCAGGCACCTGACACCCATTCCCAGCATGGTTGGTGATTATTCTTAGATGGATCTATCCCTAAAAGGGCTGTGCCTTAGAACAGATTAGTGTTAAAAGGGATATGGTAGATGAATCAGAATTTAGACTTTATTAAGAAGTTTTATGGAAACTTTAATGAAGAAGAAGTGAAAAGGAGCAAGTTGTTTGATTTTTCATTTTATTTTCTTATTTGTGATGAATACTCCCCTTCTGGTGTGAAATTTTATTGCATATTGTGCACAATTATTTCCAATGAGAACACTAGGAGCTCTTAACAAAATGTCTTCTTTATACACTAAATAGACATGATAAAACTGATTTTAAATGCCTAATCTTTCATTTTTTCATCCATCCACATTTTTACTACTTTTAAAAAGGTTTAAGTGCATGTTTGTTGTCAATGTTTGCTAAAGTCTTTTTCTCACCCTCTACGCTAAATAACAGCAACACATGAGGCATCTCATCTTATACTAGATCTTTAAATCAAATGTTTGAACAGGTGCTACTGTTGTGAAAGTCTCAGTTGATTTCTGCAGACTATATTAGGTAAACAGCTAGAGTGGCATTATCAGTATGACTTGTTACAAATAAATTCCAAATGTGTGTTTGCTGATATACATCCTCCATAGCAACAAATCAGGAAAAGTAATTAATTTTTAATAGGAAATACAAACTGAAGCATCGCCCAACCATGTACACTAGCTTTCACAAAGGAGAATAGGATCCCAGGTAAATGTGGGATTTGGAACTAAGGCATCCACACAACAGACATATCCTTCACCTCATCAGCAGCAAATTTCCCTCTTCTTTTCATTACAGTTTGTGCCCTCACTCACTCTAGGAGATATTAAAAAAACTTGACTTTGCCAGCCTCTATAAAAAAAAAAAGGATCCCAATTAAATGGGTTAAACCTTGACTTACTGAAGTCATAAGAACATAAGAACATAAGAATGGCCATACTGGGTCAGACCAAAGGTCCATCGAGCCCAGCATCCCATCTGCCGACGGTGGCCAATGCCAGGTGCCCCAGAGAAGGAGAACAGAAGACAATGATCAAGTGATTTATCTCCTGCCATCCATCTCCTGCCCTTGTTATGAAGGCTAGGGCACCATACTTTATCCCTGGCTAATAGCCATTTATGGACCTAACCTGCAAAAATTTATCAAGCTCTTTTTTAAACCCTAATAGAGTCCTGGCCTTCACAGCCTCCTCGGGCAAGGAGTTCCACAGGTTGACTGTGCGCTGTGTGAAGAAAAATTTCCTTTTATTAGTTTTGAACCTACTACCCATCAATTTCATTTGGTGTCCCCTAGTTCTTGTATTATGGGAAAAGGTAAATAATTTTTCTATAATCACTTTCTCCACACCATTCATGATTTTATATACCTCTATCATATCGCCCCTCAATCGCCTTTTTTCCAAACTGAAAAGTCCCAGTCTCTCTAGCCTCTCCCCATATGGGACCCTTTCCAAGCCCCTAATCATCTTAGTCGCCCTTTTCTGAACCTTTTCTAATGCCAATATATCTTTTTTGAGGTGAGGAGACCACATCTGCACGCAGTACTCGAGATGTGGGCGTACCATAGTTTTATATAGGGGAAGTATGATATCTTTTGTCTTATTATCTATCCCTTTTTTAATAATTCCTAACATCCTATTTGCCTTACTAACTGCCGCTGCACACTGCGTGGATGTCTTCATAGAACTATCCACTATAACTCCAAGATCCCTTTCCTGATCTGTCGTAGCTAAATTTGACCCCATCATGTAGTACGTGTAATTTGGGTTATTTTTTCCAACATGCATTACCTTACACTTACCCACATTAAATTTCATTTGCCATTTTGCTGCCCAATCACTCAGTTTGCTGAGATCTTTTTGTAGTTCTTCACAATCCCTTCTGCTTTTGACTGTCCTGAACAACTTTGTGTCATCTGCAAACTTGGCCACCTCACTGCTTACCTCATTTTCTAGATCATTGATGAACAAGTTGAAGAGGATTGGTCCCAGTACTGACCCCTGGGGAACACCACTAGTTACCCTCCTCCATTGTGAAAATTTACCATTTATTCCCACCCTTTGTTTTCTGTCTTTTAACCAATTCTTGATCCATGAAAGGACCTTTCCTCCTATCCCATGACCACCTAATTTACGTAAAAGCCTTTGGTGTGGGACCGTGTCAAAGGCTTTCTGGAAATCTAGGTATATTATATCCACTGGGTGCCCCTTGTCCGCATGTTTATTAACCCCTTCAAAGAATTCTAACAGATTAGTTAGACACGACTTCCCTCTGCAGAAACCATGCTGACTTTTGCCCAACAATTCGTGCTCTTCTATGTGCCTTGCAATTTTACTCTTTACTAGTGTTTCTACTAATTTGCCTGGTACTGATGTTAAACTTATCGGTCTATAATTGCCAGGATCTCCTCTAGAGCCTTTTTTAAATATTGGTGTTATATTGGCCATCTTCCAGTCATTTGGTACCAAAGTGGATTTAAAGGATAGGTTACAAACCACTGTTAATAACTCCGCAATTTCACATTTGAGTTCTTTCAGAACCCTTGGGTGAATGCCGTCTGGTCCCGGAGACTTGTTACTATTCAGCTTATCAATTAATTCCATAACCTCCTCTAATGTCACTTCAATCTGAGTGAGTTCCTCAGATTTGTCACCTAAAAAGGCTGGCTCAGATTTAGGAACCTCTGTAACATCCTCAGCCGTGAAGACTGAAGCAAAGAAATCATTTAATCGCTCCGCAATGGCACTGTCTTCCTTGATCGCTCCTTTTATATCTTTATCATCCAAGGGCCCCACTGCTTTTTTAGCGGGCTTCCTGCTTCTAATGTATTTAAAAAACATTTTACTATCATTTTTTGAATTTTTGGCTAGCTGTTCCTCAAACTCTTTTTTGGCTTTTCTTACTACATTATGACACTTAATTTGGGAGTGTTTATGTTCCTTTCTATTTTCCTCACTAGGATTTGACTTCCACTTTTTAAAAGCTGCCCTTTTCTCTCTCACTGCCTTTTTAACATGGCTGTTTAGCCATGGTGGTTCTTTGTTAGGTCTCTTACTGTGTTTTTTTATTTGGGGTATACATTTAAGTTGGGCCTCTAGTATGGTGTCTTTAAACAGTTCCCATGCAGCTTCCAGGGATTTTAGTTTAATTACTCTCCCTTTTAGTTTCTGTTTAACTAGCTTCCTCATTTTAGTGTAATTCCCCTTTTTGAAATTAAATGCCAGAGTGTTTGACCGCTGCGGTGTTCTTCCCAACACAGGAATATTAAAAGTTATTATATTGTGGTCACTATTTCCAAGCGGTCCAGTAACAGTTACCTCTTGGACCAGATCCTGCGTTCCAGTCAAGACTAGGTCGAGAATCGACTCTCCCCTTGTGGGTTCCTGTACTAGCTGCTCCAAGAAGCAGTCATTTAAGGCATCAAGAAATTTAATCTCTGAATCCCGTCCTGAGGTGACATGCACCCAATCAATATGGGGATAATTGAAATCTCCTATTATTACTGTGTTTTTTATTTTGGTAGCCTCTCTAATCTCCCTTATCATTTCAGCATCACTATCACTGTCCTGGTTAGGTGGTCGGTAATATATTCCTAATGCCATATTCATATTAGAGGAATGAATTGTTATCCATAATGATTCTATGGAACATTTTGATTCCTTTACGATTTTTACTTCATTTGATTCTATATTATCCTTCACATATAGTACCACTCCGCCACCCGCACGACCTGTTCTGTCTTTCCGATATAATTTATATCCCGGTATGATAGTGTCCCACTGATTGTCCTCATTCCACCATGTTTCTGAGATGCCTATTATGTCAACTTCCTCCTTTGATATGAGGTACTCCAGTTCACCCATCTTATTAGACAGACTCCTAGCATTAGTGTAAAAGCATGTTAGAAAACTACCACTATTTATATGTCCGCCTTTCACAGACACATTGGATTTTTTTATGCACGATTGTTTCACATCTGATCTTGCCCATATATTATTTCCCACGTTCCCTATCTGACTAACTTCTAGGGAATCCCTATCTATGGAGCCTCGTGTAAGAGAAGTCTCCGTCCGATCCAGGTGCTCCCCCGCACCAATCGGCTTTCCCCCACCTCTTAGTTTAAAAACTGCTCTACGACCTTTTTAATGTTTAATGCCAGCAGTCATTCTCCCACTGACTTCAATGGTGCCAGAATTTCATCCTTTATCTTTCCAGTGTAAGTTTGCTAAAGTTTGTCCCCAAATAATAACTTCCTCTCAAACGACAAGATCACCACAAAAAGACCAATTCAAGGTCAACAAAGTTACTGGCCAACATAGAGAGAAGCTGCAGTGCTTTTTCTTGTCTTAGCATCTATCATTATTAATTTAAGAAATAATGTCACATATTTTTCACCTTACTGAAATCCATTATACTCTTAGTCAAATATAAAATTAAATTATGTTTATAATATTGAAAAAGAATCAAAGGTATTAATACACTCTTATTTCTACTGTGTTCACTTTCATATTTAAACTCCTAAAGTCCATTCTTTCTAATGCTTACCAGGAATTATCACTTTTTGTATTCTGACTGAATTATTTTTGTACTGAGGACCAAATTCTTCCTTAGGCAACAGCAGTGTAAATCTAGAGTAATTCGATTGACTTCTGTGGATTTAGAACAATGTAACTCAAGTCCAAAAATTGACCATGTTTAAGTGTCTTAACTGACATCCAGCAGAAGCAGTGACTAACACAAGAAATACTTTAAGTATAATTTTAAAAGAAAATAGCCGTCTTGCTATAGATCCAAACACAAAGAAGTGATACCTGGAGATCAGGGGAATCAAGCACTTACATTTCTAATAAAAATGCTCTTCTTCCAACCATAAGATTCCAAATGCAACTTTATAACTCAGAGTCAATTCAATCATAGTGTAAGCAGGCAACTTCACAAATGTCAAAGGTGTTGCACTGCTTTTATCAGCATTGAAGTTGGTCCTGAAAGCCAACCAGCACAGACTGAAAAGCACCCAAAGTAAAGTGTTTTGGATAATATGACTATGCGTCTGTGTAACAGGAAATGACATGCATACCAAATTAATTATTTCTGATGTCTGCCTGATTCTACACAATTTACCACATCCAGTTATTTTTACATATTCCTCCTTTTAAGAAATAGAATAATATAACCAAAGATTGACAAGATTTTAAAACTTTGCATATATATTTACCTTCTGATTTACATTTCAGACAAAGGTTCAGAAAGAATGGAGTGAAAGTTTGGCTTGGATTGACTGGAACTGAATTCTTATTAGTAAGGCAAACTTCTTTTATATACACATCTCTTTATCAAGCTTATAGCCCTTTCCTCATAGGGGTTGGAACAAAGGGTGCTGGGGCTGCCGCTGCACACCCTGACTTAAAGTGGCTTCCATCATCTACAGGTTTGATTCAATGGCTCTCAGCACTCCCATTATAAAAAAAAATCTTCATGCACCCCTGCCCTTTGTATGAAATAGTTACAGATTTCTCAGATGCAAAAACAAACACAAAAAACCCTTTTGCTTATGTGACTATGAAAGCTATTTTTAGTTATCTAAATCAACATAGATATGACCCAGAGTAATGACTGCATATACTCTTAACTTTTGGCATGTAACTACCATCTCCTACTTCAGTAGGCCTGGATGAGAGATAATCAACCACCGCAGAACTGACTTACGACGACCCATTTTTCATGCTGACATCCTTTGGAAAAAAGGATGTCAATGCCCCTCACTAAATACGGGCTGCTAAAAATGGATTCTAGATTCCTGAACAGAATCAAGCATGCACTTAACATATTACCAGCAGGTTACACAAAATGTTTAGTGTGTTGTACAGCATGAAGGACAAGTCAGATGATGCCATCACTTTAATTACAGCAAAAATAATAAGCAGACAACGTATGACAACACCTCCACCACTCATCCCTTTGTGACACGTCTAGGTAACGGAGTTTTATTGTGATTTTTTTCCTTTTACCAGCGTAAGCATTATTTTTTGTAGTCCCGTATCTGCTATAAATCTAAAACTACAAATGCAACATTCATATCTTAAGTATTATTACAAATATTTACTTGTAAATACCTCTTCTATGAAATCAACTGTATGCTCAAGTGGGGTTGCAGACAACTCTTCAAATACTAAGTCTTTTTTATAATTGTCCTTTCCAATGCATTCTGTGGTCTTCATAATGCAAACTACTTTATGTTTTACATCGCTGGGTATCTAAAGAAAGAGAATCATAGGTTATCAGTCCTATGAACTTACAAAGCAGTCAGAGAATAGAACACCAATAATGAATGACCTTTTAGGTGACATAATATTGAGGTCTGTGAAGGCAGGCTCTTTTCTGGCCAGGCCTCGTGCGCATGGCCTCCTAGCCCGGGATCACTTTCCCCTCAAACCAAAAGTCCTGCACTATGTGACTTAAGCAGGAGCAGAAGACCAAGCAGGTAGGGGTCATGCAAAGTTCGCGCTGGCCAAGAACCATCTCACCCCCTCCCCTTCCCCCTCAGTCCTGTCACTAGGCAGACAGAATCTGTTAAGCCTATCACAGTGAAGCGCGGGAAAGCTCTTGCTCTCTCTATAAAACAGCTTCCCCTCCTGCAACTAGTTGAGGGTTCCCGAAAATTTGGAAGGCAGTACATGAGCCAGGTTCTGAGGGCTGATCACCCAAGGACCCCCTCCCGCTCACCGAATCAACCGAATCTTCTGCAGAGCGATAAGAACATGCTGTTTTCTCTGTTGTCCCTTGTGTGTCTGATAAGTGTGAGTACTCTTGCTGTTTAGTGTTAGTTAAAAGTTCGTTAAATATTAGTGATAGGAGTAAGTTAGTTAAAGGGTTGTTAAGCGGTGTTAAGGGTAAGATAGATGTTAGATCTTATGAGTGGGATTAATGTAAATATAACTGTTAAAAATCCCTGGGTGGTTGTTGATAATTACTTGGATTTGGAAAGACCACAGGGAATTCTCCTTTATTGTATTGCATTCTGTTTATTGTTCCTGTTAATAGTTATTTGGCGCCCGCACCTGTAAAAACTGTTAAATAAAAAGTTATAGTTAAAAACATTTTAATAAAAATTTAAAAGATATTCAGTAAAGGGCTGCCTGTTTCTGCACCTCCCCGGGGCTGGCCACATTCCCGAACCTTCCACTGTGCACAACATGGCGTCACGAACAGGATGTGGTTCATGTCCCTGGAGATGTGGAAAAGGCACTCAGTCTATGGAAGACTTGTTTCAGCACATTGTCTTCCACCAACTTGAATCAAATAAAAGCCCCTCAAATTTAGTTCAAAAGCTTAACTTAACTATTGGGACCGGTGCAGAAGCAAAAACCTGGCAGGTCCAGGTAACCACAGAGGGCTTGGGATGTTTGCTACTCGGAACCCCCCATCTGTCCTTCTACCCCGTAAATGAGAGTGAAGGACCGGAGTTAATAAAAACTGGGGGCAATGGAAATAACCCCAATCCACTTGAAAATATTTTAAGCTCCATTGAAAAAATACTGAAAAAAGTAGGACACCCTTCAAAACCTACTGATTTTAGACCGCAAACCCCTTATGGTACCGCTGGACATAGTATTTTAGTCCATACCCTAGATGAATTGCTGGAGAATAAAAAACAAAAAAAGATAGGTCCTGATAATTACCAATCAGAAAAGGTAATTGGAACGCTGTGGCATGCTTTAAAACGAACCCTGGACAGACTGGGAAGCGCTGAGGCGGCGCTGCGGACTGCAGCCATAGTGTCAGCCTCAGACCCACCCAAACAGCCTGAGGCGGCGCTGCGGACTGCGGCCATAGTGTCAGCCTCAGACCCACCCAAACAGCCTGAGGCGGCGCTGCGGACTGCAGCCATGGTGTCAGCCTCAGACTTGCAAAACTCCGCTGAGGCACCATTGCGTACAGCAGCCGTTATGTTAGCCTCGAGTTCATTGGAGAATCCAGAACGTCATGACTATCAGAGTAACCTATCACTCCAAGGAAAACAAATCTCCCCGCCATATCAGTGGGAGGCTGTAACGGAGGCAGATGGTGCTGTACCTTCCGCACCACCCTCAGCTGAACCTCCATTTTTAGAAGACTTACCCATTTCTGTTAATAAGACCACTTTTGATGCTGTGACTGGGCGGACTAATCGACAGACAGTATTCCGCTCACGTAATAAGGCAGAGTTAAAGGAGCTACTCGCTGATACTGAGAGAAAACCTAACGAACCCCCCGTAGCATGGTTAGGGAGATTAGTGCTAGAAAATGGGTCAGAATGGCTTGACAAGGATGAATGTATGTTCTTGTCTAGATCACCTAACTGGGCAAAGGGAAGCGGTAACTCATCCATAGTGTCTGCTAATACAGTATACCCACTCTCCGTACCTGGTTTCTGCAGTCTTTTCCTAGGGGGAAGTCTTACAGCCTTAAGTCTACCCCCAGGTAGTATAAAAACAAAACAGCAATTGATGCACGCTTGTGTGGGTCTTAGCCTTTTAACTTGGGACCCTGGTACATATCCCTTGGGTCTCACTCGAGCTCAAACACAGCAACCCAATCCGGTCCGATTTCTTACAGACCCTAGCCAAGTTCCAATAGGAGCAATGGCTATTAACTCAGCCGTTGAAGCTACAGGGAGTAAAGATCCAGGGCTGCTTATGTGGCTTCGGACCACAGAAGGCCAGCCCGTTACTACCCTTTATCAAGTGATGGATAATGTAGATTTAAAAGAAAAAACACATGAAAATTTCCCAGTAGAAAATCTCAAAAAGCCAAAAAGAAATCAACCACCAGACCGGACAAGGTATGAAAGAGCATTGTTTGGGTTTTTACTAGGACAGGGATTAACAAAAGAAAAAATCCGTAGCTTTAATAAGGAACAGCAGGAAACCATAGCACAAACCTTCGGGTGGAAACAATGGGGAAAAAGTGAAAATGACAGTCCTCAGCCAAAAAACGAGTAAAGGCCGAATGCCATCCGGCCGACACTAATATAGATACTCGACCATACAAATCCTTACTTGTAAAAGAATCAAAGAAACCCATACGCTTTCTATTAGACACGGGGGCACAAATCTCTATTATTACGAAAGATGTCCCCCACACCAAGTTAGGGTCAAAAGTTTGGGTCCAAGGTTTACACCAAGCCCAACAATCTGAGTTGGTGTTAATTACCATCCACCACCTCGGACATAATTACAAAATAAAAGCCCTGCTTGGAACTAAAAACTTACTAGGAATGCCCGATTTAAGACAGCTGAATCTTAAGGCTACAGTATTATCAGCACTACCAATCCAAACTGCTCGAACTGTACATCAACCCATACTTGCCAAATCAGGTACTTGGTCATGTAAATCTATTCCAACCTCACTTGAAGGAAGACCAAGTATCCAAACCTTATTAGATAGGCTGTTAATTGAAGGAAAAATTGATTATGCTTCCCCAGGTCCATATTTGTCACCAGGATGGGGAATTAAAAAGCCAAATTCTACCCCAGAACACCCGTCCTACCGATTAGTAATTGATTATAGGAAAGCAAATGAATTCATTACTCCCATACCATTTGCTGCCCCAAGAACCCTGCCAGAAATCGAAGCCATATTAAAAAATAAACGATGGCAGTGGGGCTGCACACTAGATTTAACAGACATGTTTTATCAAGTACCAATAGCCGATAGTAAGGGATTACTCAATTTTACCTTTGGTGGCCAGCTTTATAAGTGGTTGGTCTGCCCTCAGGGATATCGCAACTCACCAGCAGTGTGCACTCAAGCTTTAACGGACACCCTTAGAAAATGCACTCTGCCACCCAACTGCGAGATCCTGTCATATGTAGATGACATTTGTGTTATTGGGGAAGATAAAAGTAAAGTGGAATGTGCAACTACACAGGTGATAAATATCCTAGAAAAGGACGGCTGGGTCATTAATAAAAGCAAAAGCTGCCTAAAACCCAGCACAACCTTTTCATTCCTAGGACTAAAGATAACCCCTGACAAAACTGCTATTGAGCAACAGGATACCTTAGAGCTTGAAGCATGGCTAAGAAAGTCTCCCATCACCAAAAAACAAGTACAGCAGATACTGGGAATTCTTAACTACCATCGCAATACACTTCCTCCTGCATCAGCCACATCGTTAGCTACCATAAGGTCCTTAATTAAAGGAAAAGGTGTAATGGTCCACTGGACAGACCTACATCAAGAAGCCCTGGCTTGTTTAATAAAACATGTAAAAAACCCCCTATCTTTAACCCGATTCGATCCGGACATAAATCTAACTATCCAAATTAACTTTTCTCTGAGTCATCTCACATTAGAAGTTTTCCAGCATGAATCCTTAATATACCAGGCCATGAGGACTATAAAAGGTCCCGAAGCAAGATATGGCCCCTACGGGATCATGTTATTAGGTTTACACTTTGCTGCAACATGGGGAAAAAATCATCAAGGAACCCTAAAAGGACCCCTAATAAAAGCTATACGATGGTTAACTTCGCATCCCCCACCTTGTTTTAATGGTACCCACAATACTTGGGAAAAGCTTTTATATTTAGCAAAAACTACCTGGCAGCAGTGGATTTTAACTGATACCCCTCTGTCAGATGAATTTATTCGAGGTATACCAATATTCATAAAATCTCAATTGGAACCATGGATTTTCACTGATGGAAGTACAAAATTAGCACGAAAAGCTGGAGTTTATTGTACCCGTTGTGAACAGATTAATATTTTTAACCTCCCTGAAGGTGAAAGTGCACAATTTGCAGAAGCTGTAGCTTTTACAAAAGGTATAGAGCATGTAACCCAAATACATCCTAAGGGAGAGTCTCCAGTAATAGGTACTGATTCTAATTATAATATTCTCATTGCTACTGGGACTGGAGAGGCCTTTGCACATCCGGCCTTATGGGAATCAGCACTTGCCATTGCAAAAATGCACTCAAAGCGATGGTTTGTTACCCACTGTCCCTCACATAAACCTAACACTCATTGGGCACATAAGTGGTTAGATGAAATTTTACAAGAGGAAGATCCTTCTCTATGGAGCCTCAAGGTAGACGTTAATCAACCCCCAAAAAAGCACGTACCCCCTAATTCTGACCCCCTAGCACGATGGTTACATGAGGAATGGGGCCACTGGGGATCAACCAATAACTACAATGAATTTAAACGACACACACTAACAAAAAGACCAGAAATCACTCTAAAAACATGGCAGAAAATTAGTAATAATTGTATAACGTGCCACAAAATAAAAACCATGAATCGTGTCAAACATGATGTAGGTGCATTCAGGGCTGAACTTTTTACCCCCGGAACAACTTGGCAAATAGACTTAATGGGTCCGTTAGCTGGAGCAAAACAGTACCCCAAAGGAATTGTAATTGTTGACCTAGGGTCACGCCAAATCTGGTGTCTTCCGACAAAGAAAACTAATAGTCACACAGTGGCTAACGCTATACTTAAATGCATGAGCCACTGGGGCACCCCACATACTATACAATCTGATGGGGGCCCACCATTTATGTCAAAAGAAATAGAACAATTTTGCGCAAAACACTCAATCCATCACCATTTGCACCTTAAATATCACCCTGAAAGCAATGGGGTCGTAGAAAGGAAGATAGGAACTCTGAAACAAGCACTCCGATTAAAAAATCCTAATCCAGATTACAAAGGGTGGCATCTTCATTTAGACGCTGCATTAATTGGTGTTAACAAATTTTGCTCCAGATGGCCAGAGCTTAAACCAGAGACCCCAACACCATGGCAGCCTAAGTTTATGCCTAGAGAAAAAGTTTGGCTCACAGAACCTAATGATCGCGATACCAAAAATCCCGAACCTGCTAAAATTACCCAAATTGGACAGTATCCCAATACTTATTGGGTACAACCAGCTTCCGGTCCAGAAATGTTAGCCCATCATAATTGGCTTTGCAAACGTGACTAACCGCGACCGAGTCGCAATCTGTTTTCTTTTTTAGGGTACGGCAGAACATTCCTTCCTTGAAGATTGGTTACGTGCCTATGCAGTCCAAGGAAATGTTACCGAATGCTTAGCCTGCACCTTACCTGTAAACTCTGTACTTACCCCTCCGTTCTTGATTCGACCAATATACCTTAATTTTTCAACCCAGTCCAATTATGAGGATTGGAGTAGTGATTCATACCTTATTCACCGAGCCCCAACCTTAACAAGTTTGGAACTAACCCCTTTCCCTGAAACTAACAACACTAACTGTCCCCGGTTCCCATGTTTTCAGTTTTTAGGAGTCCCTACCCACAACCAGTCACAACCTGTAGGCCCCCTTATTTTAGTAGGGAATCAAAGTGGTTGTTACCTTACCATTACTACTACCGGAGTCCTTAATAGTACAGGCCACAACATAACCTCTCAGTTAATTAATAACAACCTCTTAAGCTTAAATATAACCCGATTATTCATTAACCTTCAATCAAGCGGGGAGCCCTCTGAAGTTGGCCTGTATCCCCTATCCCTTGCAAAAGCCTTATTCAGTGTCCAACGCTATCTAGTTGGTTCCCACCAACCGGTATGGGGAACACCCTCTGAAGCTGTTTTTAAATGGAATGTAACCTCCTTTTTTAATAACAAATATTTGAGACCTGGACACTTTTGGTTGTGTGGCAATCAAGCCCATTCGTATCTGCCGGTTAACTCACGTGGTCGTTGTACCTTTGGGTACGTGGCTATTGAAGGAGGAGGACTCTTTACCCTTCACAACTACAAAGTCCAACCCCGCTTTACACGTCAAAAACGCAGATTAGGGAACTTTTGGGATTCATTAAAGACTTGGTTCGGAAAAGCTGCACTTGCTGTTGCCACCTTTAATCCCGTTGGACATTTAATGTTTCGTGAACAGTTAGAGTTACAAGGTCAAGCAATCGAACGCCTTGGCAACAGCACAGCGAAAGGACTCTCATTATTGTCAGACAAGCTTGAAGAGATCCGGGTATACGTCATGCAGAATCGCCTAGCTCTCGATTACCTCCTAGCAAAAGAGGGCGGGTTCTGTAAGTGGCTTGATGATCAACCCCAAGCAAAAGAACTGTTTCAAGGGAAATGTTGTATGATAATCATTTCTGTGCACCAGAATGTAACTGATGTAATTTCTAATATTGATCAGGTTGTTCGGGAGGTGAGAGAAGGGCGGTCATTCTTTGGTCTTACCTGGCTCATAAATTGGTTAGGCTTAGGTCGGTATAAGGATATTATACTTCCCTTTCTATTCAGTGTTCTTTCCTGTCTGGTGCTCCTGTGTATCTCTTGTGCATGCCTTAAGGCCTGTATCCGGCGCACAGTTCATAGTGTCATGGTAGCGGAAGCAAGACCCCTCATCAACAGCGAGGACGAGGAGGATAATGTGTAACTTCGAGCAGGATGGTTCGCTCTCGGCCCTGGCCACGGGGGCATGTGAAGGCAGGCTCTTTTCTGGCCAGGCCTCGTGCGCATGGCCTCCTAGCCCGGGATCACTTTCCCCTCAAACCAAAAGTCCTGCACTATGTGACTTAAGCAGGAGCAGAAGACCAAGCAGGTAGGGGTCATGCAAAGTTCGCGCTGGCCAAGAACCATCTCACCCCCTCCCCTTCCCCCTCAGTCCTGTCACTAGGCAGACAGAATCTGTTAAGCCTATCACAGTGAAGCGCGGGAAAGCTCTTGCTCTCTCTATAAAACAGCTTCCCCTCCTGCAACTAGTTGAGGGTTCCCGAAAATTTGGAAGGCAGTACATGAGCCAGGTTCTGAGGGCTGATCACCCAAGGACCCCCTCCCGCTCACCGAATCAACCGAATCTTCTGCAGAGCGATAAGAACATGCTGTTTTCTCTGTTGTCCCTTGTGTGTCTGATAAGTGTGAGTACTCTTGCTGTTTAGTGTTAGTTAAAAGTTCGTTAAATATTAGTGATAGGAGTAAGTTAGTTAAAGGGTTGTTAAGCGGTGTTAAGGGTAAGATAGATGTTAGATCTTATGAGTGGGATTAATGTAAATATAACTGTTAAAAATCCCTGGGTGGTTGTTGATAATTACTTGGATTTGGAAAGACCACAGGGAATTCTCCTTTATTGTATTGCATTCTGTTTATTGTTCCTGTTAATAGTTATTTGGCGCCCGCACCTGTAAAAACTGTTAAATAAAAAGTTATAGTTAAAAACATTTTAATAAAAATTTAAAAGATATTCAGTAAAGGGCTGCCTGTTTCTGCACCTCCCCGGGGCTGGCCACATTCCCGAACCTTCCACTGTGCACAACAAGGTCGTCCTGGTCAGGCCTGCTGGACCTGAGTGGAGGGAGCAGGGCACAGAAATACAAAATAGTTGGCGGTATAGCAGCCTGGGATTCTGAAGCACCTTTTCAGAATCCCTGTGCAGAGCATGTCCAAAACTTGTACCCAGATGTTGGACTTGCTTTAGAGTTTGATTTTTCACCTTCTTGTGGTTGTTTTTTTGCAAATAAGCACCAGTTTAAAAAGCCGCTCAAAAACAAGAACCAAAACTGTGGTCACATTTCTGGACCTCAGTGTAGTTGCATCTTGGGGGCAGAAAATAAATTAACCCCATACATAATGTCTGCACTTTCAGATAATGTATAGGGCAAATTCTGTCCCTTGATATAAGCTCGTAACTTCCACCCAATACAAGCTAAATGAAAGTTTCTGACAGCAGCTCAGCCTACTTATTAAATACACATCCAGCAATCTCTTTCCAGAACTACATTCCTTTTCATGAAGTGTTAGATGGAGAACAATATAGTCCTAAACTTTCAATTTTGGTTTTCAGTGAGGTGGAAGTATTTCATGAGTTGACAGTTGTCAGTTGTACCCAGAATGTGCTCCAGAATTTAAGTTTTCATTAAAAAAAATAAACAAAACACCCCTAACCTTCTGGGTTACAAATTAAACTGTACAAGCATAAATTGAGTGTAACAACTGATATTTTGTCTTCTTCCATGGGCCTGCAGACAACCTGAAAACAAAGCTCCAAGAATTTCCTAACCATCTGTCATAACTTTCACAGATTTACCCCAACATTTTCAATGGTGCTACATACCTATGGGTTCTCAATACAAATCTGCACCAGAATAAAAATTGAAAATGGGGAATGTTGTAAAATAAATTGAATTTAAATATAAAAGACAGAGCTAAGTGTATTATTTATGTCCACATTTAATTTGTGAAAAAAAATCTCATTTTAAGCAACTATATATTTTCCAGTCAGCCACAGAAAGTAGGTGGGCTTGTAGTAGAATTTACAAAACTTGGCCCTGGGCAAGCCTGTAAGTTTGTCCTATAGTGTTTTTAAAATATGACACAAAGGTTTATGTCACACATTAAAGGCAGTATTCTGAAGATATTTTAAGACGTAAACTAATTATCTTTATTAAAATTAAGCAACACAAGATAGCCTTGGAAAACACCCATCAGGCACTGGATTGGGACACCCATTATTGTTGTGTGTACTTGCCCCATTGGTTTGATACAATTAAGCTGGATTTTTCTGTTTCTATTCTTTGGCAAGGGACTTGAGGAACAGCAGAATAGTACTCCAAGCATCAAGAAATGTGGGGCAAGAGGGCAACAGGCTCAGTATTTTTTTAAATGAATGTAGGGAAATTGGATAATATGCTGACCAATCTAGTTCCTTTTATTCCCCCGGAAACCCAATTCTGGTGGGTAGAAACCATCTTGGAGGACAGTTACTTGTGTTAAAGTGTTATTGATAGAAGTTTCCTTCAGCTGACAGCCAATGATCAAAATAATTCAAGAGGTTTTTTTTTAAATCTGATGTACAATGGGTATTTTCAAAAAGTGCACAGTTATATCTTTCAGGATCAAGGTATTAACTAAAGAACAAACATACACAGTATTAAGTACCCAAAATTACTTGTGTTCTTAGCTAAAACCAGCAGCTTGTTAGCTATTACATTCAGTGGATGGCATCCTGGACTCACTGAAATCAATGACAACTGCCACTGAGTTCAGTGGAGCCAGGATTTGACCTATGTATTTTAAACAAGATAGGTTAATATTCTAGAGAGTTGAGTCCTCTGAGTCATTGTGAACAAAACTGGGTTCCCCACACTCATATAGGTGAGCACTTACTCCCATGCACATTCCAATTGACTTGTCTTCAATGAATATATTTGTGTAACTAATCACAGTGTGAAGGCATGCCTGATCTTAAATCTTAATCACATTTCTCTGTGGTAATCAGACCTGAGTAGTTCAGGAGTCAAATTAGCACTCAACCTTGCCCAACAGAACTGTAGTAGTGTGAATTCATTGTTTTATTTATTACAATACTATATACTTTACACACACACACACACACACACACACTATATAATTCTCACAGCAAATGAGTTAATAACTTAATACAAGTTGATAACTTAATTTTAATAACACAGTAAAAGCTGAATGGTTAATAGTTAAATCACAGTGTTTTAATATCATGTGATGCAAGAAACACAGGAGACATTACAAAACCACTTGCTGCTCTCAAGCCTCTGGCTGAGTTACACTGTTTTAAAAGAAAGACCCCTGAGAGAAGGTATAAGAGGGGTGAAAGAAATGTCTGACACTGAAGTAGTTTCTACAGAGTGCATTAATACTACAATTTCTATACTAAAGATATAATTCAAGTGAAATTCACTTCAATAAGACGTTCGTTCATCTCCAAGTTATTTCCCCCTTACAATCATTGCTGTGGGGACAAAAACAGAAGGGTTGAAACGTTGTTGGTGATAGTGACTGAGATTATGTTAAACTCTACTCCCAAACTATGTCCAATTTTGCCAATATCTGGTAATATTGAAACGCTTCAGTCCACGCATCAGAAGCTCCTACCCCTGAAAGAGCCACGCAGTAGAATTGTGCTTTTCATGACATGCCTTAAGCTCTTAGGTGCGATAAAACACCAGCGCACATATTTGCAGCATCACGAACGGTATGGTATTTGTAATTCAAACTTCAGCACCTTACCTTCTGCGTAGCTGTTAACATTCCGACAAGAGGGGAGCAAAACAGCAAAAGAGCTGGCTCGTTTTTGTCCAAAAACTCTGCCAGGATTTTCTGGTTCTCCTCATTTTCAAGATATTTGCTCCATTTCTCTACTTGGAATTTCAGCAAAAGTGCCAAACGATGCCCCACAAACTGCACCCTCTCATCCTCTGAGAAACTTTCTTCCTGTGTAGCCTCTTCTTCTTCCTCCTCCATCTCTAGCCCAAGAACTGGAGGGGCTGGTGGGAGCAGCGTTAGCGCAAAAGGGTTCCCCACAAGTGGCTGCTCAGGGAATAACTTGTCCCTCTTCTTCCAATTCCCACCTACGCAAAAGATGCCACTTGGTGTCCTCTTGAAAATGCAGCAGCCCTAGTTGAATGGGTTGTAATTCTGTCCCCTCTACGGCCCCTGCGCATGAAAAATCCCCTTAGTTACAGGACACCGCGCAGTTGCTTGTCTGAGTTTCCTTCCGCCCCTGCCCTGCGTTTGGACTTCGCCTGCGGCTCTTTCGCTGCCCTGCCTGCGGCCCCTAACAAGCAGCCAGGACAATAGTTACAGTATCGTCTGCTGCAACCTCAGCTGCCATAAATTGCAGGGCCGCGGCGTTCTGTTTCCCTGGGGATGACGGAGCCCCCAGGCCAGCCGGCCCCGCCTCTCCAGGGAGTGGGACACACCTCTTCCCAGTCAGGCCAGCTCCAGCTGGGGAACGAACCACCGCCTCCCACCAGACTTGGGCGTGCAGGGGGAGGGGGGAGACAGAGAATTTGCCTCAGGTGGGACTGGGGACGGGGGCTCAGAAAGAGGTGGGGTGTGTGTGTCGCGCTCTTTGATACGGTTCCAAATTCAGCTTCCCCCCCCCCCGCCCCCCAACCATGCACACGGTGGTGCCGTCTCCGTTCGGTGGGGCTCTTGCAAACTGCTTCAGTCGGTGGCTCGCGGCGTTCGGAGCGCGCAGTTCCCGGGAGACGTGGGAGCCAAGTTGAATAAGAAGCCGTGAAGGGACTGTCTGCGCCTGGAGTGGGGTGGGGTGATGCCATGCCATGGAGCACGGAAGAGGGTACGACGACGAAGTGATCTTGGCGTGAAATGTGCGCTCCTCCCCTGGTGAGTCTCAGCGCTCAGTAGGGGAGGTGGGTGGGCAGCGTTTACGGGTAGTTTTGTGTTTTAAAGTGACAACTTTTGTGATTAGTAACTCCGCTGCTTGGTATACACAAATCATTGGTATAAAATGTAAGTGTGGAAAAATATTTCTCCATTTTTTCACTTTTTAAAGCAGTACAGTACTCATTCTGTGTTTTTATACCCAGTAGTCACACTTAAAAATGCATGTAAGATTATAACAAGGTTCCAAGAAAGTACATTAACCAACCATTGCACTGTACTTGGAATAAAGAAACATGCACGCAGTATTTGCATATGTGTAGATGCCACAGTTTGGTGGAGAGGTAATAATTTATAGACCTTTTTTCTTATAGATCAGCAGTTCAAATACCCAAGATGACTGGGAGTTGATACCATGAGAGACCTATTGGAAATAAGTCGGCAGTCTCCGCAATCCTGACCTTAGTAGACAGCTATATACAAGAATGGGGGTGGGGGGGGAACCCTTTGCCATCTCCCCTTAAATTTTTCCAAGAGTTTATTTGTGTATTTATTTACTTGGGGAGAGGGTTTTTCCAAGCACACTTTTAAAATGTTAACAGGAAGCTATTCATCAAAAAAACTAATTTAAATAATAAGATTAGCAAATGTTTAGTTTTATCCTGTAAATCACACCTCTTCTCCCCTTCTTTCCCCCACCCCATCTCTGTTTAGTGCCTGTGATATCAGCTCCTAACCCATCCCATTGTTTTCAGTACATGCCTCACAAATTCTCTTCATCTCAGCACAAGTGAAGGTGCACATTCCACTCTGCTCCCACAGATTTAGATATAACTGGACCTCTTTATAGCATTCACATTGGAAGTGAATGGCTCAGACAAAAGTAGCAGTTCAGAAAGGTCTCTTGGATTATGGCAATGGTTCCCAACCTTTTCAAGCATATGGCCCCCTTTTCAATATATTATAATTTAACTGACCACCCCCCTGGGTGAGAGGGAGGGAAAAAAAGAAAAGTAAGGAAAGGAAAAGAATTTTTAAACTTTCCAGGGACCCCCTGCAGTACTGTCGCAGACCACCAGGGGTCTGTGGACCACAGATTGGGAACCACTGGCTTATGGTATGGAGGACACTAGAGAAAAAGGAAACAATTGGCATCTAATAGAAACAGAACATATTGATCTAATTGAAACTACTCTGTGTGGAGTCAGTAAAGAAATGGGTGATATACTGAGGCTTAAATAGAAACAGAACATCTTTTTTTCAAGCAGAACACACAGGAGGAGAGTTCCTGCCTGAGAGTGTCAGTACACCTTTGCACCTTGCACACTACTTCCAGGCAGCAATGGAGCAGCAACCCCCCGTCAGAATGGTCCGCTGTTGCAGATACTGTAGGAAATCTACTCCAGAGTAGAGGTGAAAGTAAGCAGATGTGCCCTGGTGTGCAGCTCCAGCAAGAACTAGCTGAGCTGCAGCAAAAGCCAGAAGGGAGCTATTTAAAAAGCTGGTAGGGACTGGGGTTGCAATAGGACAGTATCTATAAGAAATATAAGTTGTGTTCACCCCTGCTCCAGAGGGATGCACTATCTCTAGATCCAGGGTAGTAGCCTCAGGAGAAGGGTGAGCCCCAGAGCAGGGTGATCATGCCCTCCCTTTGCAAGGTAGCCAACCATTCACTGTTCAGCAAGGGCTTGTTTCTTTGTTTCCTCTTACCTTTTAAAAAATAAAATACAGTTTATATGTTTATGGATGGGTGGTAACCCTGATTGTAGACCCTGTAAAAACCTTTATCACAATTAGCCCTAACAGGCACCTTTGATAGCAATCTTGACAGAACCCATGCACTAAATCAGGTCAAGGTAGGCATTGTAAGGAAGACTTCACTATCACTCCATGTACCCATTCTATGGATAAATAAATATTGTAGTTAAAATAGAAGACTATTAAAGAACATATCACCTTTGTAATTGCTCTCTCAGGATGTCATATGCAAACCAAGACAGGTGGAAAGTGAACCTCCTGTCACTCCCATAACTTGGGAACTGCTAACCTAAAGAAATTGTATAATAAATCATTACTTCCTATCCGTCTGCAATGTAAACAGCTTTCATGTATTATTTCTTCAGAAACCAGGTAACAGAACTTACTCCATAGTGAAGTGCATGTACACCATTCTTCACACCAGGGTTCACCTTTTAGATCATCCACTGTATGATTGCAACTATCTGGTTAAATGCAGTCAAGACTCAGACATTTTTACATTATATGAATTTTATCAATTTAATTCTAACTCTTTAGAACTTAAAAATTAAGTAAGTTCCCTTTGTCAGATGTGAAGTAAATCATTTTTTATTTTGCTACCTGAAAATCATTTTCTTCATTAGGAAGTAATGAATCACTCCTCACACAGGTAGTGGGACCATTCTGCTAGTCAGGATTTTGGTAACCCCTTGCAGCAGCCTGTTCATCACAGGGACTCATTTGCATGAGTTGCAATTTCATTAGCATATTTTCTGCCATTTCTTTTTGCGCAAGGGGTTTTTGCGCAAAAAGAAGCAGTGTGGACTTTTTTTGTGTGTGCAAAAACCCCATTTTGCACAAGATCCTTATGCCTCTCCCAGGAGGCATGTAAGCGTTTTTAAAAAGCTGACTGTTAATGTTGATTTTCAAGAAGTCTCAGAACACTGAAGAATTCATAGGACTGGAAGAAAGCAAATGTTGTGCTAATTTTTTTAAAAGGGTGACCTAAGCAATTACAGGTCTGTCAGCCTGACTAGATCCCAGGCAAGATAATGAAGCAGCTGATACAGAAACTTAAAGGAAAGCAATGTTGTTAATGCAAATCAGCATGGGGTTTTGAAAAACAGATCCTGTCAAACTAACTTGGTATCTTTTTCTGATGAGATTACAAGTTTGGTTGACAAACATAATAGTCCTGATGTAGTGTGCTTAGATTACTATAAGGGATTTGACATGATTTTACAAAAGGTGGGTTATGCCTGACCAACTGGCACTTTCCTGCAGGGGCACAGATGTCCCAGAGAGCCTTGCTACCCCCACATCCCAGGGGGAAGTAGGAATGGAAGGGTACCAGCCAGGCCAGGAACCTGAGGATGAGAGGGGGAGGATGGGGCAGCTCAGCTTCCTACTGAGTCCAGCATACCCTAGGTCCAGCACTGGCGGCATTCCGCAGAGAGAGAACCTCTATCCCTGCCATCTTCCCCCGGCAGGTTCCCATTTAGGGGATTGGTCTTCTCTGCATTGCCGTGCTTAACCAGGAGCAGACGCTGCCCAAGTGCGGGCATGAGCTTGTACCATGTGCTGCACTGCTGTGTGTTTCCAGGACCCCAGCCTCCTTAGTGGTAGCTTGCCATAGGAAGGTGTCTGATCACAGAGGCCAGAGTAAGGCAGATCTGTCCAGAAACCTGTGAGAAGGAGCGAGGGGTTCCTGTGTGAGAGTGTCATGGGGCTGAATGCTCCAGACTGGCGTTCCATGTGCACTGCGAGGCCCAGGCCAAGTAGGTTGAGCGAGAAATGTGCAGCCTCTTGCAGCCCACTCCCACATTTGTATAGGGAAAGTGATGGAATTCACTTGAAATGCCTTCACAGGGGTTGTCCGAGCCCTGGGAGACATCCTGGGAAGCGGGAAGGAAGGGGGACCTGCTCCAGGCTGATGATGACCTCCTGGCTGGCAGACATGATATCCTGGTTAGCCTACTCTACCTCCTCCACAACCCCATCCTTTTGGAGACTGACACTAGGCATGTCGTGGCCAGAGTTGATGACAAAACTTTATGCTTTAGAGTTCAGGCCTCTTCAGGGTTCTGGTATACCCAGATGGAAAAACTACTCCATTTAGCTAAACAAAATCTTCTGGAGTGAAGTTTGGTGAATGGGTACATGAAGCTGTGTGGCCTAGTAGGGAAAACCTTGTCTCTTGCATACCTTAAGCCACAGTCTTACCAAGCTGTCCATGGTCTGGAATCTGTCCATAGGGAAGAGGCCTTCAATGAAGTTGAGTCTAGGCTTTATAGTTTTCATGAAAGTCAAAATGGACTTTTTTATTTGACTCCCATAGACATCAGAAGATGGTATAAAAATATAGTAGTTTATTGGATCTCAAGTGGATATGCCTGTTAGTAGCCAATTTTCCACACATGGGAAAATGGTGTAGCCATTTTGTTTCATCTGTGCTGCTACCACTGAGGAGACCTTTATGAAGACCCTGGGTGATGTATCTAGCATGAAGTATTCTCAGCTGGTAGTGCTCCTGTTCTACTGGAAACCTGAGGAATATTCTGTGGGATGGATGAATGTCTGCATGAAAGTAAGTCTTTCATATTGAGAACTACAAACCACATGTTTTTCTCCAGGAAGGGGATTATTGATGAAAGTGTGCCCACATAGAACTTTGATTTTTCAAATAAAAACATGTAGCTGGTATAAAGAATGTATTTCCTTCCTGGATTTATTTTTTTGAAACTGTGAAATAAAAGGAGTATAACCTCCTTGATATTGAGATGGCACTACAGCGCCTTGTTGTAGGACTTACTGATGGAGGATGTCCTTGTGAGAGTGGATTTGTGGGGGAGAAAGTCAACTGAAATGGATGATCTGTAGTACCAACTTGTCCACTGTTATTGCCCTTCAGGTATTGGCAAAAAGGATGAGGCAGCCAGCAAAGATCTGGAAGCAGTAAGGAACAGCATCAATAAGAGTACATAGTTCTCGAGCATCTCAGCAGAAGATAGGCGGAGCTGAGCAGTGGTAGTTGAAGTGGAGGAAGCCACACTTCTGAGGCTTTGCAACCTCTGGTGATTCTGGGGAGGTTTGTTAAGGGCACTAGTGGTAAAACCATTGAAAGGGAGGACTGCTCATACACCTCTGTGATGTTTTCAGGGCTGGTGTATAAATTCTCAGGGAATGGAGGGTCATCTTGGAGTCCTTTAACAACTGTAACTACTGATTGTTCTTTTCACTGAAGAGATGGGACTCATCAAAGGGCAAATTCTCAATGGTATTTTGAAGTTCCTTGGGGAATACTGAAAAATGAAGCCATGATTCATGCCATGTGACTATGGCGATAGCTCTAGATGCATAATCTGGTGGGTCTACTGCCTCTTCAAGTGAGGTCTTCGCCACCAGCTTATCATAACCAGTGAGAGCTTGTAATTGAGTCTTCTTCTCTCGAAGTTTGTCTTGGAATTCCACAAACGTAAATATATAAATATTTGCTAACAGAGCCTGGTACTTAGCAATTCTAAACTGGAGCCTGATCAATGAAAATAACTTCCTCCTAAGAAGATCAAGATCTTTGGATCCCTTGTTTGTGGGGGGCTGCTTTCAGGTGCTGGAGTCTGGTTCTCTCTGGGGTGCCTGCACCTCTAAGGCATTGGGCATGAGTGAGAATTTTGCACAAGTATGACAATTTCAGAGTGTGTCACAAGATGATTAATATGGCACACTGCCTTGGCTGGTTTATTGACTAGGAGGGACAACTGAGTAGAGTCAGAGGCTTTTAAGACAAACAGGATCCTATACTGTATGTAATGGACCTTCTTGAGCGTGATCTGGAGTTTAGTCATCACCCTCTGCCACAGCTCTGGCTATTGTCTGTGATCAAGCGAGAACAATGATGATGGAGCAACTGTGTTATCAGGGAGGGAGATGACATACCCACTGGAATTATCAGCACTACTGGATTTGGCTCCATTTCTTTGAGTGCTCTGATGAAGTTAGTTGGTGTTGGCTATGAGCTCATTGTGATTCATGCACAGATCCAGGATGCCTAGCACAGAGATGCCATGAACTCCACTATGGTCAGTATAAAGGGTTGACCAGTTGCGGAAGGCCCCAAGACACTGTATATGGTTGATTTCTTGGGCAGTTATGTCTATGAGGACAGCTGTCCAGATATCCTGGAGCCTTTGGCTGGTCTGACTTCCCTGCAGCATGAAGGTTCATCTAGATTCATCAGAATTGGATTCACATTCTACCTAAAGTGCTGATGGTGCTGGTGGATACCACCTCTGACTTGTGGAAGGGGGAGGAGACAATTTCCTTCCCCTCAAAGTAGCTTCTTAAGGTGTTGAGATGCCCGAGGAGGACTGGATCCAGAAACAGGCTGAGGGTATGGTACAAAAAGAAATATCCTCCAGAGAGATAAAGGTTCCAGAGTATAAGGGACCCAGAAGTGGGTACCGATGGATCCAGAATGTCTAGGGGCACGGTGGTCAGCAGATCTTTCTTGGAGCAGGATGGTACCAAGAGCTCCTAGTTGGCAATGATGGATGCCTATTCTTTGGTCTATAAGTTGGAGCCAGTTCCAGTACCAGTGAAACCTTACCTTTCCTTTCTCCTTCAAACCATACCCTCTTGGTCAAGTTTATGTGCACCTAATGTCTTCAGGACACCCACTCCACCTCCCCACACACACACGAGGACTCACTGGACCTGGATTGAGTTCAAGGGAGAGAAGCAATGGGAGATGTTGCACTTGGTGGTGATGTGAACTTGCCCATGGTAGCAAAAGCAGTACTGGGTTTTGGTGCTGATGGAGAAATACCATGCCTTCTATCTTCAGTATCCAGCACAAAGAGAGTAACTGTGTTGGTGCAAACCAAACATATGTACCTGCTCAAAATCTCTGGTCTCAAGTCCATGTGGAATTTACACAGAAACCAGCATTTGGAAAACCCCCAAAAATCTTTGCACCAATAGAGCATCAACTTTTAGAAAATGTGTGTGTCATTTTAAAATGTAAGCCTAACTATGCTAACAAGTTCCTCCGTAATACAAAGGATAGATTGCTGTCATCCGATTCAATAAAGAACTGGCTAAATGAGAAATCTTTGGAAAGTGTTATTTCTTCTGGACAGCCTACACAAGGGACTACACCTTTGTAGTCACTTTTAGTAGAACCACAAATTTAGCAGAGCACAGTGCCAGCAGATGAGAACCTGAGAGTGGGGAGATGGACTTGGCATTCTTGAAGTGTGGAGCTGTTAAGACAAAAAGACCCAATACCCATAAAAACCGAGCAGTTTCACAGTTTCATTTTAGTGAGCTTTTCAGACATTTTGAATTCCTATTGGGGCTAGCAGATTGCATTGCTACCTTCTATGCCCATTTAAGAGTAGTTCAGGCCAGCCTGCAATGAAGGGGGGCAGACTCAGGAGAAAGAAAATGACAGATCTTGAAATATTACTCAAGCCAGTAAGACTTTGCGGATTGCCAAAATTACATGGTGCCCCGGAGTACTCGATTTAGTCCCAAAGAAGCTCCTTTCTACAGTAAATTCAAAGGCTATCACATCAATCAGGAGAAGAATATGATTACAGTGTTCTAAGTTAGAGAAAGAGACAGCTGTTGTAATTAACTGAGACTGTGGTTTAGTGTTATTGACTTTTTGGAAAAGAAAGAATATTTCCAAGCTAAACTCAAAACCTGATAACCATGGAACTTATCTTCAACGTTGACATCTATGAAAGGCAGCAAGACACACAAGTTCCTTGATCCACAGTCATTTGTGGATGGGTACTTTTGAATCTAATTAAAAAACAATGAAACAATACAAAACACCCCAACAATCTCAATGGAGTTAAGAAAGCAATTCCACTTGAGCAATAAGAACTATACAATGTATGCTTTTAGATACCACAGTCAATTAAAGCCTTCTATGAACAGACTAGGAAGGCTAAACTTTAGTGTTCCTGAAGGACAGATGTGTTTTTCAACTTATGTTAGAACTCTGAAGATAAACTGAATACTTTTCTTGGTGGTAAATCATTTCCATTATGTCACAGACATCTGGAACCACATCTCACCTGTGCTGATGGACCACCTGAAGGATGGCTTAAGGCCACCTTTACATTCCTTGATTGTGCAGCCAACTCAGCTCAACTTAGAGCAATCCTTACAGTGTAGGGGACAGCTGGTCTGCTTTAAGTTGCATCCTCCTGCAATTGCTCCAAGGAGTTTCCAGCAGCCATAAATTGCTGTAGCTGACCAGACTCTGGATATATCTCATTTTCCTCAGCAAACTCCTGACATACTACTCTCTTAGGGCTTGCTATGCCAGCCCTATGCCACATGAGGATTCCCCTTAATCTAATAGAATCCCTAGATTTGTTAGAAAGATGCTTGGGTGGAGAGTAGGAGGTAAGGAGCTGATTCATGGTTATTACAGAAAAAAATTAATACTGTATTTTGTCATTTAACTGGATAGGTTATGCTACAAGCTTACCTGCAGAGAACCTATTTTACAAAAGTATATATAATGCAGGTACAATGTATTATTTTTATTACTGTTTTATCTAAGCGTGTATAAGAAATGTTGTTTGGAACTACATTTTACATTTGACAAAAAGTAGATGATAGAATGGCCATATTTTAAGGAATATACATGCAGGGGACAGAACAAAAGTTTGAATATTTATCCTGTCTCCTAATTGGTTTAAGTTTTGTGTTACATTTTCTGATACTGCACTACAGCAATAGGTGCAAAGTAGAGAATTTCTCTCTTCTCAACAATTTAAGAAAATTTAAAACAGCAGCTATGAATAGGTAAAACAAGAATCGCTGTGCCTCTGTAAGATCTCTTTTTTAATATTTTGTAATATAGACTTAGTAATAGGTTACATGAAACCATAGATCTTAATTCAACCTCTATTAGACTTTGACTACAGTAAAAGGCTCTGTTTGGTACAGGTCGAACATCCCTTGTTCAGCACCCTCAGGACCTGAGTGGTCCCAAACCACGAAGTTTGCCGGACAAGGGGAGGTCAAGGCACCCTATCCAGCTGTAGGCGCTGCTGCCAGCTGGAGCTGCGCTCCTTGCTGCCCCCCCACTGCCTCCAGCCCCCCATTGTGCCAGCCCTGACCAGGGCTGTGCCCCTCCACCATGCCAGCCCCAAATAGGGGCTGGACTGGCTGCCTCCAGCCCTGACTGGAGTTGTGCCCCCTCCTACCCTTAGTGAGCCAGCGCTGACAGAGACTGTTTCCCCCACTGCGCCAGCCCCAGGCGCAGCTGCGTTCCCCACCTCGCCGGCCTCAGGGGCTGAGCTCCTGGCCACTGGCCCTGCTGCCTTTAGGGACCTGCTGAAGAAAGGGAGGTGGAATACACTCCTTGCTGTCAGCCCTGGCTAGGGCTATGCTTCCCACCATGCCAGCCCTGCTGGAGATGCGCTCCCCACCACCAGTCCAGCCCAGGCTGCATTTCTGAACCTGGCCAGCTGGGGCTGTCTTGTTCAGCAATATCCCTGGTCCTGCCGGACCACAGATGTTGCCGGACCAGAGAATCCTGGATTTTAGAGTTTTAACCTATATTAGTTATCATTCCACTGAAATGGAAGTAAACAAGACTTGAAATTAAACACACCTCATCAAACGTAGATACAATGAAGCTCATAAGATTTTAGGTCAATATTAGAGGAGAAAATTGTCTTAAACCAAGACTAGGAATCAGGAATTTACATTCTGCTCCTATCTATGCCAGAGTTTGTGAGAAACACAGAGCAAGTCAATCAGTTTCTTTGTATAATAATAAATATGTCTATCACTGAAATTCAGGAAGGTTTCGTTAGAAAATGCTCTAAGTTTTATAGGTAGAAGGCATTATATAAGTGCAAAATATTGTTACATTGTTTTCCAGAGCCACAAATCCTTTTATATCACTGAAACAAACTGAAACCCAGAATAATTTTTTGAGTACTCAAGTGCGTACCTTAATTCTTTCTATGGAAACAGTACTTTTTTTTCCATTTCTGATCTGTGACATTTTGGTTTTATCATCTGTCATCTCCTTCTTAATAATATTGCAATTTTAGTTTCTGGTATTTCTAATTTTAGTTCATTTTTTTCTTCAGTCACCTCTTGTAATGTTTTTTAATAAAAATGATTGTGTTCAGACATAACTATAACTCCTGTTCCCAAGAGCTGAACAAGAATGACAAAATTCACAGAGATGGAATCTGCAATTTTAATTCCCTGCTGGGAGTCTGCCAGTCAGGGAACACAGACCAGCAAGTACAGGTCTTAATTACATGAATCCAGAGGCTGCTGCCAATGCTTCTCCATTGAGAAGCATTTGCTTTCTACTGTTCTTCTTGATGAGCAGATCATTCAAACATAATTTATTACTACTTCATATTATAAGTAATTAAATGAAGAAACATTTTAACTCAAGGGAATTTTAATAGGTTACTTGCAAAATATTATTGCAGGCAACAACTTGTACATAATTTTAGTTCCAAATCTACAAAAAAAAATCAGCATTATAAAAATGTCAAATTAATGCCTTAGAGGCTGGCTTTGCTGGCAGAATTCAGTTCTAAATTCTAGAATGTGGGAAATCTGATTTTATTTCTCTCTCTCTTTTTTTAATTTTTCTATTTTTTTAGAAAACAATTTACAAGTGAAATATTACTACAAAACTTTTTATAAGGAATTTTTGCAAAACATTTACATTTTTACCATCTATTTCTCTGTTTCAAAATCATTATGTAGATTTAATACCCTATGCTGCACATCAATTTATGCAGGATGACAATTCAGTGACATGCATTAAAAAACACCACAAGGCATTAAAATGAAGACTTAAATACAAATATTGTTGCAATAAAACAGTTATAAAATTGAAAAATAGGACCTAAACATCATGCTTACCTAAGTTTGACAAATTAACTTTTTCTCCTAAATTACACACTTTTATTACTGCTCTCGTGAAAGAGTGTGATAAATAATGACTTAACACCAATTTCTAATGTAATCAGCAACACATACACAAAACTAACCAAAGAAAGTATATCGTAAGAAAAAAAATCTATTCTAACACTGGAGTTCTACCATGATAAATACACTTTGCACTGATAATTACAATAAAGCAAAATTTTATAACAGTGGCAAACGGAATGAACAGTGAAATGCCATTAAACAAGATACTACTGCACATCTGTGCCCTATTACTTACAACAGCTATATCCCACTGAGTCAAATAAAGGACATTGAAATTTACGATCCTTCTAAGACAGAAAAGTGGACTCAGAATGGTATGCAGAACAGACTGTCAAAATGTTTCTAATTCCAGCGATAAAATGTGCACCTGCTAACATAAGTTAATGTACTTTAGATGCTATGAAGCTAACCGGATTTAGATTTTGATACATTTGTAAAAGGGACTCATCGTAGATTAAAAATGACTTCAGTTTCTTATCTGCATACATAAGTATGAATGAAAAAATATGAAACAGATGGGCAGAATGCTCATACCTTCAGTTTACAAAAACTGTTAACATCTAAGAAACATGATTATAACATTAGGAAAGTTTTTCTTTGCATAAAGAAATTTATAGCACTGATTGTGAAGCATAATGATAAAATATGTATTTGATGTTTCAGTTCCTATATAACAAAATTAACAATTAGAACTACCTAATGTTCATTTGTATTAAATGTAATAATCTAATTGATTCTGATGTTTTAAATCCAAATACATCAGTTGAGAGTACTTTAAATAAAATATACAAAAGAATGTACAAAATCCAACTAAAATTTAAAGACTTTGTTACAAGTCTACAAAAGCTTTAAGAAACTTGAAATTTATAACCACAGTGTAAAATTGTTTTTCCTTTAAACTTTAAGCTTTTAATGTAAACTGAAAGTATAAAAGACCTTCAGCTTTATATTTCGCTACAAAGGGCTGGCCTAAAGTGTACACAGTGTAAACAATGATTGGTATTTCTTTCTTCAAAAATACATGAAACATCACAAGATTGATATGAGAAGTAAGTTTTCTGAGGGAATGTACAAGATATTTGTTATGTGTCTCATACAAACATTTTCCAAATAAACTGTTCATCTTTAATCTGAAGGTAAAAGAATGATCTTTCTTGCACACCCCTTTATATAACAAAAATATTTTGATATAAAAATTTTAAAAATAATGAGATACCAAATGGCTAAATTTGTAAAACATTCCATTTACGCCTATGGGAAATAATTCAAAATCCTGAGTGAAATATTTGGCCATCTTTCCTCTGTATGCACACTAGGGGTTTTCCATATAAAATGCTCAGCTGTTTTATTTCTCCAACAATTATGTTCTATTAAGTTAATAGAAATTGGAAATATAATAAAATCTTTTTAATCAATTGTCATATGATAAAAAGATATTTGTGTTCTATTTCCCCCTCCCCCAGTTTCTTGTGACTAGAAGTAAAAAATTATTTATTCAAAAAATGGATGGTGGATATTCCTTACCAGCCTATACACTCACAAATGGAATACAATATGATGATTATGAGGGAGAGAAAGAAAAATGTATTAATTTACAATTACCTTTTTGTTGTTAATGTGTCATAATTTGTCCTTTTCTTTGGCTGCTTAGTCAAAATATAAAGAATTCTTCACCTTAACTGTAATATAATAACTTATATTTACAGGACAGAACTGTAGAATGAATTACAAATTTCATTAAACAATTCAGTTGTCCAACTAATGTCCAAGTATTCTCATAAAATGTGAATATTCAGAATTATGAATTTTGTGACTAATTAACAAATGGATTCCTGATGTATTAAAATGTAATGAACTGGAATATCAAAACTTAAAACACATAAGTTGCCATATTTTATTATCCTATATAAAGATATTAATTCTGTAAAATCTTATGTTAATATATTTCTGTAGTTAATTTTTTCTAATGTTTGCATTAAATCTAAATATCTCTTAACTCTCCAAAGAACGAGAGAAATCTGAGTTCACTGATTGTCATTTATACACACTACTATAATGTAGTGGTCAAAATTATCTGAGCTGCGCCTCAGATCTGCTTTGCAACATGAATATTCAACTGCTATCTGAATAATTTCTAATCTTGAGAAAAGACGGCCAAAATCAATTTACATACTCTACGGAATTGAGCAAAGAAACAATTACCACTCAATTCTTATGCATTTTTGTTGTGCCTTACAGGAAAAGAAATTTCCGTGAAAATATTACAGATTCAGATTATAAACAAAGTACCTCCACAGGACAACAATCCTAATCAAGATCCACCCTGTCATATTGATATTGTCTGATTTTACAAACATAGTAACACACAAATGCTAAAAGAGAGGGAACCTTTTCTTTTAAAACAATTATATAATATAGAGCCACATAACTAAAAAAGTACAGTATGGAACCAGTACTCCCCCAACTCTTTATCCAGTATGTCAATTTGCGCTGTTTGTATTTTTGAAAATTTGTCTTGTTGCACCAGTGTACACTTCTCATGCTGACCCTCCATCTGGGAATACTTACAGAAGTCAAGACAGAAAACATGATTTCCTGCTCTGTAATCCACTTTTACCAGCCCACTTCCATATCATGAAAGGTATGTAAACTTAAGTGCAGCACTAGGTGTCTGTATAAATGATCCTTTCAGAATTCTTCCATGTTTGTTGAAACATTAGGGGTTGCTGGGTTTGAATCTTGAGAAATTGCTGCAACTGTGACAATTCTCGGAGAGCCAAGAACCTCAGTAACTGAAGAGTCCAGTTCTCCTGAAGTAACAATAGCAAGAGCTGTTCCACCACCTTTCTTGTTCTGATGAGTTTTGACATGTTTGGAGAGATGGTCACTCCGCATAAACCTTTTAGAACATTCTGGGCACTCAAATCTTTTTTCACCTAATTTAAAACAAAACAAAATGTCAGTGAAAGAATTATTTATTGAATAAACTACTCTTCCCTTTTAAAATGCTTTCAACAGTTTTACTTGCAGCCTATACTTCCTCTGTTGTGATTATTCAGTGCAGGGTCTGAATTTTAGTTTCTTGGTAAGAATTCTCTTTCATAAACCTAGAGCCTAGCCATGACTAGAAAAGAGAACATGACTAAAATACTGGATAAGAACTGCTGAGAGGAGATACAGGTAGCTTCCATACTCCAAGGATCTATCCCCTGAGAATCAAGGACAGCCATCCCTCTGAAGAGATTCCAGAGTTTCTTTGGAGTGCGAAATGGCCCCTTAGGATTCTGCTGGACTGCAAATCTCCTTTGCATGAGGTCTTCTGACACAGATTGTTGGTGAAGTAAGGGATGATGCATTTCCTAGCCCATAAGACCAGACACATGCTAGTTGACATAACTAGCATCTACAATGTTTGTTAAATGGATGAGCCTATGTCTTGCCAACTTGAGCGCCTAAGAAAACCTAACAATCCTCTCCTGTGAAGGGTAGCCGAGAACCTGAGACATGTTTAAAGACTTTTTCTAGTTGGATCAAATTCAAAAAGGAGACTAATTCATCTTGAGGTTAAAAACAATTCCATGTGATTAAATAACTCCTCTGACTACCAAACAACCATATATGACTTAAAGCTAGCCTACACAGAGGGTTTGAATCTGCAAGGAGTTAACGTGCAATATGCAAGCTACACAACAGCATGCACATAGGACAGCAGCAGTATTCCCTCTAACATTTTCATCTGCATGTACCCCTTGGAAGTCAGCTGAATTCTGTGTCCTAGAGTGAAACTAAAATAAAACCCCATGATTCTGCTCTCTCCGTCCCCTGCTTCCTCTCCTTCTGAGAGCACAACCACCATTTTTAAATTGCTGATGGCCAGCACTGACCCAACAATGATCTGCATGATCCACTATGCCAGCAACTACACATATGCAGAGGCTACTTGGGCTTCATCTACTGCACTATCAAGACAATGATGGGGCAGCAGCAGAGGAAGGAAGATGAGGAAGACAAAGATGAGGACTATACCAAGCAACTGCTTTTATAGCCTCCATTCCTGAAGCAACTTCACTCAGTGCAATGCCACTTGTGGGCTTGGGAAAACCAGTGTCAATTGAGGAAAGGATCAATTTGTAGACCTGAGATAAGTAAATGTGATGAAAGAACTTCAGGATTGTGAAGGTGACCTTTTCTGAGAAAAGTGCTGAACTAGGCCTGGAGCTGCAGTGCAGCATACCAACATGCAGTGCACTACACCGATCAAGAAGGTCAACACTACCATCTAGAAGCAGCCCACCCCTGAATGCTATCAATCCATAGCCAATCATTTCTGCATAAAGAGACTGATTGTTGGATCCATTGTCATGCAGGTGTGCTCACAAAATTATTGATGATTTTGCACGTATAGGACTCCCAAACTATACTGGGGTAATCAAAGATCAATGTGCCTATCATTTCTCTCCCACACAAAGTTCAGAGTTTATAATCACATGGGGTAATTCTCCATGATTAAGGCTAAGATTTAGTCACAGGTATTTTTTAGTAGAAGTCATGGACAATAAAAAAAATTCACTGTCAGTGACTAGTCCATGACTTTTACTATAAATACCTCTGATTAAACCTTAGCTGATCCTAGGGCGCTGCTGCTTTAGGAGATCTGATTGCCTCTGGAGCTGATGCTCAGACTGCCTCCTGGGTAGCCCCTGAGATCACCATCTGACTGGCTGGTTCTGGGACTGTTCTATCCAGCCCTGGAGTCAGTCACACTGGCTGCTGCAGAAATCACAAAGTTTATGGAAATTCACATGACTTCTGCGACCTCCATTACAAATTTGCAGTCTCATCCATGGTGCTCCAAAGGCTGGTTGACGACCGAGGCAGGTTTATAAACATAAAAATACGGTGATTTGCATGATGCTAAGCTTTTTCAGAACTCAGTTAGATTTACCTAAATGAATCAAAGTCAGTTTGCCACCGG
This sequence comes from Pelochelys cantorii, assembly GCA_032595735.1. Lineage (NCBI taxonomy): Eukaryota > Metazoa > Chordata > Testudines > Trionychidae > Pelochelys > Pelochelys cantorii. The sequence continues at coordinate 202,582,408 of CM064327.1, forward strand.
GATCACTATGGGCATCAGTGGTGTAGAGACTACTCTGGTTATCTTCGGAAAGCTGCCTTAAAATCATAGAATACTAGACCTGGAAGAGACCTTGAGAGGTCATCAAGTCCCCTGCCCTCACGGCAGGACCAACCACTGTCTAGATCATCCCTGATAGATGTCTATGCAACCTGCTCTTTAAGTTTCTCTAGTGATGGAGATTCCACAACCTCCCTAGGCAATTTATTCCAGTGTTTAACCACCCTGACAGGAAGTTTTTTCCTTATGTCCAACCTAAGCCTCCCTTGCTGCAATTTAAGCCCATTGCTTCTTGTCCTATCATCAGAGACCAAGGAGAACAATTTTTCTCTCTCTTCCTCCTTGTAACACCTTTTTAGATACTTGAAAACTGCTGTCATGTCCATCCTCAGTCCCCCTCTTTTCTAAACTAAACAAGTCTGATTTTTTCAGTTTTCCCTCATAGGTCAAGTTTTCTAGACCTTCAATCATTTTTGTTGTTCTTCTCTGGACCTTCTCCAATTTCTCCACATCTTTCTTGAAATGTGGTGCTCAGAATTGGACCTAATTGGGGCCTAATCAGCGCAGAGAAGAGCAGAACAACTTCTCATGTCTTGCACACAACACTCCTGTTAATGCATCCAGAATCATGTTTGCTTTTTTTGCAACAATGTCACTCTGTTTAATTTGTGGTCAACTATGACCCCTAGGTCCCTTTCTGCAGTACTCCTTCCTAGACAGTCGCTTCCCATTCTGTATGTGAGAAACTGATTGTTCCTTCCTAAGTGGAGTACTTTGCATTTGTCCTTATTAAACTTCATCCTGTTTACCTCAGACCATTTCTCCAGTTTGTTCAGATCATTTTGAATTATGACCCTATGCTGCAAAGCATTTGTAACCCCTCCTACTGTGGTATCATCTGTGAACTAAATAATTGTACCCTCTATGCCATCATCTAAATCGTTGATGAAGATATTGAACAGAACCGGTCTCACACCAGAACCCTGCGGAACCCCACTTGTTATGTTCTTCCAGCAGGATTGTGAATCGTTAATAACTACTCTCTGAGAACGGTTATCTAGCCAGTTATTCACCCACATTATAGTAGCCCCATGTAGGTTTCATTTTCCCACTTTATTGATAAGAAGGTCATGGGAGACCATGTCAAATGCCTTACTAAAATCTAGGTATACCACGTCCACTGCTCCTCCCTTATCCACAAGACTTGATATCCTATCAGAGAAAGCTATTAGATTGGTTTGACATGATTTGTTCTTTACAAATCCATGTTGGCTGTTACCCTATCACCTTCTTATCTTCCAGATATTTGTAGATGGATTCCTTAACTACTTGCTCCATTATCTTCCCTGGCACAGAAGTTAAACTGACTGGTCTGTAGTTCCTTGGGTTGTTCTTATTTCCCTTTTTACAGATGGGCACTATATTTGCCCTTTTCTAGTCTTCTGGAATCTTTCCCGACTTCCATGACTTTTCAAAGATGATAGCTAAAGGCTCAGATACCTTCTCGATCAGCTTCTTGAGTATTCTAGGATGCATTTCATCAGACCCTGGTGACTTGCAGACATCTAACTTTTCTAAGTAATTTTTAACTTGTTTTTTTTTTATTTTAACTTCTAAACCTACCCCATTTCCACTAGTATTCACTATGTTAGGCATTCCTTCATCATCAGACTTCTTGGTGAAGACCGAAACAAAGAAGTCATTAAGCACCTCTGCCATTCCAAGTTTCTTGTTATTGTTTCTCCCTCTTCACTGAGCAATGGGCCTACCCTGTCCTTAGTCTTCCTCTTGCTTCTAATATACTTGTAGAATGTCTTCTTGTTACTCTTTATGTCTCTAGCTAGATTTAGCTCATTTTGTGCCTTTGCCTTTCTAATCTTGCCCCTGCATACCTGTGGTGTTTGCTTATATTCATCCTTTGTAATTTGACATAGTTCCTGCTTTTTATATGACTCCTTTTTGATTTTTAGATCATGTAAGATTCTCCTGATTGATCCAAGATGGTCTCCTGCTATACTTTCTATCTTTCCAATGCAGCGGAATAGTTTGCTTTTGGGCCCTTAATTGCCTTTAAAAAATTGCCAGCTGTCTTCAGATTTTTTCCTCTTAGTCTTGCTTCCCCTCATCCATGTCTTCTACCTGAGTTGGTAGTCTGTAATAGACCCCTAGCATGACATCACCCTTGTTTTTTACCCCTTTTAACGTAACCCAGAGACTCTCAACAAGTCTTTCTCCTATGTCAGGGATGGCCAATACCGGATGCTGCATTTGGTCAAGCAAGCAAACAAGCAAAATAAATAAATAAAATTTTATATATATATATATATATATATATATATATATATATATATATATATATATATATATAAATGGCCCAGACACTGCCCTTTTAAGAGCAGAGCAGGCATTGCCCTTTTAACGGTGGCCATTTTGAAGGATGCACGGGATGCCGCGGCTCTGTCTCTTTCTCACAGCTTCCCCTTGAAGAGCCACGGGTGCTGCAATTTTTTCTTTGAAGAACCGCATGTGGCTTGCAAGCCATGGGTTGGCCACCCCATCCTATGTCCATCTCCACCTCAGTCCAAGTCTATTCATTTTTAATATACAAGGCAACAACTCCTCCCTTTTTCCCCTGCCTGTCCTTCCTGAGTAAGCTGTACCTTTCTATACAAATATTCCAATCATGTGTAAAACCCACCAAGCCCCTGTGATACCAACTATGTCATAGTTATGTTTATTTATTAACCCTTCAATTTCTCCCTGCTTATTCCTCATACTTCTTGCATTTATATATAAGCATCTAAGATACTGATTTGATTTTGCCCCCCAGTTCTGCCTTGTAACTCCTTTATTTCTTCTATTATAGCCCATGCTCCCTCCCATTTCTGAGCCATCTCCCAGGTCTCCATGTTTTTCACTTACCTGTGGGCTTTGGTCACCTTTCCCCGTCAAACCTAGTTTAAAGCCCTCCTCACTAGGTTAGCCAGTCTGAATCTAAATACTCTCTTCCCTTTCCTCAATAGGTGAACCCCATCCCTGCTTAGCAGTCCTTCTTGGAATAGCATCCCATGATCAAGGAAGCTAAAAGCCCTTCTGACGACACCATCTTCACAGGCAGGCATTCACCTGTCTCTGCCTGGGCCCCTACCTTTGACAGGAAGGACTGAAGAGAATACCACCTGCGCTCCAAACTCCTTCACCCATACTCCCAGAACCCTGTAGTCACTCTTGATCTGCTCAAGGTCACACCTTGCAGTATCATTTGTGCCCACATGAATGAGTAGCATGGGGTAGCCTTATCCTGTGCTGAAGTGGTTAATGATGCCATATAGCCAGGATGGCCAAAGAGAAGGTTACTTAGTGTAACTGTAGGTTCTATGAGATGACTGGTCCATTTCTAGATTCCAATCACAATGTGCAAGCGATGGAACTGTTCATAGTAGTGTCTTTTGATTTCTGTGTGCATCATTCATTGGTGATGTGGTACCTCTCAAGCTTTAAGAAGCTGAGCGTTTCTCTTACTCAAGAACAGAGGAACCTGAAGCAGAGGAAGGAGAGTGGGACTGAATTCCAGACAGGATCCTGTGATCCTTGTAGCTCCCTACAGCCTTGCCAGTACTGGCACACCAATCTCCTCCATCTCTCTGCCCACCCCCCAGTCCTCCTTCCCACCATCCTAGATCTCCTGGCACAAGACTATTGCCAACTAGGACATCCCAATCTGTGCATTTCTTCACCTCATGGCATGGTATTTAGTAGGCAATCATGTCTAGACCAGGCCTGTTCTGCACCTATCCATGACATTTTCACTAAAAGCAGGTGCCAATCCATTCACACCTGTTACTGTGCTAAGTGCTATCACTTTACTGCTTGGGCACACTACTGTCACAATACAACAGACTCTGTCCCCACTCCTACTCCTACTCCCCTGAACTACCCTCTCCATCTCCACCAACTGGGCTGGATGCATTCATCTATCTGTATTCACCTCACTGCACTCAGTGCTCTTCTCCTCTCCTGTTGATGGCATCTTCATCTTTACGTACTCAAAGACCTCCAGATATCTCAGGCACTTCCTCAGTGTTTTTCCTCCTGTACATATGCCCACCTCTGTTTGGGATCTGAACTTGGTCCTCTCTACTCTCACCAAAGCCACTTTTGAACTCCTCGGTGCCTGCTCCCTCATCTCTCGATGAATGTCATCTTTTTTGTAGCCATCACTTTTGCTTGCTATATCAGTGAACGGTCTTCCATAAGTACAAAATCTCCTTATGCCTATGCCCAAGTTTATACCCAAGGTAGTTTCTTCCTTCCGCCTCAATCAAAGTATACATCTTCTGATCTATCCCAAACCGCATGCCTCATCTATGGAGAGTGCTTTCCACTCCCTCAATATCTGCAGGGTGCTCACCTTTTATCTTCTACCTGTGGCTTCTGCACATCCCCCAACTCTTGTAAGTGGATCTCTCACTGCATCGTGACCTGCTATTAATTATCTTGCACTTCACTTCCACTGGGAATCAGAGCCCACTCCATGTGGAATACACTGCCACATCTGCCTTCCTTGCTGATATTCCATGGCAGGACATTTGTTATGCTGCCAGTTAGTCTTTGGTACACATCTTCTCCACTCATTACATCATTGCCCCCGCTCCAACGACAGATGTGGCAATCAGTCATGCTGTTCTACAGAATTTGTCCTTCTAAGAGCCCTCACATTCATCTCTTTGTTCACTATTGCTTGTTACTCTCCTGCGTTTGGAAACCACATAAGGATCAGCACTTGAAAAAGAACTTATCCTACAAGCTGCAAACAACTATCTTCAGATGTTCAAGAACTAGGGCATGCCTACCAGGACTTGCAGCTTCAGCCCTGTGGCAGGAGCCTCTGCCCCACAAGATGCAGCTTCCGGGACTTGGGGCTTCAGCCCCATTCCTGCTAAAACCCCACAGCAGGTGCCTCCCATGGGGCTGAAGCCCTAAGATCTCCCTTCGGGCAGGATAGTAAGCCCTAGCCTCAAAACCCCACTGCAGAGCAGAAACCCTGATCTCCCCCAAACAGTCTGGTAGGCAGACACTAGAGGATGTGTGGAGGGCTCTGCAAGTTGCATTTTAACTATAGAAGAGCTGCGGTTTGGCCACCACTGCCATTTAGAGTATATGCATCCTACATCGTGGAGTAAGTCATGCTAAAAGAGTTGTGCTACTGCACTAAAAATAGCTGTGTAGACACTGCTTCCATGGCCACAGAGCACAGGCTCCAGTTTGAGCTGCAACATTTACACAGCTATTTTTAGTATGCTATCGGAATGCACAACTATGGGGAAATCACACTTTGGGAATGAAAGTTATTTGTAACTCAAATATTCTTAACTCTGAATGAAATGTAAGGGTTATTCTTTCAAAAGTTTGACTTAATACAGATGTGAAACTGTATGATACAGAAGAAAAATTTTGCTTTTAACTATATTAATTTAAATTGAACAAGCACAGAAAGTTCCTTTACCATGTCAAATCTTTTTATTTAAAATCTTTCCTTTTTTGGTAATTTACATTTAACACACTACAGTATTTAACAGCATTTGCTTTATTTTTGTCTCTGCTGTCTGACTGTATATTAAGGAGTGTGGTTGATCAATCAGTTCGTAACTCTGAAGTTCTACTGTATCTGGGCTGAGAGACTTGCTTTCAGATATAGTGTAGACATATTCTCATGGGACACATGGATAGAAGGAAGGAACTGTTTAACTATCACCTCAATTAAAATAAATCTTCTTAGTTGTTTGCTCTTTATCTGGCACTGGTCAGTGTCCTGGTTTTGGTCCCACAGGAACATATGATTGGTAATATCCACAAAAACATCTTTAATCCACAAGAGCTTGCTCCCCAGATAATGATGAGATGTAGGGTCTCAACATAGCTCTAAGCAGCTGCTAGGGAAATGTTATAAGTCTTCCACATTGCAGTAATGCCAATGTATCAAATCCAGGAGCAAATGGACAAATTCTGGCCAAAGTTTTTAAATGCAAGATGGACATTCAATCAACTTGATCTCAGAGCAATAGAAGGCACACAGGTAAAAAGAAAAGTCAGTAATGGATGCCCACACACAGTGTGCAATACCAGTTGGATGACTATTACAGTAGTGCACAGCAGAACCGTGTGCACATGAACAATGCACCACATTAACTAAGTTTGTATTAAACATAATACACACTGAAAGATAACAGAATTTTCAGAGTTACTGCACTCTAATAAACTGTGCTGTGTGCACACAGGCATCTTCAAAACAAAACAACTCAAGCTACTGTAGATTAAATCTCTGTGTAGAAAAGTCCCAAGGCTCTGTCTTGATTAGGAAAATTGGTCAGGTTTAGGTCAGGCTTTCAGCCAATGCATGCTAGTTAACCATGCCCTAACTAATCTTTTTTTACTGCAGAAGCAGGGAAACAGCTTGAAACTTGATTTAATTATCAAATTCTAGCCTAGTCTACGACAGTAGTCTGATACAGAGGAAAATTAATACTTATAAACTATAACATTTAAAAAAAATTTGGAACAGGCTGGATGATTTCGATTGTAATACATGCAGTATATTAGATGGCCTACAAAACTGCTTTAATTAAAATCACTTCACTGATGGCCACCATCATTAAAGGAATACTCTTTAGAATACTGCATAAACAGTTGACTAACCTGTATGGGTTCTTCTATGTCTTTGCAGCTCATCACTCCGTGTAAATCTTTTGCCACAAAACATCCAGTTGCATACAAATGGTCTTTCTCCAGTATGCCAACGAAGGTGTGCCCGGAGATGAGATGTTTTCCCATAAACTTTTCCACATCCTTCAATATGGCAGATATGCTGCTTCTTTTTTCCTGGCTCACTGCTGCCTCTGAAAGGATAAAAAGTTAAGCAGTTAGGTAATTTTGTTTTAAAATGATCAGCTCTTTAAATAAAAATATAAATTGTAAAATTAAGTTGATTATAATAGTCTTTTGAATAGAACATCTAGAGGCATGATTTCTTATTGATAGAATTAGGAACATGACAATAATGCAAGGAAAAAAGCCCCCAAAATAAGGCCCCACAAGATGCCTAAAGTTTAACTGACAGACTGACATTACCTTCCTTCTCCTTCTCTACAATTAGGACAGGAGCAGGCAACTCTTCTTAACCTTTTGCCAGGTTGTACATCCTGGTCAGAAGCTTGCTGGGCCTGTAACTGCACTTGCGTGATCTGATCAGGACTAACAGCACCAATTGCTGCATTAGCAATACCTCCTACTGCTACTGTTACAGGAGCTATTGTGGCCTGTTGTACTTTCACTCCTCCATCCTGTCCTTGCTGCTGGCCTGTAAAATAAGAAAGTTTTTTTAAGTTTTAGCATTCACCTCAGAAAGGTCACAATACAATATTTTATATGCCTTATATTCAAGAGAATATCCATTGTCTCGGGTGGATGAAAACTGCATAAAAATATTAAACCCAGGAAGTTTACTAGTGTGCTTTCGTATATAGCAAGCAAACATTATACACTTTAGTAAACAATGATTAATGTAATTTATTATAAAAAAGAGTACAGTGAAGCAAAATGTGTACTCTCAACAGGAAATTACTAGTTTTACAAGCATATTTTAAATGAAGAGATATATCAAAAGATATGAAACAAAGCACTACACAAAATTCATTTTCTACTATTGATGCTTTTCCCTAGAAGAACCCTGGAAACCATTTTCCTATTTAAATCACACATTTATTTTTAAAGTGCAAGCAACTGAGCCACAGACTTCATTTCTATATAACAAGGCAGTATCTTGATGCATTTCAGTTGGATATCTTCAAAACAAATTTATGTTAAAAAAAAAGAATGCTGCAAAGTCAACTGAATATAAAAGGTAGGAAATGCCAGAAGTAAGATTGGCCATGCAACATTAAATCTGCCCCAAAGTATGGCTGGATTTAAATTATCTTTAATTACATGCTCAGATAGTATTTATTCTGATGGCATTATGAAATGATGGTACTTCCTAATTTTTGAGTGATTGACTTTACATCTTAAGCAATATATTTCAATGACTTTACTTAATTTAATTACCAATGTTTTTTAAAATGACAACTGAAAAAATATGCATCTGTAATGACTGTCTTCTTCCCACCACCACCCAGAAATAGTCAGCATAGTCTGAATTTGAGATCTTAAGATCCATAGTGCAAACTTCCTTTATTAAAGGTAAAGGAATAATTGGAAACACCACCATATGCCAGAAAGTTACACCAATAAATGCTAGGAAATAGTAAAAAATTCAGAATCAGGATTCCAGAATTTTGTTCCTGACTCTTCTCTAAAAGTATTAGAATAGCAGTTACAGATAGTATGGCCAGTCACTTAGACTTGCCATGTTCAAAGTGAAAGTCGCTGGGGCTTAGTGGATGAGATATTCACCATTAACAAACAAGAGATTCTAGTCCCAGCTCTGCCAGAAACTACCTTACACAGTCTCCATGACAAGAATGAGAAGATTTAGCTTTCTCCTAATTTTTTTTATGTCATATCTGTCATATCATTATTAGGGATGTTAAATTGCAAGTAATTGACTAATCAAATAGTCAATGCATTTTGCATCGACTATTTGATTAGTCGATAGGCTGCCTCCACTTTTGAAGTGTAGCAATAGCCCTAGTTAGGGCTGTTGCTACACTTCAAAGGCGAAAGTGTCACGAGGAGCCCAGAGTCAGGCTTCTTGCAGCATTGCAAAGCGAACGCACGATGTGGAGCCCCAGGATAAGTTGAGGACTCCCCTGCTGACCCTGGGCTCTCTGCGGTGCTGCCACTTTGAAGTATCCCCTCATGTCCCCTGTCCCTGTTGCCTCTTTCTGCTACAGGCAGCAAGGGGGTGGGGGAAGTGGAAGGGGAAAGTGACTAGTCAACTAGCCTGTCATCTGGGAGTTAAGAGGGAACATGTCATCTTCTGGATTTTTAATTCTGCGCTCAGATCAGCTCTAGGAACGTTACAACCCCAGAGGAGCAGAATGAGAGGTTTTGCACGCTACCCCCACCCCCAGCAAAATCTTGCAGTTTCCACTGGCCCATTTCTGGATAGGCAGTAAACAAAGTACCCCTCCCCACTCTGGGCTCGCTGCATTCAGAGGCAGCCACACACAACCACTGCAGTCAGTGCAGAAGCATGGAAGACAGGGACCCTAGCTGAGGAACTTGCTGGGCTGCTAGGTGGGAGCCACCCAAGTGTCTTCTGGCCAGAGCTTGCCTCTGGCACCCCAGCCCTAGCCTCCCTCCAAACCTCTTCTCCCCTCCTGCACTCCTAACCCATTTAACCCAAACCCCATGCACCTGCACCCATAATTCCTCCCAGATCCTGCATCCCCCCTCCTACACCTCTCCTCCAGGTCATAAACCCCTCTGAGACCTTGCATCCCAATCTCCTTCATCCAGTCACAACCCAAATACCTCACCCTCTCCTGCCCCAGGTTACAAATCCTGCCCGGACCCTGAACCTCCTCATCCACCACAGTTCTCCTGTCCTAGATCACAACACCCTGCTTCACCCAAAATCCTTCCCAGATTCCACACTCCCTCATGTATCCCAACCCCTTATTGAAGTTCCCTTCTGTACCCAACCTCCATTCCAGACCCTCTACCTCTTCCATTAATATCATGGATGAGTGTGACCCTTGACTACTTACTAAATTCTTGGAGTGGCCCCACATCAAAATGTATTGCCCACCCCTGTGATAGACAGTCTTTGTTCTTGGGATGGGAGAAAGGTGATGGTAGTTTTAGGGAAAGGTAAAACCTAAGAGAACCTATTAATGTTTTTCGAGGCTGTCAACAAACATGGGTGATCCATTTGATTATGAAAGTATGTGGACTTTCAGAAAGCCTCTGACAAGGTCCCACACCTGAAGATCTTAAAGTAAGTAGCCATGGGATAAGAAGAAAGGTCTTCAATTATTTCTGGGGGAATTCTGTGTCACTGCACAATGCAGAATTTTGCAGAAATTAATACTGAAAATATTTTAAAAACTGGAACAGTTCAGCTTAGAAAAGAGACAACTAAGGGTAATATGATAAAAAAAGTCTATAAAATCATGGTGTGGAGAAGTGAATAGGGAAGTGTTATTTACCCCTTCATATATCACAAGAACGAGGGGTCACCCAATAAAATTAATAAGACAGCATGTTTAAAATAAACAGAAGGAAGTACTTTCTTACAGAGTGCACAGCCAACCAATGGGACCTGTTGTCAGGGGATGAGTGAAGGCCAAAAAAATAGCAGGGTTCAAAAAAGAATTAGGTCTAAATTTATGGAAGATAGGTCCATCAGTGGCTATTAGCCAAGATGGTCAGGGAGGTAACCTCATGTTCTGAGTGTCCCTACACTTCTGATAGTCAGAAGATGGGAGTGGATGACGGGGGATGGCCAGCCAGAGCAACCAACCCCTGTGTGTTGTGGGTCCGGCCTCCTCCCCCCGCCTCCCCGCTATTGATTACATGCTGGCTCTCTGGGAGCCGGCTGCGAAGCCATTCTGGGAGCGGGACCTGCAGCTCTTGCTGGCTCCTGGGGAAGTAGCTTTGCTGTGACAGGGAAGCCTCCTCCCTGGGAGCGGAGCTGGCAGTCCCTAACAGACCCGCTCCCAGGAAGGCGTCACTGCAGGCTCTGCACTATAAAGCTGCAGAGGTCACAGCACGTGTAACCGCTGAAATTTTTGGCATTAGCGGGCAACACTGGGCAAATCTACTAGTGTTTTAAAATCAGGGTGGATAAAAATCAAAAATGATTTTTAAAAAAATCATTAAGGGTGAACCATTCAAGAAATAGGTTTGCTGTTGATATTGTAAAGAAAGTCACACCAGTGAACTGATGGAAGTCACTTAAGCACTTGGATTAAGAGACTGCTAACGTGATCATCTCACTTTTAACAGCAGTAGCTTCTTCTGTTGATGTAGAAAGAATATTTACTTCCTTTAGACTAATTCATTCCAAATTTAGAAATCATTTGTGACCTGAAAAAGCAAGAAAGCTTGTTTTTCTTTTCCAGATTATGAACAAACAGGAAAATGAAGGTGAAGACGACCAGGTTAGCTGCAGACACCAATATTTTAAGTTTCTCATGTTGACCTGGCTGACACAGTCAATTTAATTTTTGTTTTTTTAATACTTCATTAAAATATTTTAGTAAAAAACAATTTTAACAAAAACAAACCTGATTTAAAAAACTTGAAAGTTTAACTAAATGCAAATGCTTTTTTTGTTAAAATATTATGTTTGCTTTTGAAGAAAAAAATCCAGAATACATAACGTTGTTGATTTAGTTAAATAAAACATTTTAAATGTCTGTCTAGTGATATTCTCCTCCTGATACAGCATGGCAAGAAAAGCCTAAAAATATTAATGATTAACCTGTTGAAATGGAAATAGTTCACTTCCTGATGACTTCTTAAATATCTGCTTCAATTACCTTTGGTAAATAAAATAACCAAACAATCATTCTTTTTCTGACATAGGTGTAAAACTAATTGAAAAAGTTTTCAAAATAAATCACTACTCACAAATGTATAGTACGTACCTTCTAAAAATGAAACCTGTATCTATCTCTGAGTTGTGAAGAATATGTAATAAGGTTATAACAGCCAACAAGAATGCATTTTTATGTAGAAAACCATGATTAAATTGAGTCTTCCTGACTAGTGATTTAAATCATTATTTAAATCAATTTGACTTAAATAAAATCCACTGTTTATAATTAAAATGGGCAAAAGAAACGCAAAGTTAGGGTCTGTGTAATTCTTTTGTAACTTTTATGTTGAAATGTTCCCAAATAATATTAAGCTGCTAAAGGTAAGGGTGCAACACAACTTTTGTTTTCAGGTTTGAGCCTCTAGGTCAGATACCGCCATCCCCCTTACGCGCCAAAAATATTAATTTACTTAGCAGAGGACCACTAGGCAACACTATACAACCAAATTTTATTAACAAAGAAAATGATTAAACAAACAGGCATGCAACTACTACTTATACAACAATTATAACTCTCACTCAAAAATGAAATGGTGCATGAATTGGTGATCAGTTGGCTGACAACTAAGTGAAGTATAGCCTTACAATCCTGGAACCAAATGGTGCCCTTTTGATTGGAACTCTTCTTCAATTTAACAAAACTACTTCCTTTATATTCCATTATCAATACTAATTAACATTAAACTGTCCTTCCCCATAATTATACTTTTGCCATTTTCTAACTTGGTTCTTCACATTACCCATTATTTAAAATTAACATCTGCACCAATGTCCTTCCCATGCTATCAATACAGATAGCATTTTTATAAAACATTCACAATTCTCAAGAACACTTTAAAAACGTTACTTCAACCTCTTACAACCAAAGCATAATGGTAACACAACCCTCCTTGCTAACTCTTATCTTCCCCGTAATACTTTACTTTCAACATATATTTAATTTTTTTCACACTAATAACTTCAATTTCCCATGCTCTCAACACTTAGGCCCAAAACTTAACTTCACCTTATTTTTTGTTAACTTAAACTATCCTATAGGCTACATCCCACAGACACCGTAACACATATTTTGGCACAAGTTAAAGAGTATGCAATATAAGACAATATACTGCACTCCTCTCTGGCCCTAAGCTAGTGACAAACAGGGCTAGATAGGTATTACAAGTGGCCAGGGAAAATTCTCCAGAGCAGGAACTCTGTTAGACTTATGCATTCCCTAGGGAAGGGCCTGGGTTGTGGCAGGATGGGGAGTAATATAATGCTAAGTGAATATGGGTTGCCACACAGCAAGCCAATAGGCAACTCCAGGGATGCTACTATAAGCTAGAGTAGCCACTGATGTTGCTCCACTTTACCCTGGGCTTGCAAAGCCACTTCTGTCCCATAGCTCTTGGGAGGCATACCACTGAATATACCCGTATAGATAAACGAGGGAGCCAACCTATAGCTGTGTGAATAATAGTTTTGAATTTAAAATTAACAATAATGGTGTCCTGTTTATAAGATATCAACTTTTAAAATCTCTTTGAAAAAGGTGCACAGAAAGGTTTTCTATTTGTGTTTATATTCCTCACCAGCAAAGGGTAAAATATGCAACATGCCTAAAAGGTTTCAGGAACTTAAAGTCAGTTAATAGCTTTTGAATTCTAAAATTTTAGAATTAGAAATCTTCAGAGCAACAACAGCTTTAAAATTTTTCAGGCAGAAATGAGATTTTTAATTTGACTGCTTTTTTATTTAATTAAAAAGTGACATTTCATATTTGATATAGCAGGTCCTGAACTGTAGTAGAAGAGCCCCTAGAACAAGATATCACACAGTTTAAAACTCGAAGAACACAATATAATAATTGCAGCTCCTAGTGCTCACTGGTTCATCACAATTTGTTGCTATTCCTGGAACATAAGATTGTAGTACACAGCATATTAGAGGTTTAGTTAGCAAGTCAAACAAGATAATGCCCTCGCCTTCTTTTAAATGGCTACCCTGATTTTACCAATAAGACCTTGAGCAGATGAACATTATAATATATGTTGTTGAATGTAGAGCAAAGTACTTCCAGGAAACCTTCTCATTTTGCATATTACTCCAATAATTCAGAGAAACTATCAACACAAGTTTGTTAATTTCTCTTCAGGCAAGAGACAACATAGATCAACTTTTTAAAATAATCATGCAGATGTAGTGGAAGAACTTTTTAAATGGAAGTAATAAAAATTCTGATATTAAAAGTGTGGGTTTGGTTAATACACCACTTCTCACTATATTCTGTGTTTAGAAGGTTCCCCTGTGACTGAGTGGCAAAATGTAGTATCTTGTTTTATACAAACAAGATACAAGTTTATTTGCTTTGCCATCTGAGAGACAGTGGGGATTGTGTTCACTCTGTTTGCTTTGGTATGTTGCATATAATTCCTGCTGTTCAGTGCTGTTCTGTTGTAACCCTGTGGGTATGCCCACACTAGAGTTTGGTCAGAAAAAAGGCCATTTTTCTGACAAAACTTGCGGAATGTCCACACTGCAATTGCATTTTTTTCAGAAGTAAATCAAAAGAACAGAGAGGTTCTTCTGACGCAGGTAATCCTCTTTCTACAAGGAAGAAGTCTTTTTCTGAAAGACCTCTTTCAGAAAAAGGCGTGTGTGGACAGAGAGGAGGGTTTGTTTTTTTTTCCCCCGAAAGAAGAGGCCTCCAGGAAATAACACAGGTGCCCTGATGGCCACTGCATACAAAGTAATCATGCTCTATAGTTCCTGTCTCTTGGCCCCTCTTAAAGCTGCAAGCACTCCGGACAAGCCTTGAGGCAGGAAGCCGGCCTCAGAGCAGCAACTCATTGCATGGTTCTCCCTGCCACAGGCCTTGCCAGCCATGGCTCAGCCTCAAGTCCCTGCAACCCCCCTGGCCCTCGCAGCGAAGAGCCCTGGGGTCCCAGGACCCACCCAGGGGGACCAAGAGGCGTGCACCCTCCTGGTCCAGACCGGAGATCCTATGCTTCCTTGAGCTGTGGGGCAAGGCGGAGACCTTGCAGGATCTCTGGTCCAAGCAAAAAGCGGACATTTATGCCCAGATGGCCGACTCCCTGGTGAAGCACGGACACCAACCCCACATCTGCCCCTACTTGGACAAGCTGCACCAGATCCTAGGGGGTGGGGAAACATCTTCTCCACCTGTCCTTGCGGACTCCGGCCTGGAGACCCCTGTCATCACCCAGCCGGAAGTCTCGCAGAGGAGGAGCAGGAGGGCCAGAGCTGGCCGGAGGCAGAGACAGACACCATGACTCTCTCCCTGGAGCCAGTGCCAGTGAGCCAGGATGACTCCCAGGCCTCCTCAGACACCTGGGAAGGATCTTCAAGTGAATGGTCTCACTTTGTTACACACACAGGGTGGGGTAGGCAGACACACAGGGGGTGGGGGGCAAGTGTCACTTGGGCTGGACATCGTGTTGCGGTCTGTGCACATGCAACCACATGCAGCGTTAGTGGGCAGCACGAGGACACAGCCAGCAGGCAGCCCCGAGCACAGCTTGGATCCTGCTGCCAGGCTCAGGGGAGGCCACACACGTCTTGCCGGGGGAGGGGGGTCACAATGGCTGGAAGCAGGCTATCCACAAGGGCACAGGCATGACCCCACATAGACCGAGGAGTGCCGCACACAGCACGTGGGCATGCCTGCACGTGCGAGGCAGCAGCCACTCCCGCAGACAGCACTGCAAGTCGCACCTGTGTGCACGGACTTAAGGGAGGCCCAGGATGCTCCCGCCCCGGCTCCTCTGCCGCCCATGAAAGGATCCCACTGTGGCTGGCTACTTCCCTTGGCTGCTAGTTCGTGGGCCGGGGGAAAGGAGGGGGTGGGAAGCGGGCAGCACAGTCCCCTGGACACATCGGGGCCCCTGTGAGAGATGGCCTACTGTTCAGACCACATATGGCCTTGCTCCCAGGACATCCCCCTCCTCTGACCCACAGACTGTTGGGCCAGTGAGGGCATGGCTTCAGGGACAGTGTCTGCAGGGATGACTGACTGCCTCTCCCTCTGTGTGTTGTCCACAGCCAGACCAGCTGGGACTGGGGCCCAAGCCACACCACCGCAGCCAGCCGCCAGAGCCGGGGGGACCCAAAGGCACACCAGAATCCAAGACGACCTCATGCGTCAGCACATCAGTGTCCTGCATGACATGCAGCAGACTCTCAAGCACAAGGTCCGCAAGGACTTGCAGTGGCGGAACTGTGCATCGGACCAGCTGATGCAGCAGTGTGACAATGTGTGCCATCATGTCGTGCATGATGGCACATGCGCCTGCTGCCACTGCTCCTGACTTCCTGTCCCCACTGCTATGCCCATTTCCCTCTCTGCCTGCCCCCCCGCTATGCCTATGCCCCCTCCCCCTGCCAACCCTGACGCCAGTCCAGCCCCCCGTCCTGTCACTCCTCCATGCTCCCTGGACCCACCCGACCCCAACTCCGACAAGGTCCTTGCACCCAAGATGACACAGCGAGCCGCCCCCCTCAGTCCTGAGCCCCCCTACCTCTACAGGTTATGAGGCCTCCTCCCCCTGCCCACCATTTCTTAATGTTACATCAATACAGACTTCTTTTTTTTCAAAACCAAACAGGTGTGTTTATTGAGAGGTCAGGGAAAGGGTGAAGGGAGGGGTTGTGGTGGGGAAGGGAGGGGGTAGCAAGCCAGCGGCCCCTCTGGAGAAGGCCCTGGGGAGAGGTACTGGGGTCCTTCAGAGAACCTCTCCCTCAGGGCTTCTCGGATGCACACCCTGGCCTGATGGGCCTGGCGAATGGCAGCTGTCCTTGGCTGCTCAAACACACACCGCTCACCCCGGGAGGAAGGCCTCCCCCTTCCTCTCCATAATGTTGTGGAGGACACAATATGCCTTGGGGATGTTGTGCTCCCCCACACATCCAGGCGGGTCAGCAGGCATCAGAAACGTGCCTTGAGGCAGCTGAAGGCACACACAACCTGGATCCAGGCCCGGTTCAGGTGGGCATTGAATTGGTCTCTACTGGGGTCCAGGTGGCTGGTGTATGGCTTCATCAGCCACGGCATGAGGGGGTAGGCCGCATTCCCCATGATGCTCAGTGGCATCTGCATATCCCCAACCACAAAGTCCCGGTGGGGGGAAAAAATGTGTCCGCCTCCAGCTTGTGGTACAGGCTGGAGTTCCTAAAGACTCCGGCATCGTGTGCCCTGCCTGACCATCTGACAAAAATGTCCGTGAAGTGTCCATGGTGGTCGACCAGGGCCTGCAGCACCACCAAAAAGTAGCTCTTCCGACTCAAGAACTGGGTCGCTCGAGGGTCAGGTGCGTGGATCAGGATGTGCGTCCCATCAATCGCTTTGCTACAGTTCGGGAACCCCAGGGCAGCAAATGCAACCACAGTCGGGTCCAGGTCTCACAGGCGGATGACCCTGCGCAACAGGATGGAGTTGATGGCCCTCATCACCTGCAGAAGGAGACAAAGAAACACATAAAACAGAATGAGAGGGGGTGCCTGAGCCCTTGGGAGGTGCCCATCCCTCTACCATCTCCTCCCCCCCCAAACACCCCAGGAGCCACCACCTATGAGGCCGTTCCCCAGCAGTAGGGCTGTGTAAGGGCAGAACGGCACAACCCCCGGGGGACAGGGCTTCCCACCACCCACACTTCACCCCCCACAGCCCGCAAATCCCCTTTCCCGAGGGTCCCCCTTATCCAGGATTCCTCCTCCGCCCCCCCCCCCCACACACACACAGGGACTGCAGCCTGAGTGCGCCTTACCTCCATGAGGAGGGCCCCGACGGTGGACTTCCCCATGACAAACTGGCTGCCCACTGACCGGTAGCTGTCGGGGGTGGTGAGCTTCCAGAGGGCTATTGTGACTAGCTTCTCCAGGGGGATGGCAGGCCGCAGGTGGGTGTCCACATCTCTGGAGCGCAAGGGCGAGCCAGGCACACAGCTCCAAAAAGGTGGCCTTCCACATGCGGAAGTTTTAGAGCCACTGCTGGCTGCCCCATTGCTCCATGACCAGCCAGTACCACCAGTCCGAACTGGTGTCGAGCCTCCAAAAATGTCTCTCCGCAGGGGGTTGCAGTTTCCAGAATGTAGCTCCTGCACCCAAGAAGAGGGTCCCCAGAATGAGCTTGGGGTCCAGCTCATACAGGACCAGGAAGGCAGCTGGCACAAAGTGTTGCAAAAATTGCAGCATGGCCACGTGGGACCACTGCATACCCAGGGGCTGCTCCGGCTCTATAGCACCAAGAGAAAAACTGTGGTGTCCAAAAAAGCAGAGCAACCACAGCAGGCACTGCGAGAGCTTTGCTGTCCCTCGAAGAGGTAGCAAGCACACAGCAGAAGCAGAGAAATGGCTGTTCGGGGGGGGTCCCTTTAAGCATGTCTCTGCAAGGCTTCGGCACCAGCACTCGGAAGCAACTGGTGACCTAATGCCCTGGCTGAAGTGGTTCTGGGTGGCCTTTTATGTGAGAGCGCGTCCAATCAGTCTGGACGCTCTCTTTCAAAAAAGTGCATCTTTTTTTGATGCACTTTTGTGTGTGGATGCTCTTTCAGAAGAAGTTTTTTTGGAAGATCTCTTCCGAAAAAAGCTTCTTCCAAAAGAAGCTTGCAATCTAGACATAGCCTATGCGTGCGCCTCAGTTTCCCTGGGCGCAACACTGGTACCTGGCTGGGGAATGGAATGTTGGGTGTGGCTCTCACTGAGGGAAGGAGGGGCTGCCCCATCTTAGCATGTACACAACAATAGCTCAGGCTGTCTTGTAACCTGAGCGGGGGGGCGGGGGGGCCCAACCAAGGGACACCTTGCCCAGGAATCCAGACAAAGTAGAAAGCAGGGCTGCCGGCAGGGCAGGCACCAGTTGGGGTGGGAGGGGGGGTGTGCGTGTGTGAGTGTGAGAGATCTCAGCGGATGGAGGATACAGGGAGGGGGCCCGAGGGCGCTGGCTCTGGACTCCCCTTTCCCCAAGTTGGACTGTACTGACCGGTCCTGGTTCCTGTGTCAACAAGTCTGTGCTACACTGTGTGCCTGTCAACAAATAAACCTTCTCTTCTACTTGCTGGGGTTGGGGGTGCAGGGCCCCATGACTCCCCCACACTCTGAGACACTATCTACTTCAGCATTTACACTAAGAAAGATGTGACCTGCATTGCTTTCCAATTGTTTTATTTTATTTTATTGTGGCAGGGACAGAGTTAACCTATTATTACCTGCAGCATTCCTTTTGGGAAAAAATTTAGTTATCCAAATATTCTGCATAGCACAAAATAAAAAGATTATAAATAGTCTCTAATCACCAGCAAGAATAGCAATTGCCTGGACCTTGCACCCATGCCCTCCTCCTTTCATCCACACTTTGCTCTTGCACCCCCCTCCCACCTAGAACTCCCACCCTGAGCCTGCTGCTGCACCCTCTCTCTGACTTTTAGCTCTCATTTTAAATATATGAAGTTGGTCGTCTTCATGGTTGTATAGTCTGAAAACATGAAGTATACCCTAAATGCTCGGAAACATAAATAAAGAAAACTTTAAAAAAAATCTCCTGATTTTTGGGACTTGACTAATGAGTTTTGAACCATTAGTACTGGCAATACAATTTTTATCATAAGCTCCTGCTACTCTCAGTTGTTTGGTTTGCATGCTAAGTCGGAAAGAGCTCTAGACCAGATTAGTTGGCTCCAGTCAAGGCCACGCTGGGGTTGTCAGCTCTACCTTTGCAGGATCAAATCACTTGGCTTATGTCTACATTACAGGCTTTTCTTTGAAGTACTTGGGGATGGAAAAAAAAAAAAAAAAAAAGTGATGGAAGGTTTGAAATTCATATTTTTCCTAGAACCAATGGCTGTTTTTCACAACATTTCCACAAGTGGCAGCTCATTTAACTTCTATTAAATCCATAACCATGAAAATTAGGTCTGTCGATTATTGCAGCTACCTCAAATGATTAATATTAAACAAATCACAATTAAATCACAGTTTTAACTGCACTGTTAAACAATAATAGAATACCAATTTAAATTTATTATAAATATTTCTGCATGGTTTCTGCACCTTCAAATCTATTAATTTCAATTACAATGCAGAATAAAGTGTACAATGCTGAAATTAATTTTATTACAAACGTGTCTTTAAAAAAAGAAAATCAATAGTATTTTTCAGAACACCTCATATACTGTAGTGCAAACTATTGTGAAAATCAACTTTACAAATAACTGCATTCAAAAGTTAAACTTTACAGCTTGAGTCCTACTTCTTGTTCCACCAACTGATAAGACAAACAAGTTTGTTTACAAGAGATAATGCTGCTTGCTTATTTACAAATGTCACCTAAAAGGGAGAGCAAGTGCTTGCAAGGCACTATTGCAAACAGCATTGCCAAGATGTTTACATGCCAGATATGCTTAACATTTTAAGCCTCTTCATGCTTTGACCACCACTTCATAAGGCGTGTTTCCTTGTTGATGATGGGTTCTGTTTGATAATGACCTAAAGCAGCACGGACCGACACGTATTCATTTTCAAATGGGTGATCGAAGACAATACCAGTCTATGAATGAAATGTATTAATACTTGCATGAAACGCTCTTTACATTAATGTTATATTTAAATATTTTAAAAAATAAGATTACATCCTAGTTAGCAGCCATATTAAAGTATCCTAGTCTGACTTGACAGACCACTACCAAAATGTGCAATAATTTCCAAACTATACCTGAAGACCTATTATTTCTATTTCTAGAAATAATCTTAGTCATTGAAGAGAACCCGATTGTGCTAGGTGTCATACAAATCCAGAACAAAAAGATGATCCCCATCCCAAGGAGCTTACAAGCATTACTTAAAATTCTTTTAATCTCTGTAAGGTCTGCAGGTGATTTGAATCAGCTCCTGGAACATAACAGCTCCAAAGGAGTTACTGATGACACAGAGATTAGATGATCTCCTGTACTGAATTATAGGACTATGAATGCTCTTTGGAAGACTCTGAAACTCTAGAATTCTGACATCCACTAATCATCTATCAAACTTGCCAAGGGCATACCTTTTGTGATCCTTTCTAGCTCTCCAAGTAAAAGCGAAGCTTAAAAAACATGCTTTGGTAAACCTTAAGTGTCCACATTCTTTCAGCAGAACAGTCTGAGATTCCCAATTTGCCACTTAAAAGTTCCCAGAGATTCATAAAAAATTTCTAGGTCTCACCTTAAAATATGGCCATTCTGTTGCATAAGAGATTGGTCATTTAAGAAATCATTTTTTCCAACTCATGCTGCACTCTGTACTGTCTCGGGGATTGGAGAAAAACAGCCACTAGACAACACAAGAGAGCCTAGAACAGGGGTTCCCAATCTTTTTTGGTCCCCATACACGCTTGGCTTTTAGTAAACCTTCCCGTACCCCCTCTTCAATATGAAAGGAAATAAATTCTAGACTCTAGAATCCACAACTTTTTTCACTAACACTACTACTTTTGGAATATTTCAATTAGGATAATCTAGTTATTTACCCAAATATTCCCCATACCCCCTTGACAAGCTTCTCGTACCTCCGGGGGTACGCGTACCCCAGGTTGGGAACCCCTGGCCTAGAAGAACTGAAATTGAGATTTCCTGTCCAATCAGTGCTTGAAGCACAGCCTAGTAGAGCACAGGGATGTTAATTTACATATAAAATGTTAACTGGTGAAACATTAAGTTTAACTGTTAACCCTGAGCACCTCCCCACCCCACTACAGCTGGGGGGTAGTGGCTACTCTGGCTGCTGCTCTGGCCTCACTGGGTGCTCCGGCATTGGCCCCACAGTGGCTGGGGGGTGGGAAGCTGCTCCGACCCATTGTGGCCGGGGGAGCTTTTCTGGTCTCAGCCACAGTGGCTGCCCTGGTCCTGCCACAGGGGGAAAGGAGGGCAGCTGCTCTGGCTGGGTTCGCTGTGGCCACAGGCAAGGTCCAGCTGGCCAGGCCAGTTAACCCATTACTGTGTAAGCAGGCTGATAAGCCACCTGCTTACCATCTAACCAGTTAACACCTTACATCCCTACTAGTGTGGGCAAAACTATAGTACAGCTACCACACCAGAACCTGACTGACATATCTGGCCAACCAACTGTAGCCCTAGAAAGCCTGCCCATGGCTGGGACTAGGGATGTTGACTAGTAAATTAATTGCTAGTTAAGCAGTCAATAGAACTTCCATCGACTAGTCGTTAGGCACTTCCGTGTTCTGCCTTTGAAATGTACAAGAGCCCTCTTGTGCATTTCAAAGCTGGAAAGCCAGGTGGAGCCCAGGGCCAGCAGTAAGTCCTGCTGACTCCAGGTTCCTTGCGGGCTCTTTCATTTTGAAATGCACAAGAGCCCCCCGCTGGGAACTCTTGTATATTTCAAAGCTGGCACACATCACTGAGCCCAGGGTCAGCTGGGGAGTGCCCAGCTGATCCCAGGCTCCAAAGGATGCTGCCAGGCGGAGCCCAGGATCAGCTGCTGAGTCCCCAGCTGATCTCAGGCTCAAAGCCACTTTGAAATGCCATGCGGAGTCCAGGGTCAGCTGGGGAATCCCCAGCTGATCCTGGGCTCTGTGCTGCACTGCCACTTTTAAGTAACCCCCTCTTCTTCGCCCCCCCCCACACACACACACTGCCTCAGAGAGGCGGGGGTGAGGGGGGAAGCAATTAGTCAACTATCCGATAAGCATTTGCTTATCGGATAGTCGACTAGTCCTCTACATCCTTAGCTGGGACTACTCTGAACCGTGAGCTTAGCTCAGACACATACAGCATTTGTGAAGAGACTGAGTTAATCTGGTTACAGCAGTATAGTTGCTCTCTTCCACAAAAGACCCGAGACTCACATGTGTTTCTCTCAACCAGAAAGATGCCTTCCAACTAAACCTAGAATGATTCCCTTGCACTGGGATTTGGGGATGGCCAGGGCTTGAGACTGACCTACAACATATCACTCCATAAAGGAAAGATTGAAACCTAACATGAATCTTTGCCACAAAGAACTGACTGCCAGCTGTGTAATAGGGGACAAACAGGTATTCTCAGAGGGGGCATTAGACTATTCAAGCCAAGAATGTAAAATCCTGATTAGAAAGATAAATGATTAAACGTTAAGTTCAACTGAATAACTGGGATCCTGTGGTCCCTCCACCTGCGCCACTCCATGGGCAGGGGACTGCTCAGGCCCAGCCAGGCCACCTGTTGTGATGCTTACTGGGTAAGTGGTTAACCCTTTACATCCCTATTTCAAGCACCAATTCCAACCAGCAACTAGGGTCTAGAGGAAGATTTTGGTGCAGAATTGCTTCAGTAGTAGCAGATCAATAACTCCACCCAAGCTGCCTTCCACTTTAAAATTTTCAACCAGTTACTCTATTTGTTAAAATCAAATCTCGAACAGCCTTCTCCCAGTAGCTTTCTTCACCTTCGGAAATAAAAAACTGTATCCAATGTATTCCAAGAACTTGATGGATAATCTGTGCCCTGATGTATTATTTTCCCTAAAAGATGTCTGAATAGCTGAAGATCCCCATCACCACCAAGTCCCGTGTTTTGGATTTTTTTTAGTTGTTGAAAGAAAGCCTTATCCATCTCTTTCTTGTTAGGGGTTTTGTAATAGACTCTTTACCATGACATCACCCTTGTTTATTACCCCTTTTATTCTTTCCCAGAAACTCTCAACAAGTCTGTTTCCTACGTCCATCTCAACCTCAGTCCATGTATGCACATTTTTAATATGCAAGGCAACACCTCCTCCCTTTTTTCCCCAGTCTATCCTTCCTATGCAAGCTGTATCCTTCTATATCAATATTTCAACCATGTGTATTATTCCACCAAGGCTCTGTGATGCCAACTATGTCATAGTTGTGTTTTTTTACTATCATTTCAAGTTCTTCCTGCTTGTTCCCCATGCTTCTTGCATTTCTGTACAGACAACTAAGATACTAATTTGATTTTCCTCCCCCTCCCCCCAGCTCTGCCACATCTCCCCTTTACATCTTCCCAGACGTTAGACTGTCAGAATCAAGTACAACCTCACTACTAAATCTGTATCCTGGGGTGGCTACAGAGTGATCTCCCACCTCTGTGCAGCCAGTTGCCTTTGCTCCACAGCACAATGCTGGAGCCTCCACATTTATTTCCTGACACAGCACTTGCAGAATTTTAAAATAGCGTGCACAATGTTTTTGGCACAATTTTCTCAGGCATAATCTATGATTAAAAATGAGAGAGAATGAAATCTACTAGTTCTAAAATCTTAAAGAACATGCTGACCAGAAATAAATTAGCAGAATTAAAAGTTTCTCTGTATAATAATTTATTACAACAAGTTTTGCACTTAAAACTTGTTCTTATGTATCAAAGTAACTTTATTTCACTAACAAACAATTTGGAAATGCTGTTTCAATTTTTAATTGAAATTAAATTTAAAATGTATAACCCCATTTTCAAATGTAAAAAAACCATAAAAGTTAAGAACCTGAAAAAAGTGTCACTTAAGCCAGGGGTTCTCAAACTTTGTGATACCATGACCCCCTAAAATACTAAATGAATGTGTGTGACCGTCCCCACCTCACTGCCCTGGGTCGCTTCCTCCCCTCTTCTCACCAGATTCCTTGCCCTCCTGGGGTTCCTTCAAGGCGATTGCGGTCTTTAACGCCCTCCCCCCTCCAGGCTCCTTCCCCGTCTCTTTCTCCTCTGTGCCTCTTTTCCACTCCGCGTCCCTTTGGTCCTCTCCCTCTCTTCTCCTCTGTCCTCCACTCCTCTCCCGTGTCTTCTCTACCTCCTCCTCTGACACAATGTGCCCTTATTTACCTCCAGGTCCTCTGCCCTGACCCAATCCCCCAGCCTGCTGCCTGAGGGACCCCGCCCTTTCCCAGCTGGGGAAGTGTTCGGTTGCCCGGCATCTGTGCCCCAGCTGGCCCCTCGCGCACCCGCTCCTGCGCCGGCCTCACTCTCCCACCGCCTTGCCTTCTGCTGCAGCTGAGCCACGCTCCTGGAGTCCCGTGGCCCTGGCCACACTGCGCAGCTTGCCAGCAGCTGCCTTCCACCACCAGGAGAGAGGGGTCGCAAGTGAAAAACTGAATCCAGCTGCAACTCCCCCTCTAAGTTGCTCGCGACCCCCCTGGGGGTCACAACCCAGAGTTTGAGAAACGCTGACTTAAGCTATTAATTTGCTTAAATGAATACAGCCAAAGTATATCCTGCTAGTTCACTTGTCTGAAAAGTGGGGAACCCAAGTTTCATGCCCCCTTCTCCACATCAGGCAAAGGGAAAAAATAAATACAGGTCTTCCACAACCTTGCTTATCGCCTTGCACAGTGAGCTAAAGTTTATAAGGTGGGGTTGTAATGAACTGGAGGGATTTTACCCTTTTCTGGACTTCCCAGCCATTCAGTTAATTAAATTGCCTGTAAGAATTAAACCTAGTGGACCCTGGAGAGTCTCTAGGAAGTATTGGCAGGGAGCCAGGAGAGCCAATGAAAACAGAATGTGGGGTTTTTAATCAAAAAGCAGAGCCTTCCTGCTGCAGTCTTTGTGTAACCAGAGGAGAGCTGGGAGACAGACTGAGTCAGGAACAAGGCATGGAATTTCTAGATATCCAAGCCTAGGGAAGGACTAAACCTTGAAATAAAAGATCTGAGTAGACCAGGAAATGGTTAGAGGCAATCAGGTTACTTTCTGTATTTCTGGGTTTGTTGGACTCCTCAGTACATGGGCTCAGCACAATTTGAACACCATACACTAACTTTGTAACTTAATCCCAGGGAAGCAATTCTCTGTGTTTTTAATCTTGCCTTTCAGTTGCTCTGTAACATCTAGCAACCAAGTAATGTTGGTTCTTCTTTATCAAGAAGGTCTTAACAAAAAACAAACAAAAAAAACCACACCCCACACCTTTTAAAGACTATGATTTGATTCCTGTGTCCTATATGACAGTCACTTGTGTGCATGTGTCTAAAACTTCCAGGTCAGTTATAGAGCTTTGCTTGTTTTCAACTTTTCTCCTGAGGGATGATGACAGAGCTTGAGCGTATCTTACAGGAAGAAATTCCCAAGTGTCCTCCTAGGTTCTCAAAGGTGATCTGCATTTGGGTGGTAGCAGCATACTAGGGATGTAATCGGTTAACCAGTAAGCATCACCCAGGCCCCCCACCCACCCATGAGATCTTGGTTGAGTAGTTAAACATCACATTAAATGATTAAATGGGATTTTACATACCTACAGCGTGCCAGCAAAGGTCAGGAAATCAGTGATCTTTGGAAGTTAAGCAGAAGCCTTTAGTGGCAGAGTATTTTAAAGTCTCTTGCAGTCCCCACCTTCTGCATTTGAAGTGCCAGAGTGGGGAACTGTCTTGACACAGTAGCAGCACTGGTGGGATTTTGAACCAGGAGCACAAACCTCAGGATTTTAAAAGGCGTCCCCTCCCCTGCCATTTGGAAGTTTTGGGATTTTTTTCTTCTTTTGCTGCCTGAAGGGGTAAAAGGCACACAGAAGGTTCAACCTGCAAAGCCACAATGCCCAAGCCAGTTTATTTTGTTTTTTCCTAGCTTTCATGGCAACAAGATAACTAGAGTAGAACAGGGCACAAGAGCAGCCAAGCACATGCACTTAGATTGGGGCGTAGTAATCATAGAGCAATCAACCTTCCCAAAACGGAACACCAAGGCCAAATCAGCCCCAAACGAGGCCCAGATGTCAAACTCCATGGCAGACGTGTTATTGGGGCAGCCTGCTGCCCAGCAGCCCAGGAGGGGAAGCCAGCCATGGCAGCCCGACAGAATCAGCACGGCTGGGGCCAGGTGCCACCCAGCTGTAGGGCGGGGGCTGCAGCAATGTGCTATTCTGCAGCAGGGCTAGAGTTGTCCAGCTGACCAGCAGTGGGGCCAGAGGCCTGCAGACATCCCAGCCAGGGTCAAGGAGCCGCAGCAGGGAGGAACAGCAGGCTGAGGGACTAGTGTCAGAAAACCACCTGTTGTCTGGCATATTTCCTCATTCAGGACCTCCCAAGGGTGTCGGACAAGAGAGGTCCAACCTCTATTACAAAACTTTTCAGTTCAATCATCTGATTTTTATTGTCTTCATTGTGTGAAAAGAACTTTAAAAAACCCACCTAGATTTAGCTTTTTGTCATACACCTTTTTTGCTTCAAGAACAGCTAATGGTTGAATACTAAATATCTTTATACCATGAACACTGAAACTGAAATTGTCTACCAGAGATATATACTAATATAATAAAATAAAGTACGTGCCTAATAGAGGCTGTTTCTTAAAATATCAAATGAATGAATTTTGGAAAAAAACCACCACCACCAGTATTTCTGTACAATCAAGTTAGTACAGCATTTCCTAAACTTCTACATGTGAACTACAACTCCCATCCACCTCTTCAAAAAAGTGAGAACAACAACAGCCCCTCAACCTTTATCATACATTGTTAAGGTCTTCCTGAAATGAGCTATGAGATTTTCATAAGTTTACTTTCTTACATTTTTGATGAGCAATTAAATTACTTTAAATGACAGAATTCTCAGTTATCAGAATTTGAATTGTCATCCACTGAAATGAACAGGTAATTTCAGAAACAGCTATTGTTTCAAGCTTTCTGCAAACTGGGAGACATTGCTGCACCAGTTAAAACTGGTTATTTAAAAAAAATTCTTCACAATTCTATCTGCTAGAAACTTCAGTTAAAGCCAAGATTCTGGACAACAGAGGCCTTCTCTGCTGCCTTCACCCCAGCTAGTTCTTTGTGCCCACTGGAGAGAAGGGTGGGGCCTCCATACACTATAAAAACATTGAGTTAGAGCCTATATTCTAGAGACCATTTTATTGTTAGTATTAACACAACAGATGTTGCTTCTAAGCACTACTGCAATAAATATAATATTCCAAAGGACAGTATGATCTAGCACACAGAGTATGTATGTGAAGTTACATAAGACATTCTAACCATAGGCCCAGTCCTACTTTTGTCATATTACTAAGAACTGAAATTAAGATCAAGCCTTAGCTTTTAAGCTGATCAGGTAAAGACAAACCAAGACAAAGAAACAAAAACAAAAGTGCAATTATTTCTTGTCTTGTGTGTTAGCGGAGACATCCAATTTCTGAGCCAGATCCTATAGTCCATGTTCAAACAAAACTTCTATTGACTTCAAGATCAAGTCCTGTACATCTTCTCTCATTCTGGATGACTAGAATGACATGGCTTTCTACGATGCTCTCAGCAAGTTCAAGGTTTCAAGACAGAATCCATTCATGACCTACATATTGATCATTAGGAAAAAAAGCTTTCCAGAATGTAAATCTGACCTTTCCATACGAGTCTGAAATCTATCATAAAATGCCAGAACCTGTATCTAGCAGATGACACTATGGGTTTGCTGGGGTTCTGCTAGATTAGCCCAGCGTTACTTATTACACTAGGATAGGAGGACAGATGTTTTCACTAAAAATGCTGGACACAGCTTAACAGCATTGACCATGTCTGAATTAAGTGATGGAAGTTGGAATTCCAGTAATTTTTATAAATGTTTACATCTGTTAAACAGCATAAAACTAAAGCTAAATTTATATAGCAACTAACTATAATGGACTGCCAAAGAACAAAGAAAAAAAAGTTAGCCTTTTAACAATTAAGGAGTCCAGCCCCCACCGGTTACCCAAACCAGTAAGCACCAGCCATTCAGGATGATACTTACCAGTTAAACTTTCGCATTCCTAGTTACAATAATCTATTGTTATCTAGAGAAGTATGCCACACATATTTAATGGTTAATAAACTACTTTATAGGTTAAGCTTGCAAAATCCTGACAGTCAACCTGGCAGCATTTCTATCTATCCCCACTCTAATGTGATAACTTTTGATTGGGCAATCAATTCCACAATTTCAAGAAGTGTTCTAGGCATCAGTGGCCAGAACCCTACTGATTTTTGGGGAGGGGGGGGGAGGAAATCAGAAAGCTAGAAAGAGAAACATGGCAGATTCATGGATCCCATGTTATCAGATCAGCAGAGCCAGAATTTCAAGCACCTCTGCAACTATCTATAAATCAAACTGGTTGATAGCATTCATAATCTCATCTCTGCCTATCTTCCTAACAGAGCTTAAACATGTTGACACCTTGAATGATCCATCTCCTAGACAGAAAGTGAGAGAAGTGTGTATACAATCTGTGGCATAACAGGGAAGTGGGAAGAGTGACACGACCTGTAGCTTCAGAGAGGAAATGGACATAGGAAGTTACAGAGAACTCCCTATACAAGGAAGACTGAGGGAATCTGGGATGCAGTAATGGGGAGAATAAGGAGCCACACAGAACCCATACTATTTGGGAGGTAAATCGGGGCACACCTCTCCATGTTTGGAAAGGTGGAAGTCACAAAAGACCCCAAAATAAGAGGGAAATGGAGTAGGGCACACAGAATTATGGGTGGATGAGCTGAAATGGAGGACTGGAAGGAGTACTTGCTGTGACCCCTCACTCCAGTATAGACATGAAACAAATTGCCAGAGTCAAGACAGAATTTATTAAGGACAACAGTACTTAAAAAAATAAATAAAATAAAAAATACACTACCTGAAGACAATTATGACAGTTCACCTTTTCATCTGTATTTATGGATCTATGACAATGGAATATAATTATTAGCTTATAGTAGTTCACCTCCATTATGCAAATGAGAACATTTTTAGAAAAAAAAACAGTGTCTTTTTAGAGTATTAAGTTTATAAATGGTGGTAGAATCTCTATTAAATCACAAAAATCCAATCTAATTTCCAGATGTCAAATCAGATCATAGTGAATTAGCAGTTTATGGAGTCTCCTAATGAACAGTAATATAAATTATTAATTAAGGCTTTTCACTAGTGTCAACCACAAGTAAAATTCACAGTTAATATTTATTCCTCTCTTCTATCCCACAATGTTCATGTTAATAGAGAAATATTTCAAGGGAAGATGTAGGTATATTTAAGAGACTTTTAATCAACATTCATCTAACCTCACACAGAACACACTTATTGAGTGTTCTTGTCAATGTGAACAATGATTCTGGAAGCAGGGATGAGAGGCAAGCATCTTCATCTATCTTGAAGCCTCCCCTATCATCATACAACTGTCATTTGATTTCTCTCCACACTTTCTGCCTCCAAAGGGATCTGGTAAAGGGTGTGAACAGCAGCATGGTCAAAGGACTCAATGTTATCCTTTCAGTCAAATTCCCATAGTACATAGTAGAGGCCTAAACAGCATACAGTAGGAAGCAAAAATTTGTCTCCTAGACTGCTTTCCCAAGCAGACTTCAGTAAGAGTTCCATTCTAATGAGTTCTGACTATTTGCAAAAGCCCCCTACCAAGACAATTTTCCAATCCAAATTGGCCAGCTAACACTACAGCAGAACTATATAATCCATTCCCAGAGTGCAATATTACTTATTTGAACCAGAGCCGCCAAAGAGCAGCCAACGGTTATGACTGCACCCTTGATTACTGAGATAAGACATCAAACAAACCTACTGTTTTTAATAATCCAATAGAATTAATAGCAGCGCACAGTGTCAGCTTACAAACTATGTGCTTGTGCAGCCACTCAGGAGAGACTCAAATGCTGCCCAGCTGATTAGAGCACCCACAACTAGATTTGTGTTTCTATTGGAAGTACAGTGTCGCACATGCCTCTATGCACATAAATTGAAAAGATTAGAGGGAACACTGTGTCCGAGGAGCCACCAGATCTAGTTTGACCTTCTGTATATAACCACCACCACCACGTCACTTCACACAAAATCCAGACAAAAATCAGATCAAAGTATTAGAGCCCATAGGAGACCATACTATTATTACATGCCACAGACAGAACAAAAGTGACAGATGCACCAATGTCCATGGACCCTATAATGGAAGGGATTAAGTGAGATGTACCCAGATAATCCCAGCAAGTGATCTGAACTTCAATTTGCAGGAAAATGAAAATTCACAGATATGCCTCAGTCATTTACAAACTAGTTCTTGACAGTTAAAACCATGAAAAAAATATTGCAGGAGATACAAAACTATGCCAACTTTCAGATCTGCTTATCAGAAGTTAGAAATAATGACAAATCCTCAAGCTTACAGCTACAACACACAGTTCAATTGGCATGAAACATCCTGCATAACATCTGTATACGTGCACAACTGTAAGGCAAGATCTGAACTAGAAACTTCTGAGAGTATGACATCAGATGGAGCATTTTGAAAAAAAGAAAAAAAGAAAACATTTTTAGTGACAAAACCTCTAGTGCAGATGCAGTTTGCTGACCTCCTCCACCCCTGACAAAATAGTAATAAAAAGTAAGAACATCCTTGTTTTGCTCAAGAAACTTACATATAAGTTACCAACAAAAAGTGTTTTTGCTAATGTAAAAGCTGCATCTTCATTAGATACTGATACACTAGCAAACCTTTTCTAGAGTTAAATTGCTGTGCGTCTCCACAATAGAGATTTTTCTACTTCTTACTAAAGGGGATGAAACTCCGAACTATGTGAATTAAAAAAAAAAAAAAGAGACAAGTAAAAAAATATTGATAAAACTTTGTATGTAAAGATTAATTTATAAAATTGTCTCACACACACCCCTACTTCTCCTACCCTTCTTCTACTGGAGGATCTTTGACCCTACAGAATTCACTTTCAGAACATTTATGAGAAAAAATGTTTACCTGCATTTAGATATTCTTCTTAGCTCATAAGAGTACAATCAGACAAGCATATACAACGTAAATTAAAACTTCTAATACTCAACACTGAAACCCAGCTAAGAATGATTTTTAAATAGACTATGGGAACTGTGTTCTGTATCAGTGGTTCTCAACCTATTTACTATTGAGGATCAAATATGCAGCTCTCTGTGTTATGTGGGCCATAAACAAACATATATTCTACCTGCATGGTCCCAAAGATGGCATATGGGCTGCAGTTGTGTGCTGCATGGCTCCAGCCCCACTGGGAAGCCCAGCACTGGGACTCCGGGATAGGGATGCTCAATTTCAAGTAATTTTTGCATCGACTAGTCGATAGGGTGCCTCTGCCTTTGAAAGGCAAAAGCACTGCTGGAGCCCATGGTCAGCTAGGGACTCCCCCGCTGACTCCAGGCTCCACACAGCGCTACCACTTTGAAACGCTGTGTACAGCGTGGGGACACCCCAGCTGGCCCAGGCTCCATGCCACGCTGCCGCTTTGAAGTACCCCCACCTCTTCCCCTCTCTTGCTGCCTCTTTCTGAGAGGGGTGGCAAAGAGGAGGGAGGGGGAGAAGAGAAGTGACTGGTCCTTCACATCCCTACTCTGGGACCCGCAGTGCTGTGATGCACGCTGTTCCGGGACCCACAGGGAAGCTGTGCTTCACACACTGGGACTCTGGACTGTTCTGTGGCTCCCTGCCCCACTGAGATATTGCGGCTCGCAGCCCTGCTGAGCAGCTGCACACTGGGTCTCCCAACCCCTCTGGGCAGCCTCGCTGTCAACTCACTGCGGGCAGCCCACTGCCCTTCAGCCCTGTGGGTATCCTTGCCGCTGGTCCTCCACTAGGACTCTCTGCCAGACCATGGATGTTGCTGGACCAGAGAATCCCAGTTAAGAGAGTTTCTACCTGTATTTGCATGCCTCCGCCTAAGAACCAGACCTGCTGCTGACCACTTCCATGGTGCAGTGCCATCCACGGTGGCAGGACAGGCAGAAAGCCTGCCTCTGCATTCTACTATACCACTGACCAGGAGCTAACAGAGTTAAGCCCCATCCCCACTGATGTTCCAGAACTGAGACCCGCCCACCCACCAGCCCAGAGCCTTTTCTTGCACCCAACCCCCCCTTCCCCATCTCCTGCTCTATGCTAGAGAGCCTGCACGCCAAGCCTAAAGTCCTGGCCCCTTTCCATACCCCAAATCCCTCATCCCTGCTCCTGGGCATCAACAATTATTTGTATTGCCAGGCTACCAGAAAAAAAAAAAGTTTGAAAGCCTCTGGTGTAATCAACTCAAGTGAGAAATGACCAAAGGATCACCTAAATTGACCTGTTAGACACCATTCTTGATGACATGGGCAAAGGAGAAGACAGCAATTATCAGCTTAAGGTCAAGAGTTGAATGTTCTCCAAAGTGTAACAATGAAATAAGTTTGGATAAATACATAATGTTTTACTACTAGAGTCCTCTGACCAGAGAAATCTAAAATGCACATGATTCTTTTTTATCATACATCTGCTAAACTTTTTCAAATATCATTTTAAATTATATATACACGTGATCAAATTAAATCCAATTCCATATTTAAGAAAGTTAGGCCACAGATAGGAGCTCTGGGTATCTCCATAACATTCACACATACAAAAAAAACCCCCACCAAAATTGTAAGTTAGTTTTTAAAAATTTTAAGTGTTGGGCATTGAGAGTATTTTCTTACAATGTTAAACCCAGAAGTATAAGCAAAAACAATCACAGGACACTTACCTGCAACACTGGTAATGGTAACTGGAACTCCTTGAACTTGAACACCTGCTGCGCTCAGACTGGCAACACTTACAGTTTGGAGGTTAGGCATTGAAGCAAGCTGGGCAGCGTTCAGTGTGATTGGAGTACCAGCAACAGCCACTGGTGCAATCTGGGCAATAGTTGCACCCCCACTTGAAGACACTGGGGTGATGGTTAATTGCTGGGGTAATCCAGCATTTTGAACTTGCAAATTTGAAAGGCTTTGAAGATTCTGAACCTGCACAGTTTGCCAGCTGATCTGCCCTGATGGTGTTAATGTTGGAGCCCTGATGAGTACCTGAGTTGGACTCACTGCCTGCAGTTGAACATTTTGCAAAGGCTGTTGCTGGATGGTCTGTATAGTTTGCCCTGACTGGAGCTGAAATGATTGTGGAGGAATGGCTTGAATAATCTGCTGCTGTGGTTGTTGGATCTGTATTTGCTGTAGAATTGGCTGACCTACAATTTGCACCTGCTGAAGTGAACTTGACTGATCCTGCACATTTTGTAGTCCATTAGGTTGAAGCTGACTGGAACTTTGGGATTCTGATTCTGTAGTAGTTTGAGATTCTTCAGGAGTATGCTCTGAACTGCTGCCTGCTGTGCTTGCATACTGGCCTGCCTCTGCAGAGCTTACTAAAGTGTCACTGCTAGTTAGAGATGTTGAGGCAGTGGTTGTACAAGTGGAAGAAGAGGAAGGGGATTCTGGCATAGTACTAGCAGAAGCAGTGGTGACAGGTGTGGATACTACCTGATTCCCATTGGAAACTGCACTATCAGCAGTCTGGCTAACCTGTCCAGAACCACCTCCTGCTGCCACATTGTTTATCACAGGCAATGCTAGAGTTACTCCTCCAATGTTTATAGGCAAGGTTGTTACAACCTGAGCCTGAGTACCTGGAATAGTCTGCAGCTGCAGTGGTATTGAAACACCAGGCCTAATCTGGACTGGAACTGTCTGATTTCCCAGGTTTTGAGCAATAATATTCCCCGAAGCTGTCCTATTTGCAGTTGCAAGAATAGCTTGATTATTCCCTGCAGGGATGAGCTGAATTTGACCCTGTAAATCTTGTAGAGCTGTAGCATTAGCAGGATTGATTTGAATTTGTTGACCTTCCGTTGTCTGAATCTGTGGGATTACTTGATATTGGACATTACCACTTTGATTCTGTACTTGTACTACTTGAAATTGTCCAGAGTTAGCAGAAGAATTTCCTGATTTAGTTTTTGAAGGAGATGTATTCCCATTATTGCTGCTAGAAGGACTTGCTGTGCTTGAAGTAACAGAAGATCCTTGTTGAGCAACATTATTTTCTTTTGAAGCAGGAGGAGCAGCAGCAGCAGCAACAAGTTGCCATGCATTTCCAGCAAGCTGAGTTGTTACTAATTCCAATTGTTGTGGTTGATTTTGAAGCTGCACCAAACCTTGGCTTGGATCTATAATAATCTGCTGTTGTCCAGTTGCTTGATTCTCACCAGGAGTCCCTATTTTGCTACAAGTGGCTGCCAACAAAGCCAGAGGTGAAGGTTGAGAATCCTACCCATAAAGAAAGAAAAACAGCAGTAAATTTAAAAGAGTAGATTTGAATTATTTTTGACAGTTTGGCTATCAAAATTTATTCAAGAGAAACAAAAATGCTTCAAGTATTTTAGAACACACAGATCATACAGTACTGAATGAGGACGTACAGTATTAGATCCTCACATATGTTTGAAAAATAAGGCCATTTATCATCAATAAGCAACACACTGATAAAGTGTTTTTTCCTCAATTCAATCTTTTTTATAAAATTCCTCAATATACAATATGCATCAGTTTAAAGTGTAAGCCACCCAAAACACAGGCCAGGCAGTCAATATTACCATTTTTCACCCACCCTGAAAAAAGTCACCTTGAGCAGGAAATGCAGTTAACTGCCCATTTCCATTTAAACATTACGAGGTGTGCAGTTCCGTTTCTGTGTGCATGTGTTACCTGTGAGCCTCCAGTTTTACTTTTTTTATTATTGTTGTTCTCTGCCTCAGGAGATTTCTCTCCCTCTGTGGGCATAGCTTCCTCCTTCCTTTGATCTGCAAAATATATGAAGCATAACAGGTTAATTATTCACCTTCTGTTTATATAAAAACAAAACCTATCAGCATCTCTGCTTTGGTACCCAGTCACTTCGATTTTACCTCTCCGTGAAAACCACACTCCAAATCATTATGACAAAAGAGCAAGTCCCAAAAACGTGGTTTGAAACCCAACCCATTGGGGGCTGGAGAGTTAACACCCAGAAAGGGGAGGTTTGGTTTCCTTTTCCCAGATAGCTGGGGGGGAGGGGGGGGGAGGAACCCACCCACAACCCTCCTCCTCCTATCCTCTAAAGCATGGATGGCCACTGAGTGGCCGTCGATACTTTAGGGGGCAGGAGGAGCGCTGTGCAGGGGGAGAAAAAGAGGCATGAGGAGGGCAGGATGTGCACCGGAGGGCGGGCTAGGGGAGAAAGGGGGAACGGAGGAGGGAGGGAAAGAGGAGGGACAACGAGCGAAGTGGGCAGGGAAGGAAGAGAAGAAAGGGGGAGAAGGAGGGCCAGGGGAGGACTGAGGGCGGGATAGAGGGGCATGGAGGGGTGAGCGGAGAAGAAAGGGGGATGACTGAGAGAGGGCGGGATGGAGGGTGGAGCGGACTGAGGGAGGCAGGGAGGGAGGGGGTTACATACCGCTC
This sequence comes from Pelochelys cantorii, assembly GCA_032595735.1. Taxonomy (NCBI): domain Eukaryota; kingdom Metazoa; phylum Chordata; order Testudines; family Trionychidae; genus Pelochelys; species Pelochelys cantorii. Next base: position 202,618,179 of record CM064327.1, read on the forward strand.
ATCCCGCATTAATGCCCCGCTGAGGCGCCGCTCTGGGGGGGGGGAGGAGGAGGAGGAAAGGAGGAGGAGGCGGAGGGTAGGGTGGGGGTAGCGCAGAAGGCCGGTCGCAGCCGGAGCTGGGAGGAGCGGGACGGCCTATTTTTCCACGAATGGCCGCCGCTGGGCTGTGGCGTAGCTGCCTTTCTCCGCCCGCCACCGCCGCCTGCCCCTGAGCCCGGCGCTTGATTGACAGCTCGGAGCCGCGGGTGGGGGGGGGGGAAGGGGGGGCGGGGCCCAGCGAGGCCTAACTGACGCCCACTGAACAGGAAACCGAGCCCCGCAGCCGACTCGGCCTCTCCCCTCCTCTGGAGCTGGCTCCTCGCGAATGGGCGGGGCGAGGGCGGCGCGAGGCAGCTACTAAGCCCAGCTCCGCGCGTCCCAAGCCCAGAGCAAGGGGGCGGGGGCGGGGCCAAGGCGGCGCGCGCTCCGGAGCAGGCGACCGAAGCGAGCCTTCGCCGGCAGTAGCAGGCGCTCCCTGACAGCGCCGAGAGGGGCAAGGAAGGGGTGGGGCCACGCCGAGACTGGGGCGGGGTGAAGCCTCTGTGCCTGTCGCGAGCAGCCAGAAGAGCTGATTGACAGCGCGCGCGAACAAGAAAAGGAGCTCGTGGGAGGGGACCCATGCGGCACGAGCCAACCAAACGGCAGCCGGGCACCTCACGTCCCCTGACTGACAGCGTGCGGGAAGGCACCGGGCTGTAACCGCCAAGTCCCGCTGGCGCGGCCTTCGCCCCCAGCTGTGACAGGAACCCGCCTCCGGCCTCTCTGGGGCGCCTCTCATTCCTCTGTGGGCCCAGCTGCCGAGACACTGCAGTTTTCCCCGCGCGCTCCCCCTGCCCTAGCACCAGCCCGCAGCGCTTTGCAGGCGGGAACAGAGGCGCCCACCCGCCAGGGGTATTTCCCGCGCCCGGGGACGGAGGGAGGGGAAGTGGGTTCGCCTTTCTCATTGGCCTAGGCGCAGCGCGGGGTATGCCGGAATGTGTAGTTTCCCGTGTGCGCATGCGCTGGACTGCTCTCGGGCAGTCCGCGGGGCGGGTTGGCGGGGAGCTCGACGGTGGAGGTAGTGGAGGCGTAACTCAGGCAACCGTTCGCTCCCCAGTGGGGCGCGCTGCGCCAGGCTTTGAGAGCCAGCCCTGGGCCGGGGGCTTGGATCTAGGTTGGATGAGATGCTGAAACCCTCGCGCATCCTTACCGTTACCTGGCTGCAGACCAGCTATGGGGCGGGGAGCCGCTGCCCTATAACCCTGCGTCTGAGTAACAGCAGCCTCCGTGCCCGGCCTCGCAAAGCCCTTGACAAGCAGCCCCCGTGTGACTAGTGCCCGGTTGGTTGTAGCTCTTCGGCTTATGCTGCTGCTGATTGAGAACAGCGCGAGTCCTTCCCCAGTGAGCCGTGTCCCTGTGGCCCTTCTTATAAAAGAGATTTGCGGCCCTTATTTCACAAATGTATAAAGGCGGCAAAGGAACCCTCTCTATTTTTGTGAATCTGCTTATTTGCCTTACAGATTTAGATCTGGACAACCCTGTGCTACTTCAAACATAAGACGAGTTCTGAAATTATGGCTTCAGATGAGGCTGAACATAGGGAACAGCCAGGCTGTTTAGGATACTAGTTTTTATTAACATTTATTTAATACCAAAACCTAAGTATTTTGGAGAAATAACTTCTCCATTAAGGTGCGAGAAAGCTACGGGTATCCATCTGAGGCCTCCAACAAGTCTTCTAGAAAAAAAAAGGAAGACCAACATTGACATTTATGATGTTTCTAAAATGAAAACACAGCAAAAAGAAATATCTTGTAACTTGTTTAAGCATCATGAGGAAACAGGAAAGGATACACCATTTTAAAATTGTCTAGCTAAGTCTAGGCATTTCCAGCAGCACTGAGGAGCCTGTGTCGTTCAGCTCAGCTGTTCAGAAAATGAAACTTCTTGTGCTGAATAATAGGTCATTCAGATGTGCAAACAACAATAATTACATCTTATAACTCAGCCAAATCTGGATGTATTTTCATGGGAAAAGCACATAATGATACTGCTCCAAGAACTACCCTCCCATGCCAACAGTCCAGGATTGTCCTGGACTCTCCAGGAATTAAAAAATCTTTAATTAAAGATTATGTCAGTTGATGAAACCTCCAGGAATTTCTCCAAACAATGTTAGCAATCCTACTCCCATCCTAGTTTTCAAGGTCCTGTTTACTAATAAATAGAAGTTGAATAAAGGCTAAGGTAGGAGGAATTATAATGAAAAAGCTCCCTATTTTTTACCAAATCAGTAAAATCACTTTTGAAATTCCCACTAGGCCTCTGTCTACATGCCTTTTAAAATCTGGTTCAAAATGCACAATTCTGTAGGCCCTGCCAGCCCCTATTCCAAGTGTTAGGGGAGAATGGCATTTTAAGGGAGTAATGGACAAATGGTGGGAATTGAAATAAGGGTAATCTCAGTAAGTTTAATTGTTTTTTATATTTACATCCAAGTGGACCCCCTCCCATACTGCTTAGTACCCCTACTCCTTTTCTATATCCCATATTTATTTCATGATCCAACTCCCATCAATTTATACTTCCTTCCTTTTCCCGGTCTTTCATTTTACCTCTCTCTGCCCTCTCAAGTGACTCGTCCATCTAAATCTCCATTTGCTTTTTTCTGCTCTCAAATTACCACCTACTTCCTTGTGCGTTTCTTCTGGCTTTTTCTCCTTTTCACCTCCTGAACCTGATGCTTCGCACAGATGCATTCATTCAAATTTGTAAAGGTATGTGAGAGTTGTTCTGCTCAGCATTGCAAGGTCTAAGTAAGGATGCCTTGCAGTGCAGAGCATTAGTCTACACTTAAAATTTAGTCTGACTTAACTATGTCACTCAGGGATGTAAAAAATTCACATCCTTGAGCACTGTAGTTAAGCCAACCTAACCCTTTGTGTAGAAATGACTAGGCCAGGGGTCAGCAACGTACGGCACGTGTGCCATAAAGTGGCACACAAGATGATTTTGAGTGGCACGCGGGGATCCCATACTGCCGCTGGAGACTTGCAGCCGGCACACAACCACGAGGCTGCAGCATCAGGTCCAGAGGGCAGGTGGGGAGATGAAGAAAGCAAATTTACACCACCCCCTCACACAGGCTGCAGAGCCACATATGGAGGAGGACCGTCCTGCCTCTCTCCATGGAAAAATCTCCTCCACCTCTGGGCATCTCCCTTGGTTGCTCCCGTGGGACAATCTACAGTCTGGGTTGCATGGGGCCTGGGTGGGATGGGCTCTCATGGTGCGTGAGTGGCTGGTGCCCTCCTTCCCCGGCAGCAGGTTAGGCGCTAGGAGGAGATGGCGCTGGGGCTCAGGACCCTGCACATGCAGGACAAAAGTGGGGGTTTTGGGGCACGCAGATCCATAAATAGAATTGAATAAGTTAAATCTTGGCACGCCACTTCTGAAAGGTTGCTGATCCTGGGCTAGGCTGATGGATCAACTACAAAGAGAGGAAAAAACCCTTCAGTCACTGGAGGAAGCTTCTACAGTACAGGTTGAACCTCTCAGGTCTGGCATTCTCTGGACTGGCAACATCCGTGGTCCAGCATGATTTTTAGTTAACCAGATGTCCACTTATCATGACTGACCAAGTTTCCCGTGGTCCATAAAGTTTGTTTACAGCCACCTGTCCTGGTTTCAGTGTTCTTTGCTGTTATTTAGCTCTAGTTTACCCCTAAATGTCTTCTAAGAGCCCAGTAAGCAGTGGAAGTGTTGGTAATGCTTCTAGCCAATATTGAACTGTTCATCATATTCTCTGGTTTGGAACCAGTCAGGTCCTGAGGGTACCGGACTAGAACAGTTCAACCTGTACTGCACTCTGATGGCATAGCTGCAGTTCCATAGCTGTGCTGCAGTGGCATCTGTAGTAGAGATGTGGCCTGAAATGGCTAAGTCACATTTTCAAAAATGACTTGGTATACTAAAGTCTGGTTTCTCTAAACACAGTGTCTGTGACTAGACTGGCGCGATCTTGCGCCAGAGCTATTCAAATGAGGCTCAGTGTGGAATATCGCCGAGCCTCATTTGTGTAACTAATGAGCCGCCATTTTTGCGGAAGAGACTCTTGCGCAAGACAGAGCCGTCTACACTGCCCCTTCTTGCGCAAGAAAAACCCTCTTGTGCAAAGCCGTTATGCTGATTATTTTCAGGCATAACAGCTTTGCGCAAGAGGGTTTTTCTTGTGCAAGACGGGGCAGTGTAGACAGCTCTGTCTTGTGCAAGAGCCTCTTCCGCAAAAATGGCAGCTCATTAGTTATGCAAATGAGGCTCGGCGATATTCCACGCTGAGCCTCATTTGCATAGCTCTGGCGCAAGATCGCACCAGTCTAGACACAGCCAGTAGGAATCAAACAACAGCAGACATGTTCTTTGCACGCGCGCACACACCCACACACCACTATCAGTGCTCTAGCTGCTGTGTCTGTTGTAACAATCACAGGTTTCAAGTTCTATTCAAGCTTTGCCACGTGTCTGTGTTTGGGTGGAGGCTTGTATTTTTCCAGCTGTCTGGTTCTATAAAAACTCAATTGCTTTTTACACATATCCTGAAAGAAAGGCCACTATTACACCCACTAGTTTCCATGAGGTTAGCTGAAACTATAACAACGCCTTTAGGAATCTGGGCCCTCCTCTTAAACCAAGAGGATGGGTGGTGGAAAAAGGCTGAACCTACAGTGACCAACTCCTCTCCTACCAGTTTGCAGTAGCACAGGCTGTTCTTGGAAACAGAACTGAAAGAAATGCAGCACTAAGCAGAAGGGGAAGCTCCTGAATGAACTCTCAGCAGTTATAGTGGTCTTTTCTGGAGGAAGATGAGGGGTACCTCCTGGAAGTATCAAGTCCCCAAGAACAGCTGGAGCTGGATGGGGACTCAGGATAGAATTTGCACCCCCAAGCTTTAGTAGAGAGGCAAAGAAATAAAATGTCAAATTGATTCAATTGTAATCTGAAATACATTCTCTTCTCATACATGCTTCTCTTTTGAAATAAAAGTTCTGATTGGAGAGGACAAAGCTAGGTATTCTATTTAGATATAAATTCTAGCTCATAAGAATGGCAATTTAATAGTGGCCTCTGGATAAGAATAATAGAGGATATGCAATATTAAGAGTAAGCAAAGAGGACATAAAAACTAGTGAAACAATACTTAATTGATCAGATGTCAATTCAGGACATAGTTTGGAGAACATCTTCCTGACACCATAAATAATTGCTTCTAGGACTATCTGGCTTTGCTAGTGCACAAGAAACTTACCCCTAAGTAATAAGTAAGATTTGATTTAAGAAGTAATTGCAACTGAGTGGGTAAGTAAGAATAAACTAGGGATGTTAAATATCAGTTAATTTTGAATATTTGATTCACCTCATGAATTCTTATTGGTTACTCAACTATTCTATAGTCCCCAGGGATGAGGCCAACAGCCAGTGTGCTCCAGCCCCACTCCCAAGGAGCCCCCTGCCACTCTGTACTGCTGCTTCTGTATCAGAGGCATCAGCGTAGGGTGTCAGGCAGGAGCTAGTCAGAGATGGGAGCCAGTTTAAAAACCAGCTCCCCTCGCAGACTGGCTGCCAGTTGCCCCACACTGCTGCTTCTGATACTGAGGCAGCAGTGCAGAGTGGCAACAGCTCCTTTCTGGGGAGGGGTCCGAGCTTCTGGATCCGGTACAATTCGCAACTGAGCCAAGCTGCCTGCCCACCCGGCTCCTTTAAATGCAGGGCCGCAGCAGGGATAGGTCCCAGACCCAGCGCAAGCCAGGACTGAATCAGGCTGCTGGCCAGCCTGTTACAAAATTTACTGGCTGGGGCAGGGGGAATGCGTGTAGTCTATAGTATTAACCTATAAGCTTTTTCTTATCAGTTAATCAACTACACTATTACATCCCTAGAATAAACACAAGATTAAAAAGATTAGTAAAGTTATCCTAATTTTAGAAAGTTTTTTAAAAATGAAAAAATTCTATTTTAAAAATAAAACTGAAGACAAATGTTAAGAAAATAAAATCCTTAGAATCAGTTTGGAATTTATTTATGTAAGCATGCCAAGCTAAAATGACAGGGCATAAGTGTACTCCAAACCCAAGAAACTAGCAGAAAAGAAAGAAAACCAATTTTTGGGTAAAGAATATATTCAAGCAAAAAAGTATCCATAAAAAAGTAAAAATTCAGCCCACGTGGTATCAATAGTGATGTCAGCCCACATGATATCTGTTGCAAGGGGATGTGGATTGCAACTGCTTTAAACACTAAGGAGAGGGGATCACCACATACGAGTGTAAAGGGGTTTGTTTATTCAGTTAAAACTGGGAAAGGAGGGGAAATCTCACTCATACACTCAACCACACTTACAGTCCCAGGCAGGATGATAAGGCAAGCAGAATGCAGTTCATGTTGTTTGATCTTCCCAAGTTGACTCCTAAGCTGGTCCGCTGGCCAGGCGATCCAAGCAGAGGGCGTTCTGGGAGGCTCCACTTGATGGTCAACCAACCGTGTCTCTGTCCCTCTCTCCTTTAAGGATGCAGCCTCTGAGTCTCTGGGCCTCTTGGGGCCGTGTGCACTCCTTGCAGTGGGCCGTGTGTACTGTTGTTTACTCCTGCTATTTACTTCAGAGTTTTCCTGCCTCTGGTGTCCACCTCAGACATTCTTCTGCACTCACTCAGGGAAGGAATAGGGGGTTAACAGATAACACCTTAACAGTTTAGGGAACCAAATAACATCATTAACGGGTGAGAAAGAGAACAACATCCATTTTAACTCTCCCCTTACTCCTCCTTTGCCTCCAACAATATCAACAGGTAAATAAACTCTGTCAGATAAATTCTATGATGGAAGCTGGGAAGTCTATAATGGTATTTGAAAAGAAAACATGCAAAAACATTTACATTCTTTGAGTATATAAGCCTGCAAGAGTCAATGGATATACTAGGCTACTTGGAATTAAAGGACAATGGATGCAAAGAAATAACTTATTTAACTTCTCTATAGGCTTTACTATACAGGATAAAGAGGAACACATCTATCCAAAAGCGACTTTTTGCAGATAACAAAGATAAGGCACTGTGTTTGAAGTAGCAAAAGAGGTGGTGGCGGAATAAACTGACAATTTAAACTGCAGTAAGTCACTGTAGCCAGACATGAACCCCATCTTGTTTTCCTCCCCCCGCCCCCAAGAGAGCAAGAGAAAGGCAGTCAGCCTTTGATGCCCTGGGAACGCAGGTGTGCTGCCTGTCCCTGACTCTAATAAACAGAAACCAGACAGTAAATGGGCTAGCTGACGACCCGGGGCCTCCTGCTGCCCTGATGGCTAGTACCAGTAATTGACACGCCTGCACTGTCCCAGAAGAGGAATCTTCGCCCATCACATACCAGAGGTGCCCATTGTCTGCATTTTCCCAGGTGTGAATTATGCTTTGCACCCTTCGTGGGAAACTTGGCATTCAAAGCCATTTTTCCTAATTGGCCACTTGAGACCAGGAAGAAGCCTATGTGACCCAAGGGGTATAAAGAGGGGTTTAGTAGCCCACCCCATTTGAGCTCCAATCATCTACACCTGCTGGCAGGTATTGGTTGTCTCCCGAGGTCTGTGGGACGCCCAACCTCACCCTACTTCTTCCCGAGGGATTGAGAGAAAGACGCTGGCCACGCCAAGTCTGGAACGCAGGGGTGAGAATATATACCTGCTAGGTGTCTATTTTGCATGCATTTAATAAGAGCTTAGAGAACCAAAAGGGTTTCATGGTACCTGTAAGTGATTTATTAGTGTAATTTCTGTCCTGTCCTTTGTAGTGGCTGTGTTATCTGTAACACAGTAGTAGCATTTAACAGCTAAGTTTACCCTGTAACAATAAAATAGGAACTGTTTAAGCTGTGACCTGACTCCTTCAGTTGCTGTAACAGAACCAAGCACAATTTTAAAAAGAACTCCAGCCGGTCATAAGGGACAGATATAGGGAGAGCTTGAGCGCTGGATCATGTCACTTCCAGGGGACAGATCTGTTGGGGCATCTCTCAGCCTCCCCAGGCTGCCCGCTGTGAAGGGATCGTGTATCCTAGCAGTCAAAATCTGAGGTGTAATAGGCTCTCCCTGTAAACTTCTTGGGGCGCCCGTCAACCTCCTCCAGGTTGCCCGCTGCTAAGGGACCCCAGTCCTAGCAGTTGAAGTCTCGGGTGTATAATACACACACACACCACTCACTGCCCTGACCACCGGCTGACAGTCACTAGGAATGAATAAACAAGATAGGTTAGGAAATATCTTTTAGTGAACCAACTTCTGTTGGGGTGCATCTACAAAGCACCTTTACGTTGAAATAAGCTACGCAATTTGTGCTACAAATTTTGAGATAATTTCAAAATAAAGCACTATTCTGACAAGTCCCTTAACCTTCTTGGAATAAGGGTTACAGGAATGCCGGAATAGCGCATCGATTATTTTGAAATAACGTGCATATTTAAAGATGAGGAATTGCTATTTCGGGATACTTCTAAACATACTTCCGCTGTCTAGACATAGCCTCAGTGAGAAAGACATGCTTTCAAGCTTGCACATAGCCCTTTTTCAAATCTGTGTAAGCTTTGAAAGCTTGTTTCTCTCATCAACAGAAGTTAGTTAAATAAAAGATATTATCTCACCCACCTTGTCTTTCTAATATTCTGGTACAACATAGCTACAACAGCAGTGCATATTAGGACTGGATGGCATTTATCCAAGAGTGAAATTGCTGAGCTGCTAACAAAAAAAGAGCCTTAATTCAGAAACAGGTTAATTACCTAAAATTATTAATGATAGAGTTGACATCACACATCACTTGGCAGGATAGGGACAAAGCAGAACAACTTATCTAATAGAAAACTGTGCTTTAACCAATCCTTTAGAATTCTATGTGGATCAAATAAAGTTCTGCAAAGAGGCTTGTAAGTAGTTATGATTGATTGTAGGAACTATCAGGGATAGAAACTAGTTAAAACAAAAAACAGGACTATGTAGCACTTTAAAGACTAACAAGATGGTTTATTAGGTGATGAGCTTTCGTGGGCCAGACCCAATTTGATCTGAGGAAGTGGGTCTGGCCCACGAAAGCTCATCACCTAATAAACCATCTTGTTAGTCTTTAAAGTGCTACATAGTCCTGTTTTTTGTTTCAGCTAGACTAGACTAACACGGCTACATCTCTATTACTATAGAAACTAGTTAAGACAGTCATAAAAATAGAAATCAATTATTGATTCTCAGCATTGAAAGAGGTTAAGTAAGAGAGTGCTCCATTAATCCATACTGCAACTGGTGTTACTGAATTTAGTATATTTATTAATTCATTGCAAAAACTTAACTTACCACTAAGATTGAAAAGTCAAACATTCAAAGGTTAGAAAAAGCCAAAATTAACGATGCTACATGTGACTGTGGGGAGCTCAATGAAAACGTCTGATCAGCATGCACTGGCAGGATTTAAAGTAAGAAAGCAAGCAAAATGTTAGGGTGCATAAGGAATGGGATGAAGACAAATATCCAAAATGTGATGTCATCCTATCTCAGAACATTTATAGCAGAAATAAAAGACATTGAGGTTTAAATATGCATCAAATTTAGCTAAAAAATGTATATACCATTTCAAAAATTAGGAATTGGCAGAAAATTTAGTCCACTCATTTTGAGACCTCTTGCCATCTGTGCTTTTCTTTAGATGAAAGTTAAGGGCTGAAGATAAATGGAAGACATCCAAGAAAGACAAGTTACATAATACCTCTGATCTCACAGATTAAAAACACCCACTAGTTTGACAACATTTTAAACTTAACTGATCATTGTGAAAATTAAACCTTTATGAAAGGATCCTACTTATCTTTGTTCTTGTTTTGTACTAAGTTTCCCCTGTTCAATGTTATGTCTTATGGCAGGTTGCAGTGGTCACTTAAAAAAGAACAAAGAACAATTTCAAGGAATAACTGTCAAAAAGCCAGTCAAAAAAAACTATACAGTATTGTTTTATACTGGTCATATCTCGTCCCTGCTCCCCCTCCATTTTGTGACTGAGTTATGGTTGAGGCATAAGAATTGCTTTCTGTTTTATAAAGAACTTCATGCAGATTGCTGTAATTCACCCACATGGTGTTAAAAATCAAATTATAAATCATAAAATTCTTCTGTTCTTCAAGTCTTACTTATTGTGTGTGAAAGACAAGAAAATTACTTTCTCAGACTGCTTGGAATTATGTGATGTTATAAGAAGATGTTGTTGCTAAGAAATAAGAAAACTCTTTTGCTTGGAAAGAGAGCATGACCATGAACAGAACTCCGTGTGGATAAGAAGAGCACTTTGATTTATGACTGTGCATACATATTTTTTATTTTAAAGCACAAGCACAGTTGCCTGACATAAAGACAGCGTTTTCAGACTGCAGTTTATTGTACTTTGCTAGTCCCAATAGCTGCATGTTGTTGAAAGCAATCCACAGAGGTGGACAGAACTAATTTGACATCATGTAGCCCAGACACTTTAGCCTTCTAGTGAAGAACTTCTAAAGTGTTTTTATGTCAAAGTTGTATCTCCTGTAATGGTAGATAACAACTCTGAACTAGCTAGACATGTCAATAGCTTTCTGCTACTCTGAAAGCTAAACAGGAAATCCTAATTCATTTGATGTGGTTTCCTGCTGAAATACATGTTTGCAATGACAAATGGATGAACACTGCAAAAGTTAGTTCTATGCAACTGAAGAACACTTTTACATTTTAAAAAGTCTTAGAGGGGTAGCCATGTTAATCTGTAACTTAAAACAAACAAAACAAACAAACCCTAGTCCTGTAGCACGTGAGCCCTGGTATACACTAGGGAATTATTTCAAAATAAATGCCCTTATTTCGAAATAACAAGTGAGCATCCACACTACCAAGCCTGTTATTTTGAAATAAGGGGCTGGTTATTTTGAAATCGTAAGTCCTGCTCTTCACGAGGAATAATGCTTATTTCAAAATAATTATTCTGAAATAGTGACAGTGTGGACACTCTACTGCTGCTATTTCAAAATAACCATTTCCTATGGTCATTCAAAGAAATTACTTCCCAATGCTTCCTGGGGCTCTAAGTCGATGTAGTTTGTCCACATTAAGGGAGCCTGCCTCACACTAATGTCGAGGCTTCCCTGTAGCGTGGAGTCAAACACGCTACTTCAAAATATTTATTTTGGGAGTGTTACTCGAGAGGCCCAGTAACTTGAATAATTTAGTAGATATAGGATCTGAATGATGTTAAATGCCTCTGTCCCAGAAGTGAGACCCGTCTGGCATTCTGTTTCTCTATCACCAGTAATTGAATGAATGACCAGAGGCCAGATATGTTTAAGTCAAAAGTAAGTATATTGTAAATTTAGAAGCACAGGAAATAACAAAACAAGCCCCAAACGCTTGATATTGAACACATCCACCCATACTCTAAAAGGGATAAACTAATAAAGAATAATCCCAATACAATAAAGAAAGCTTGATATTGAACACATCCACCCATACTCTAAAAGGGATAAACTAATAAAGAATAATCCCAATACAATAAAGAAATACTTTACAGCAGCAGTTCCCAACCTTTTCTAGATGGGGACCCATTTTGACAATTCAGGAAGACTTGGTGACCCAAGGCAATTAAAAAATGGGGGGGGGGAGGAGTAGTAAGGGGGAGGAGGGAAGGGGCAGTGCCGTAACTAGCTAATTTTGCACCCGAGGCAAGAATATAAAATTGTGCCCCCTCCTGTTTATATATTCATAGTAGTTATTTGATAGAAAAACTTAAAATAATGAATAATACAATAATAACACTACATTTATTTGAGTTGTGGTGGGGGAAAGACACTCATCCCCAAACCACGCCCCCCTGGCTTAAACCCTACACTCAGAGGCTGGAGGGGCTGGTGGAGTCACACTCAGGGGCTGGGGAGTTGGAGGGCCTGAGAGTCACACTCAGGGGCTGGAGGGGCTGGGAGTCACACTTGGAGTCACACACTCAGGGGCTGGGGGGCACACTCTGGGCCTGGGAGTCTCACACAAGTGTTAGAAAAATATTAGAAACATAATACGCATTATTCAAAAAAACAAGTAAAATTTAGTATTTTACCAGTTTCACCTGAACTTAAATTAATGGGATGGTTGAGCTTGCATTTGCTTTTATAACGGTTGTATCCTTGGAATTGTTGTGGCACCCCCTAGCACAGTCCCAGCCTCTCCCCACCCGGGCTCCTGAACACAGTCCCAGCCCCTACCCCAGCCCCCATGGCTGCAAGCCGGCCAGGACTCTGCCCTGGCCGGCCAACGCCAGCCGCGGGAACCCCGGCCGGGGCGGCTGGAAACCTCTCAACCGGATGCCCAGACACCTGGGCCCCCACCCCCACCTACCTGAGCTGGGCGCTGCTTCTTCTCTGCATTCCCTAGTGTTCTAACTTCTTTCCCCCCATGTCCAGGAATATTTCCTTACTCCACTGGTCACCAAGCAGTAGATCGGGATCTACTGGTAGATCATGGAGCCTCTGACAGGTGATCCTGACTGGTTTGGCTAAGAGGCTATCAAGTGCCGGTACTTCAGCTGCCTCTTCCCCCACTGCTGCACACCTCCTGCCCTTTGCCTGGCAGCTTCCCCCTGCCACCCGGGAGCCTCCTGCTTGTGGTACAGAGCAGGGAAGGGAGAGGAGGGATGCTGATGTCCGGGTGCCCCTTCTTCCACACTGTATTCTATCTCCACAGAATGGGGAGAGGGGCACAACAGGGCCTGGGATGGAAGGAGTTTGCTGGCTGCTTTTGAGAGTGGTGCAGGGCCAGGTCTGGGGTGAGCCTGCCTTAGCCCCACTGCTCCACCACCCAGGAGCCACCTGTGGTAAACAGTGTCCAGCTGGAGCCAGCTCCCAACCCCTGCCCCAGTCATGTACCCCCCCAGAGCCAAACTCCCTTCCAGAGCCTGCACTCTGAACCCACTCCTGCACCCAACTCCCTGCCCCAAGCTCAGCTCAGAGCCCCCTCACACTCCAAATCCCTTAGCCCAAGACCAGAGCCTGTGCCCCAACCTTCTGCCCCTGCCTGGTGAAAGGGAGGGATAATGGGAGGACGGAGTGAGCAGGGGCAGGGCCTCAGAGAAGGGGCACGAAGGAGGCCGGACAAGGTTATTTGGGTTTGAGGTAGATCCTGGATTGCACTTAAATTCAAAAAGTGATCTTGTGCTTAAAAAGGTTGGAGACTGCTGCCTTACTCTGCTCTGAGTCACTGAAATTGTATTCAATTCAATTGATTGTTTTAACTGTCTGATGGTTGTTAAACCAATTAAGTTGAGTACCACTTCAGGTGAATGTCTCCTTAAGACTAAGGGGGGGGGGGGCAGGGGAGGAGACACAAGACCTTTTCAAATGTGTGAATGGCTCCTTAAGAGCACCACCTGGGCGGGGGGGGGGACACTTGGCGACCCTTTTGAAATGTAATGGCGACCCATATTTGGGAAACCCTGCTTTACAGTCAATGGCAGTTGATGGTGAGGTAAGTGATGCCTAGGACCTACAACCCTAGAGCTAACTCTTAGCTTTTGGGGAAGACCTCTAGGTAGTTCCACGCTGGTGTTATCAAGGTGTTAATGGTGGGCAGGAAAATAGTTCTCAATCTCGACCCTGAGCTTTCGCTACAAGCAGCTGAGCCCGTCCTGAAGGCTTCTCCTCCACCCTTCCTTCTCTGGGTCTTCACCACAAACTTGGTCGGTAAGGTGGAAGATGCCTGAAAGGGTTCTCCGCGGATGGTGAGATTCAATGGGCTCTAGTTGGTGTAACTCAGATGCTTCACCCAGCCTTCGCTAGAGCTAGCACTGAGGAACAACACAGACACCCAAGTCTTTTCACCACACTGCTGAACACAAGGGATCAAGATGGCCAACGAAGAACATGAACCCCCAAAGAGGCAGGCTTATAAAGTCTGTTTGGCAGGAAATGGGAATAGTTGGGAATGGTGCCGTGTGCAAAAGATTGGTGCTGAGTGCAAACCCTGAGATGGTATGCTAATTAGTCCTGTAGCAGGAAAAGCCAATTTAGCCAAGTCGCATTGTCTATTGCATTGTCCATCATGGCACCTCAAATTAACTCTCAACAGCAGTTATTATTTCAAAATAAGTTATTTCAAAATAATTTCCTAGTCTAGACATACACTTAGAGACTAATAAATATATATACATAGTACCACGAGCTTTCATAGAAAAAATTCACTTCTCAGATGAGCACAGTGGAGAAAAAAAGGGGGAACCTCATAATATATAACCAAAAAAAAAAGGAAGAGGGGGAGAAAAAAACCCTGTCAATTGTAGTGCAGGTGCGAATGAGGCTAATTGAGTGGCCTGGAAATGTCCCATACTTAGCTTTTGACAGTTGGGTGTTGAATATAATGGCCCATCCAGTTCATGTCTTTGTTCAAGCCATGAGAAATAATGTCAAATTTGCATATGAAGGCCAGTTCGCCAGTTTCTCTCTGTAGTTGTTTTTTGAAATTCCTTTGTAGAAGAATGGCTGTTTTTAAATTAATTAACGAGTGCCCAGGTAAGTTTAATTTATATATATATATATATATATATAGTTAGTTAGTTAGTGTCTAAGGTGCTACAGGACTACTTGTTTTTTTACATTTTTGGCATTCTTTCACATTAGGTAATTGAATCTAGCACATACCGAAGAAACAAGTAACCTCAAAACAAAAATATATACATTCATCTCTTTATACATTTTAAGATTCAATATGAGTAGGCAGATTAAGGGTAAGATCTTTGGCCTCTTCTTTGATTGCTTTATGGACAACATATGGTAGGAGGAGAGTGCCCAGGATGAGCAGAGTGTATGACGATCCTTGTGATCTGCAGATGCTTAGCACCATGATAATAGTGGATTCCATCAGTAAAGCTAACAGCCAACCATGGAAAAATCATCACATTGAGGGAGAGAATCCTCTGGTCACATAGAGGGCAAACCTACACTAGGAACTGTTTCAAAATAAGTTATTTTGAAATAATAACTCCGAAAATAATTATTTTGAAATAGCACATCCACATTTCAAGGCACCATCGAAACAGCACAGAATTATATTGAAATAGTACATCCACACTAATTAGGGCCTCCTCCTCCTCCTCCTCAACAACCATGGGCTCAACGCCTGTTGGTATCCGATGCCTCTCTCGCTATTTCCTTCCATTTTTCCCTGTCCAGTGCGGAGTGACTTCGTCTCTGTAGACTAGCTCCGCACCAATCTACTATATCATCTACCCATTCTCTGTGGGTCTACCAGGATCTTAACTTTTCACTCGTCGTTCATTCTGCAGATATGCCTGAATAGCTGTAACTTCCATTGTATAACCTTCTGCAGTAGGTTCTCCTTTGGCTATATCTTCCTATGTAATTCCTCGTTGGTGACGTTCGGCATCCATCCTAGTCTCAGGATCTTTCTATAACAACTCCTCTCGAATGCCAATATCCTTCTCTTCTGCATTGCGTTTAAAGCCCCCAGAAGCACTCTGGTGAGGTCATCAGGAGAGCAGACACTTCCTATAGCTGCTTCCTGAGGCTAGCTGAGACTCATGCTTAAAGGGGTTCCTCTCTACAACCACATCTCACACACCACTTCTCCACTGCCTACCCGCTTGTGGGACACCAAACCCATGCCACGTACTCTGGTTGCCCTTGCGGATGCCACAGCACTGACACCATAGAGCTAGAACTGCTGCAAAGCAGTGCCAGGCTCTTGGATTTCATGCTGCGCCTTATGGCACACTTCATCCACACTGCCCACGTGGTACTTCAGGACCACAACAACCAGCTCAGACTGGGGGACCTCTTCACCCAGGCCTTGGCACTCATGATTCACCAAATTCCCCTCCATCCTCTGCACACCATGGAATGCCGCTTCTGGTGGAGGAACACCTGTTTGGACTGGTGGGACCGTATTGTCCTGCAGTGGTGGGACGACCAGCAGTGGCTCCAAAACTTCTGCATGCATAAGGTCACCTTCCTGGAGCTCTGCAAATGGCTCACCCCTGTCCTCAGACTACAGGACACCCGTCTGTGACCTGCCAGCCCCCTGCAGAAGCGCGTTGCCATCACCCTATGGAAGCTAACCACGCCAGGCAGCTACCACTCTGTGGGGAGCCAGTTCAGCATCAGGAATTCATGGCTGGGGCTGTGCTCATGCAGGTTTGATTATTTTACTATTTTACTATGAGGTGGTGAAGCACTGGAATGGGTTACCGAGGGAGGTGGTAGAATCTCCATCCCTAGAGGTTTTTCAGTCCCTTCTTGTCAAAGCCCTGGCTGGTTTGATTTAGTTGGGGTTGGTCCTGCTTTGGGCAGGAGGTTGGACTCAGTGACCTCCCGAGGTTTCTTCCAACCCTATGATTCTATGTTTCTATAGGTCTGGGGCTGGCAATCTTTTCAAACCAAAGAGCTAAACTACATCAAAATTCAGAATAAGTGGTCAACAAATAGCCATATAAGAATGCCCATTTGCATGACTGAAAATATACAACTTAATATTGTTGATAATTGACATAATGATTAATAACAGCATAAATGAAATATTGTACTCCCAGACTTTATTTAGTAGGACTTCCGCTATTGCATCTTTTTGCACATTTCTTTGACGTTTACATCATAGCTGGTCAAATCCAGCTTCATACACCTATTACGGCTGTCTTCTGCCAATCTTATGGCAGGGGGCTAGAGATGTAGGGGTGCAGGAGTCTGGGTTGGGTATATGGGGCAGGAGGTTTGGATTTATGATGGACTCAGGGCACAGGGTGAGGTGTGTGGGGGTGCAGGAGTGTTACGGCAGGAGCTGGGGATCCAGGAGTCTGGGTTAGGGTGTATGATGGACTCAGGGCACAAGGTGGGGGTGGGGGTGGGGAGTGCAGGATCTTCATTCTGACCTGGTCCAGGGTCCGGCTGTGCCCCTTCTGAGCCAGGCTGGTGGCCATCTGACCATACATCTCTGCATTGTGCCTCTTAGTGCGGAAAGCCTGGATCTTGGTCACCTCACCCCAGACCTAGATGAGATCCAGGATCTCCACACTAATCCAGGCCGGTGCCCTCTTTTGTCCCTAGCTAGGGGCTTCAGAGATTGCTCCAGATGTGCTGGTAGCCATTTGGGGCTCAGAGGGAATGCTGGGGTCTGCCACGGCTGCACTCCAGGGTGCTGTGGGGCACAGGGCTGGCAGGGCTTGTGTGGTGCCACAAGCCCTTTCCCTTCTGTCTGCAGCTTTAAAGTCTGAAGGAGAATAGGAGCAGTGCAGTTGTCAGGGGTGTGGCCAGAGTGGCCACAAGGGCAGCTCTGAGAGGCCTCTGGAGGCCAATTATTTCAAAATAATAGCAGCTGAGCATCCACACTCAGGGTATGTCTACACTACAGAATTTTGTCGGAAAAACAACTGTTTTTCTGACAAAACTTGAGGAACGTCCACACTGCAATTGCGTTCTTCTGCAAGAAAAATTGAAAGAACGGGGGGGGGGGGGGTTTTCCGGCATTTGTAATCCTCATTCTACAAAGAAGAAGCCTTTTGGCGAAAGAGCTCTTTCGCCAAAAGGTGTGTGTGGACAGGGAAGAGGGAGTTCTTTTTGGAAGAGGAAAGAGGAAAAAGCACAGGTGTCTTGGGGGCCATTCCATTCATTGCAATCACAGCTAACATGCAAGAGAGTGTCCATTCGGTCTGGATGTTCTTTTTCAAAAAAGCAGATCACTTTTTCGATGCACTTTTGCAGTGTGGATGCTCTCTTTCGGAAGAAGTGTTTTGGGAAGATCTCGTCCAAGAAAAGCTTCTTCTGAAAGAAGCCTGTAGTCTAGACGTAGCCTCGAGGTATGTCTGCACTATGGGATAAGGTCAAATTAAGATTTATAACTTCAGCTACGTTAATTGCATAGCCAAAGTTGAAGTACCTTAACTTGACTTTTGGAGTTATCCACACTGCAGGAAGTTGAAGGGTGCACACTCTTCCTTCGACTTCCATTACTCCTCGTGGAAACAGGACTGCCAGCATCGACCGGCGCACCTCTTTCAGTTTGACTTAGCATGTCTTCACTAGATCTGCTAATTTGAACCCTGGAAGATTGACAGCAGCAGCTTCAATAGTCTCTGTAGTGCAGACAAAATAACAATAACGGGTTGGACGCTTGCCTTGTTATTTCAAAATAATTCCCTAGTCTAGACCAGGGCAGAGACTGCTACACTAACTCCTCCCATCCCCAGCTGCCAACATAGGGAGTATGGCAGGGAATTTGTTATACCTCATGGATTGCTGGCTGCCATATTAGTTCCTTTTGGCTGTTGGCAGCTGGAATAATTCAGAGCAAGAGACCGGCATGGTATAGAGTCAACCCAGGAATGAAGGGGCACCAAAGTTTAAAAGTTTTGTTCAACACAAATTGTTTTTATTTGTTTCATTGAGAATAAACAAAACAAAGAACAAATTTCAACTTTTGGTTTGAAACAAATCAAATGTTCAGATTTTACAGTTTGGCCACTGAATTAAGCTCAGTTCTACTAGTAACCCAAGTTGCTGGCTTTTGCTATATTTTTTGAATTATCACAAAGAGAGGGAATGTGGCTCATCAACCAATACAGGGTACATTAAAAAACAACTGACAGAATTTGAGCATCTTTAGTCTATGTCTACCATAACAAAATTATCCATTGAGGACAAATGGAATCAGCAGTGCGTGCAGTGAAGCCAGAGCTAATCCGAGTTCAACTGCAAAAATATCCAATGATAAGCACCATTCAGCATAATTTCAGATGCTGTGATATTTAAAGTTTGCAAGCCATAAGTAATTTTGTGATGTACTTAAAGTTTGCAAGCCGTAAGTAATTTTGTGATGTACTCAGGTAACTTAATGTAATGCAGTAATGAACTGTCAAAAATAATCTATGGCACATTGAGGATAGTATTAATATAAACTGAAATCAACAGCAAAATATATAAGATAAAGAAAAATGTACTGATTGTATTATTTATTTTCATATTTGATCCAATTAGTACCTCAATTTATCATTAAATAATACTAAGCTCTTATATTGCGTGTTTCATCACTGCTGCAAAATTTCCAATTTGCTGCAGAATTCAGCCATAGCCTTGCTGCAAAATTTAGATTCAGATTGTGAAAATGACATCTTGAATGTTGATTCTTGGTTGTTCCAGAAACTTACACCATAAAACAGGGTGAGGACACTAAGGCCCGGGAGCCAGATGTGGCCCCCAGCTTGCCTAGATCTGGCCCCTGAAGCTCAGGGTTCCCTTCCCCCCCCTGCCCCCCCCCAGCACTGGAGAGCCTGTGCTGGTGCTCCAGCCCCCTCACTTTCTCCCCAGGGGGCTGAAGCATACAAAATCTACTAGCCGAGCCCCCCTAGGCTCTGATGTGCCAAGGGAATGTGGGGAGTGTCTTCCTCCTTCTCAGTTGGGGACCACATCAGTGAGGGTTCGTTTGATTGACTGATTTTGCTTCTCACTTGTGTGCAGTCCCCAACCTGAAAAATGTTCCCCGCCCCTGCTTAAAACAAACATCAACACAGAACGAAAAAGCAGGGCAAACTAGTATCTATATTATTAGCACCCTGGACAGTAAGTCTGTCTCCTCTAGCTGGAAATGTCCCTGGAACTCAAAGGCTGCGTCTAGACTGGCAAGTTTTTGTGCAAAAGCAGCCGCTTTTGCGCAAAAACTTGCCAGCTGTCTACACTGGCCACTTGAATTTGCGCAAGAGCACTGACGTTCTAATGCAAGAAATCAGTGCTTCTTGCGCAAATACTTTGACGCTCCCGTTCGGGCAAAAGTCCTTTTGTGCAAAAGCTTTTGCGCAAAAGGGCCAGTGTAGACAGCTCAGATTTGTTTTGCGCAAAAAAGCCCTGATGGCTAAAATGGCGATCGGGGCTTTCTTGCGCAAAATCGCGTCTAGATTGGCATGGACGCTTTTCCGCAAAAAGTGCTTTTGCGGAAAAGCGTCCGTGCCAATCTAGACGCTCTTTTCCGCAAATGCTTTTAACGGAAAAACTTTTCCGTTAAAAGCATTTGCGGAAAATCATGCCAGTCTAGACGCAGCCAAAATGTAGGCACCTCCTAAGTGACTTGCCCAAGGTAACTCATAAAATCTAGGACAGAAGGAGCAGTTGAACCCACATCTTCTGAGTCCTGGGCTACCAGCCAAACCACTGGACCATCTTTCATATCTATTTAATGTGCTATTGAGTAGTTCAGTTAAAGCAAGGTTTAAAGTATTGTTCGGCATGTAAACAAATTATCATCTAGTAAAGATTTTGCATGCAGGTCACAAGAGAGAAAAAAGATATAATGAGCACTGCTGATGAGCATGATGATACCTTTTACAATTGAAGACACAAAAAATGCTAAAGCTTTGAAAAGTCATATGCATGACATAGAAGCCAACTTAAATTAAGAAATTTCAGGTCAGTTTGAGACCCTGAAGGCTGGAAGTCAAGAGAGAGATAGAGGTATTTCTTTTGAATGGCATGTGAAAGTACTCCCTGGTAACATTTGTGTCCTTTTGAACATAAAAATCCAGTGTAGCAATATTTTCCAAGATCTTTAGGAAGTCTGTCTTGTGTGCAAATGAATACAGCTTTGAAGCTGATAGGAGTCTGAGTCTAGTTTTAACAGATGTTATGTTCTATTTTGCAGGCTTGCTCTGCTGAATCAATGTCAAAATACTTCTTAGCCTTTCAAGCCAAGCAGGAAGATGATTATGGTTCTGGAATTTGTTGTGTTAATTTGTTAAAGATCTGTTTGGTACACACTTGTACAACATATCTTTTCCCTTTCATGGATGTTATAATGGTTAAAAAGGGACAATGAAGCAGGAGCTACACAAGGGATGGAATAAATGTTTTTCAAAAGACACAAGCATGCCTTGAGATGTAAGGGGTCTGAGCTTGAATTCCTGATTGGGTTTCTTGCTTCCCAGGTTGGCAGCTGGAGCCCTGTGCAGCTCAACTCCTTAACAGGTGGCATGTAGAAAGTGTAGTAAGTAAATCTTACATTACTCTAAACTGTCTTTTACTGGCTGCCTTTTGCTGGCAGTTTTAGAAACAGTATTTGATAGAACTGCAGACTTGTGGGAGTTCCTCCCTAAGCCCATTTGGAGAAACACAGACACACACAGCTGGCATCCACTGAAATATGGATCTTCAGAAAAAACAAATAATGATTTGCTACTATTTTTCAACTAAGCTTAAAGGACATTCAGATCATTCAAAATACCCAACCCAGGCTTGGCTTTGTTGTAGTCTGGTATCAAGCAATGTCTTTATGTTTCCATAATTTAACACCACATTATGTATATAAAGAGTAAACTGATAGTATTAAATGCAGAAGAAATTCCTTGGAAACCAATACCTTTGTGCATA
The DNA here is from genome assembly GCA_032595735.1 of Pelochelys cantorii. Classification (NCBI taxonomy): domain Eukaryota; kingdom Metazoa; phylum Chordata; order Testudines; family Trionychidae; genus Pelochelys; species Pelochelys cantorii. The sequence goes on from CM064327.1 coordinate 202,639,644, forward strand.
AGTTTTAATAATCTCATTTCTTAAATTTCTTTTCAGTTCAAACCCAATTACCTTGTACTATAGAAGTACAATAGCAAGTTCCTCTTTTCCAGACATTCAAAGTGCTAGACTTTAATTGGAATATATTTTAAATGTCAGATTTTAGGAGGGATACTTATTAGGTAGATAGTATTAGAACAACAGGCAATTATATAACATTGCCAAGAAGGTGTGTGCAATAAAAAGAAATTTAGTGCTTTTCAACATAACATGCAGGTTTATTATTCTAACATTAACCTAGTTTAAAATTGCTTCAGCAAGAACTGCAGAGAATCAGGTTTCAATTGTTTGTATTTTTTTTTTTCATTTTTCTTTCCCTTTTAAATAGTCCTGGCAGTAACAACATGTGGAATTTAAATAATGTAAGACAAATTCTTTCAGACACAGTCCAGAGTAGCTCCACAGAAACCAACAGAAATGTCACTGGTATTACTTTAAGTTAAATTATCCCAACTGCTAGTTAATTATGAAGATAGAATATATTATATATAATTCATTTTTAGTAATAAAGTATTGCAGAAAATAAAAATATTTAGAAATCCCTTTTTTTGTATTATCTTTAAATTAGTTAGTTGGAGAGACTATAATAAAGATCTTTGACCAGAGATATATTTTAAAACATGTTTCTGTGTTGTTTTTCATCGTACCCTAGCATGCTTTCCTCACACCGCTGATCACTTTTTAGTTCTTTGAGGACTCTATTACTTTATACACTAAAAATGTTACCTCTTCATTATCACAACAGCCTGCCATTCACTGCCTTCAGGACCAAGGGAACACTTTTGTCCCAAACTCGTTACTCATTAGGTAGCAAAATCTATTTTCTCACAAGTCAGGACCAGGTGCTGTTCTGTTGCACAGCCCTCCTCCTCCCAGCAGTGGCTACTAATCCACAAAGGCTACAATGGCAATCACCAATCGCAGTCACAACTTCTTTACACAAATTATGCCAGATACCAAGCCCATTGGATTGGCTGCCTCTCCCTGCACTAACCTCAGCCTACCTCCCAGCGTAGAATTCTGTGCTGGCCTGTACAGGGCGGACACACAGATCTTTTCCCCAGCACAGACCCTCACCACCAGGCCCTCCAGCAGAACCACTTTATATAAATGACACTTTATGAGAAGCAGAGGGCTTTGTGCTGGCTCTTGGCAGATGCGTGAATTTCACACCATTGCTGAATCCTGCAACCACCAACATCTGTGGGCCTTTTTCAACGGATTTCAGTGGATGAAGGATTAAGCTCAATATTACCTATATACCTTGATCTGCATTCTTTCCAGCATTACTATAAATGTTTATGAAAGTATCTCAGTTATGATTATTTCAATTCAAAAAAAGAATCATGTCTCAGAAAAGAAAGGCTGTCATAAAAATGGTAGGCTTCCTCTTTAAAAAAGTGTTTTATCTTTAAATAAAGCAGGTGTTGTGATCATAAGTGGCAGCTTCCAGAAAATATAAGAATGTCAACAATGGCAAATTGGTTAACTATGTATTAGTATGCTCAGAGGATGGGAATAATGATAGTGTTCTGTCATATTTTTTTCCTCTTTTGTTTTTTATTAGAAAGGCTGTGTTGATTTTTCAGAACTGAGAGTAGGGAACTTATATACATTGGATTTAGCAACAGTTGTTTCCCTGCACACCGAAGAAATAGAGTGAAAAACTCAGAACCCAGACGTTTCTGTTAGCTTAGTAAAATAGAAAAAGAAGAAAAATTAATATGAGGAAGACAATAATTGCAAGCACATGGAATTGTCTGCAAACGGCACAAAAAGAAGATGCATAATAAGGCTAATTTATTAATATTTATTGAAAACATTAGCTATTCATTTTAAGAAGCTAATGTTGACAGTCAATGTATGTTCTAGAGAATATCATAAATATTTTTCTGTTTTTCTTCTGAAATCATAATGTAATTACTGGATAGATTGATTCAATAAGAATATAAAAGGCAGATACAAAGTCCATGGATGGCATACAGTTTCAAAGTGTATCTTATTTAGTTAGTTATTTACATATTATGGAAAACATTAGGGTTTATTCATTTATTCTGAAGTAACTCCTGTATTTTTCGGTAGTTCTTTGGTTTATTTGGTACAACTATGCTCCTGAAAGCATCCCATGCCCTCAATTCCCAAACCAAATTACTTTATTTCATAATATTAAAATTGCAAACAAAATGGGCAGAGTTAGTATGAACACATCTGCTGAGTAACCCCAAATCTTAAGCACCAGAACCCCGTCCAAGTACTAGAGTGTTCACTGAGCTGCTCCATGAACATGGATGGGAGAACTCTGTTCTGAAACCTCTATGAGGGGAGTGTACATCTTCCTCATGGACTCTCTTGAATTCCAATCCTACTGGACTGGACTATATTGGTCACAGGAAAGGAGACATGGTTAGTGGAGGTGGAGCAGATGATGGGATTGAGATGAAATTCAAGATGCGGACGAGCCAAGAAGGACAGAATGAGACAAGGCAAATATGGTGAAAGCAGTCTAACAATTTAGTTAGTTTATTTTATTTAATAGATTTTCTTTGTTTTAGTCTCCTAACAAATAACATAGCATCTCTCTCAGTGCTGAACTCCACCTCAGTCCAAGCTTCTCAGTATTCACCCTATCAGTGCCACATACTTTTTAAAAACTTAAAAAACAACAAATAGTCTAGTAGCACCTTAAAGACTAACAAAACATGTAGATGGTATCATGAGCTTTCATGGGCACAACCCACTTCTTCAGATGACTGGAGTGTTAGAAGTCCAGATCCAAGAATAAATAAGGGAAGAGGGAGGGCAGGGAGAAGGAAAAAAAATGGAGGGGAGGAAGAAAAAAGAGACAGCGAGTAGATAAGCTTCAGAGGGATAGCCGAGTTAGTCTGCAACAGGAAAGACTTAAAAACAACAAATAGTCTAGTAGCACCTTAAAGACTAAATAGTTACAAGAGGCTCATAAGAACCATTAGTTTGCACTTGGAAAGGAAGATGACCAACACCAGATTCTACACAGACATCAAGGACCATTAGCACCTTCATTGTTTGGTTGGTTGATAATGTGCGAGCCATCCAATATCATGATTCATACCACTTGCATGAGAATTAAACTTGTGAATGAAATTAAGTTCCAACCTTTCTCCCTGTATTTGGCTTGTGGAATTGGTCTGAAACAAAACAGCAACTTGGAGATCCATTAATGAGTGTCCAGGAAGATTGAAGTGTTCTCCAACAGGTTTTTGTGTGTTGCCTTTTCGGATATCTGATTTACGTCCATTAATTATTTCCCATAGAAATTGTCCAGTTTGACCAATTTACATTGCACTGGGGCATTGCTGGCATTTAATGGCATAGATCACATTAGTGGATGTGCAGTTAAATGAGCCTCTGATTTGGTGGCTGATGTGGTTGGGTCCAGTGATGAATTCGCTTGTGTAGATGTGTGCACAGAGTTGGCACCGGGGTTGATTGCAAGGGTGGGTTCCTGGATGCTTATGATGGAGGTGTGTTGCGTGGTTACTGGAAATAATTTGTTTCAGGGTAGAGGGTTGTCTGTAAGCGAGAATTGGCCTTTCCCCCAAGGCCTCAGAGTGAGGGGTCATTTTCCAGGATAGGTTGTAGGTTGTTGATAATGCGTTGGAGAGGTTTAAGTTGTGGACTGTAGGTGATGACAAGCGGAAATCTGTTGTTTTCTCTTCTGGGCCTGTCTTGAAGTAGTTCATGTCTGGGTACTTTTTTGGCTCTGTCAATTTGTTTTTTCACTTCTCAAGGTGGGTATTTCAGTTTTAAGAATGCTCTATATAGATCCTGTAGGTGTTTGTCTCTGTGGGTACATCTACACTAGCTCGTTAGTTCGAGCTAGGTAGGGTAATGAGGGCAACCGGAGTTGCAAATGAAGCCCGGGATTTAAATATGCCGGGCTTCATTTGCATGTTCCCGGGTGCCACCATTTTTAAATCCCCCTTAGTCCGAATTCCATGCCCGCGGCTACACACGGCATGGACTAGATAGTTCGAATTAAAGATCTTTAAATCCCGGGCTTCATTTGCAACTCCGGTTGCCCTCATTACCCTACCTAGCTTGAACTAACGCTAGTGTAGATGTACCCTGTCTGTGGGATTGGAGCAAATCCAGTTGTATCTTAGGGCTTGCCTGTATACAATAGATTGAGAAATGCATCTGGGATGGAAGCTAGAGGCATGAAGGTAAGGGAAATTAGTTCTCTGGTATTCTGATCTAGTGTTTGTGGGTATGTCTACACAGCAAAGTTATTTCGAAATAACAGCCGTTATTTCAAAATAACTTTCCTTGCGTCTACACAGCCAAACCGCTATTCTGAAATTAATTCAAAATAGCAGAGCGCTTAATTCAAATTTGGTAAACCTCATTCCACGAGGAATAACGCCAAATTCGAAATAGCTATTTCGAAATAAGTGCTGTGTAGACACTTATATAGAAATAGGGGGCCTCCAGCCTTCCCAGGGTGCCCTGATGGCCACTCCAGCCTCAACCAAGAACACTCCTCTCCGTCCTCCCTCCCCGGAGCCCTTAAAGGGGTTGACTCTGGCCGCAATGCCTGTGCCAGCTCCAAGCCTGCCAGCCCAGAGCCAGCAGTCACTGCCCCATACCCAGTGGCCCCAAAACATGAGCCAGCAAGCCACTGGCAGCCAGCCCTTCACCACTCCCCAGGAGCAGTCTGCCAGCTCCCAGAAGCCTGCCAGGGTCCCGGAGAAGGCGGGCACCTTCCTGGTCCAGGGTGCAGATCATGGACCTTATTCAGGTTTGGGGGGATCCCCCCAATGTCCGTGATCTCCGCACTAGACGGAGGAACGTGGCCGTCTATGGCAGGATAGCTGCCAGCCTGGCCACCAAAGGCCACATGCAAACCCAGGAGCAGGTTTGCATGAAAATCAAGTTGGTCCGTCGAGACCCCCAACCCCGAGCCCTGAGCTTCCCCTCCCCCTTCTTCCCCTTGCTTCCCCCTTCCAGCTCCCTCCTCCCAGGTTTCCCTCTCCCATCTCCCACCCTCTCTTCTCCCCTCTCCCACCTCCTTTCCCCAGTCTCACCAGAGTTTCATGTCCCCCTCCCCCGCCGCAGTTTTGTTAAATAAAGAGAGTTTGTGTTCACGAAAATATGTGTATTTTATTTGACATCAGGAAGGGGAGCTAGGGAGGGGTAAGTGGAAGGACGTGAGGGAGGAATGAGGAACAAGGGAGGCTTTTAGTGCTCCTCAGGGTGGAAGATCTCCCGCAGGGCCTCCTGGATACTGACAGCCCCCCAGTGGATCACCCGGATGGCAGTCTGCAGAAAGTGCAGCTAGGCTCGCAGCAACGCATCCACCAGAAGCACCAGAGTGCCCAGGGGCAGCTCTGGCTCCATGTTGCAGAGTGCTGTGGCAACCAGAGCATGCAGAGACAAAATGCTTTGCTGTCCCTCATCGAGGTAGACAAGCAAGCAGGGAAACCTGAGAACTGGCTGTCCGGGGGGGTCCCTTTAAGCACAGACCTCAGATAGCCTCAGGCAGCAGCCCCACACTGTAAGTCCTGACCTGGTGCCCTGCCAGAACTAGTTCTGGCCAGCCTTAAATGCGATTCAGAGTCCACTCAGTGTGGATGTGCTATTTCAAAATAGCAAAATGCTATTTCAAAATGCATTTTGTGTGTAGACGCGTTATTTCAAAATATCTTATTTCAAAATAACTATTTCGAAATAAGATATTTCGAAATAACACTGTAGTATAGACATACCCTGTGAGAGGTAAGATGAAAGACAATTTACCTCAGAATTGATATAGAATCATAGAATACTAGAACTGTAAGGGACTTCGAGAGATCATCAAGTCCAGGCCCCTGCCCTCATGGTAGGACCGAGCATGGTCTTTATCATCCCTGAGAGGTGTCTGTTTAATCTGCTCTTAAATATCTCCAGTGATGGAGATTCCACATACTCCCTAGGCAATTTATTCCAGTGTTTAACCACCCTGACAGTTAGGAAGTTTTTCCTAATGTCCAACCTAAACTTCCCTTGTTGCAATTTAAACCCATTGCTTATTATCAGAGGAGAACAAGGAGAACAATTTCTCCCTCCTTCTCCCCGTGACAGCCTTTTAGATACCTGAAAATCTCGGTCTTCTCTTTTCCAAACCAAACAAGCCCAGTTCCTTCAGCCTTGCCTCATAGGTCATGTTTTCTAGACCTTTAATAATTTTTGTTGTTCTTCTCTCGACCTTCTCCAATTTCCCCATGTCTTTCTTGAAATGTGGTGCCTGGAACTGGACACAATACTCCAATCAGCACAGAGTAGAGTGGAAGAATGACTTCTCATATCTTGCTCACAACAATCCTTTTAATGCATCCCAGAATCATGTTTGCTTTTTTTGCAATAGTGTCACACTGCTGAATCATACTTAGCCTGTGGTCCGCTATGACCCCTAGATCCCTTTCTGCAGTACTCTTTCCTAGACAGTCACTTCCCATTTTGTATGTGTGAAACAGATTGTTCCTTCCTAAGTGGAGTACTTTGCATTTGTCTTTATTAAATTTCATCCTATTTACCTCAGACCATTTCTCCAGTTTGTCCAGATCATTTTGAATTATGACCCTATCCTCCAAAGCAGTTGCAACCCCCTCCCAGATTGGTATCATCTGCAAACTTAATAAGCATACTCTCTATACCATCATCTAAATCGTTGATGAAGATATTGATATGTGGACCAGTTACCAGACTATTGACACCATGGGCCATATTTTAAGACATTGACCCCGCCCATATTTTCTTGGAGACTACTTTAAGTTGTGGTTGGGGCTGTATCACTTCCTAGGCAACCTAGAATCTCAAGAACACAACAGTGACTGAAAGCCTATCCGTGCCAAACTCCTGGGTGCGCTTGTGTGTGCTGCAGCTTCTGGACATGCAATATATAATCCATCCCTTTAACTCTGACCTCCTATGGTCTATCTACAAACAATTTTATATAGCCTGATTTTCAAAAATGTTGAGCACTTTTATCTCCTATTGAATAGCATAAGATCTGTGGATTCCCAGCACTTTTGAAAATTGGGCCACTACATATATATCTATAAGGAATATAACTTAATTTAGCAATGGTCAATGTTAAGTTTTCCATTTTGTGTGATTATAATGTGATGGCTGCATTGTGGGTGGTTCTAGAAGGGAGCTGAAAGCGATTTTTTTTTGTATGTGTGGAATTGAAGACTCTGTGAGTATGTTTGGATATTATGTTTTTGTGGTAAGGAAGTTAGATGGTGTGGTATGGCTGTGAATAGTAATTTTTCTGACGATTAATTATTGTCCTCATAGGAAATCCACTTGAGCAACCTTAGCTCTAAATTAGTTAATTGTTTTTTGTGTCACAATTAGAGTTCTGGTTATTTTTCTCAGATCCTGAAATGTCTTAGGAATATGATGTAATCATTTGTTGTGCGCTATAGTTGTCCAGTCTCACAGTCATATAAAAGGATTGATAATACTGGAATGCTATACTGTAGATATTAAACATTGTGCTCTAGATTGTACATAGCAGACAAAAAGCATTATTGATTCTCACACTCATTTCCTTTTTCCACAATCTATCATGATCAAGCTGTAAAGACAAAGGAAGGAGCCTACTTCATCCAGTCTCTCATCATAGAAACTGACAGCTCATTCTCCTTAAAAATCAGCCCTCATAGTTGTAGAGGTCATGTTACTGTTTAAAGTCCATATCTATTAGATTTACTGTAGTCAGTCATTATATTATTGCAGGTCTTGAGCTTAAATATGAAATTACAGAAGTACTAATTTTGGTTTGTAATCTATCCTTTAAATCAGCTTCTGTACCAAATGACTGGAGAATAGCTAATGTGATGCCAATTTTTAAAAAGGGCTGTAGAGGTGAAGATACGGGTTGGTAAGTTTAACTTCAGTACTGGGCAAATTGATTGAAAGTATAGTAAAGGACAGAATTGTCAGACACATAGATTAATATAATTTGTTGGTGAAGAGGTAACAGTTTTTTACAGGGAAATCATGCCTCACCAATCTACTCAAAATCTTTGAGGTGGTCAACAAACATGTGGGCAAAGGGAATCCAGGGGATATTATATACTTAGATTTCCAGAAAGGCTTTGACAAAGTCTCTCACCAAAGGTTTTTAAGCAAAATAAGATGTCATGGGATAAGAGGGAAGGTCCTCTCATGGACTGGTAACTGGTTAAAAGACAGGAATCAAAGGGTAGAAATAATTGGTCAGTTTTCAGAATGGAAACATTCAACATATTCTTAAATGATCTGGAGAAAAGGGTAAACAGTGAAGTGGCAAATGATACAAAACAGCTCAAGATAGTAAAGTCCACAGCAGACTGTGAAGAGCTTCAGAAAGATCTTACAAAACTAGGTGACTGTGCAACAGAATAGCAGTGAAATTCAATGTTGATAAACACAAAATAATGCATATTGGAAAACATAATCTGAATTATACATGCAAAATGATGGGGACTAAATTAGCTATTACCACTTAAGAGAGAGATCTTGGAGTCATTGTGGATAGTCCTCTGAAAACATCCACTCAATGTGCAGCACCAGTCAAAAAAGCAAACAGAATGCTAGGAATCATTTAAAAGGGGATAGAGAATAATACAGAGAATATCTTATTGCCCCTGTATAAATCCATGGTATGCCCACATCACTTGAATACTGCGTACAGGTGTGGTTGCCTTATCTAAAAAAAGAAATCTTAGCACTGGAAAAAGTTCAGAAAAGGGCAACAAAAATAATTAGGAGTTTGGAACAATTGCCATATGAGGAGAGATTAATAAGACTTGGACTTTACAGCTTAGAAAAGAGGAGAGTAGGGGGGATATGATAGAGGTCTATAAAATCATGACTGGTGTGAATACAGTGAATAAGGAAAAGTTATTTACTTGTTCCCATAACATAAGAACTAGGGACCGCCAAATGAAATGAATAGCTAGCAGGTTTAAAACGAATAAAAGGAAGTATTTTTTTCACACAAAGCACAGTCAACCTGTGGAACTCCTTGCCAGAGGATGTCGTGAGCGCCAATGCTGTAACAGGGTTCAAAAAAGAGCTAGATAAATTTATGGAGGTTAGCTATTAGCCAGGATGGGCAGGGATGATGTGCCTAGCCTCTGTGGCTATGTCTAAACTACACCCCTCTGTCGGCAGAGGGATGTAAATTAGACGTATCAAAAGTGCAAATGAAGCCAGGATTTAAATATCCCATGCTTCATTTGTATAATGGCGGCTGCCGCTTTTTTCTGAAACAGGGCTTTTCGAAAAAACCCCAGCAGTTTAGACGGGGCATTTTCTACAGAAATACCCCGTTTCAAAAGATCTCCTCATTTTCAAAAACTCCTCATTTTTGAGGAGTACAGGATCTTTTGAAAAGGGGGCATTTCTGACACTTCTCTGTGAGGCAGTAGTGAGCAAAGACTTGGAAAAAAGCTATAATGGAACTGCACATAGAAGAAAGGCGGTTATCACATAGCTGTCACTTACTTTCCTTCCTACAAAATATCCTTCAGGTCCCATGGGAAATTGGATAATGGCCAGGAAGCAGGCAGGGAAGTATGATCATAGCTATTTCCTACAGTGAATGAAGTCTGGGTGGAAACGGGATTAGTTAATGCTGTCCTTTTTTTATGCTCTGTGGCTCCCATAAGAGGAATCACATAGTGCAGCCAACCAGTCTATACCTCTCATCTCTTCCCAAAAATGATGGAGCTTGAAAAGAGAGGGGAGAGATCACCCAGGCATCTACCCAGAGTTCTGTGATAAAATGTTTGTTTTAATTACATAGATCCCCTGCTTCTGCTCATTTGAATCATTTGACTTGATATCTATGTACCTCTGAGAGAGAAAAATACCGCCATACTATATACATTCTATAAAGTAGTTTAACAATACTATAGAAAGGTAACCCTGCTCTATTACGTTCTACAAGACAAAGAGGGTATTCATAATCTTACAGGAGGCACTTAATACTTCACAACATCAGCTCAGGGCTCAAGTTAGAACTTGAAACTTTTTTTTTTTTGCTTTGCTTTGCTTTTTCTATCACTGCAAGGCTCTCATTTATCTAGCAAACATTTTATCCAGGGTATTAGAGGATTTCTCTATCCAATAACATATGAGATCTAAAACCACAGCATGTTATAAAGCTCACAATTAAATGCACAATTTAGTATACTTAAGATTCAACCCTAGAATGAGACAATCACTTTCAACTCCCATTAAAGTAAATACAACTTTAATGAAAGTTGAAATCACTCAGCAGAGTACTGGTCTCTTAGGCGACGTCTACACTGCAACACTATTTTGAAATAACTAGCACTATTCTGAAATATACCTATCTCATGTAGGTAACTTAGTCCACGTCTACACATCAGGCAGTTAATTCAAAATAGTGTCAAAATACTGTCAAACTGGAGGACTTCTAACTCCGACTCCTGTAACCCTCATTGTACAAGGAGTAAGGGAAATCGGAGGAAGAGTGCTCTATTTTGAAATAAGTGCTGTGTAGATGCTCCCTATTTTGAAATTAGCTATTTGGAAATGAGATAAACAATTGACATAGCTCAATTTGTGTAGCTTATTCTGAGTTAAGCCCTGCAGTGTAGATGCACCCTTAGAAAGATGACCTGCAAGCTGTCACCCTTTGGCACTAATATAACTTTAAACATGTGGTTCTTGACACAAAAATGGTAATGTCTTCTCTCCTCAAAATCTTTAATGCTTAGTGACATTGTTTGACAGAATAACAGAAAAAACTCATTAATATACCCAGCAGGCCGACAGCCTTGCTGGGCCCCTGCTTCTGTGCCAGAAGGGGCGGGGCCTCATGCGGAAAGGGTGAGCTGGGGCTAGGCAGCCCTCAGTGCTGACTGCTCCAACAGCAATTTAAAGGGCCTGTGGCTCTGGCCACTGCTGCATTAGCAGTGGTGGTGGATGGGAGCTCTGAACCCTTTGTATCGTCAGGCCCCAAGGCAGTTGCCCCCTTTGCCCTCCCCTGTTGGTGGCCTTGAAAATGCTGAGTATACATAGTAAATTTTAGTGTATTTTGCCATGGAAAAATTTACCATCTGTCTATATTCCTTGAGCATAGTGTTTTAGAGGTGGTTGAGGTTGAGATTTAGAGGTGTCACAGTTTGTAAATGAAAATGATTCATGTTGACTTTGAAATTAATCACTGACATAAAGCAATAATAAGATGTCTAGACATTTCAAAGCAAAGATAAGAAATACATTTTGTAAGTAGATATTTGAAGTATTTAATGTATCATTAATATCATTTAAATCCTATATATACATAGACTGTGAATCTACCAATGGACATTAATAAGAGAAAATACATGGATAAATAAATATTTACTGAAGTCCTAAGTGCAAATAGTGTCAGGGTTGCAAATAGTGGGACTCCAGTGAATGTCTAAGGATTTGATTTTTGGTTCAAAAGGAAATCCACTAATTGTACAACCATTGATCTTGACCCTAATTTTTAAAAACAACGCTGCTAAAAAGAAAATGAAAATGCTACTTTAAACTAATTTGATTTCCAGCAATGCTATCTTCTGTTATTCACTTCCTAGACACACAAAGCAGTAGTGTGTGGGATAACTAGCTCTGGAAGTGCTTTACATAGTCTGTCCTAGTATTTTCATGCCCACTTCTGAAATAAGGAGGAGTGAAACTCCTGGGTTAATCTAGTAGATAAATGGGAGATAATAAGTGCCCACAGAATGACAAAGTAGGAAGGTAGAATTAAAAATGCCATGTGCTACGTCTAGACTACAAGCCTCTTTCGAAAGAGGCTTTTTCGAAAAAATCTTTCAAAAAAGCTTCTTTCGAAAGAGATCGTCTAGACCAGCATTTCCCAAACTATGGGCCGTGGCCCAGTACCGGGCTGCGGGAAAAAAATACCGGGCCTCAGCGTGCCTGGTGGCTGCCGGGAGAGCAGAGCGGGGCAGGCGGAGCAGGCTGGGAGGAGGTGGCTGGGGGGAACCGGCCACCGGGAAGCAGGGTTGGGGGTAGCGGGGCTGTCCCGCGGAGATCAGGGCAGGCGGGTGGGCGGCCGGTGGAAGCAGGGTTGGGGGCAATGGGGCTCTCTCGCGGAGATCCGGGCAGGCGGGCGGCGGAAGCAGGGCTGTCCTGTGGAGATCCGGGCAGGCAGGCGGGTGGCAGAAGCAGGGTTGGAGGCAGCGGGGCTGTCCTGCAGAGATCGGGGAGGGCAGGTGGCGGAACCAGGGCTGGGCGGGGGGGAGGGGGGTTGGGCGGGGGAGATCAGGAGGAGGAGGACGGGAGAACCAGCTGCTGGAAGCAGGGCTGGACGGGGGCAGCGGGGCTGGTTGGGGGGGTCATCGGGGGAGCAGGGCTGACTGGGGGAGATTGGTGGGGGTGGGGGGAACCGGCCACCAGAAGCAGGGCTGGACAGGGGCAGCAGGGCTGGACTGGGGAGATCGGGAGGAGAAGGGGGGGGGGGAGCGGGACTGACCCAGGCACATGCAGACCCTACAGACCCTGGCAGACGAGTGAGTCTGGCCGGGGATTCCATTTTGCACCCCCCCACATACCCTCCCTCGAGTAGTTGCGAACTGCCTGGCAGGTAGACACACTCAGGCAGCGTGAGCACATCTACCAGCCAGGCAGTTCCCAGCTACGTACTGATACACCTAATTATAATAAAACTTACCTAATTAGAAAATACCAGATATTTTATATGTCTGGTAATTTCTCAATTTGTTTCCCGGACAAAACCCTCAAATACCGGACTGTCCGGTACAAAACCGGACACCTGGCAACCCTACCCTTCCTTGCACCCTCCCTCCTAGCCAGATACCCTACCCCCAATCTGCTCCTGCTCCCGCCTCTTGGAGTGCCCATGCGGCGCCGGGTCCCCCAAGGCCTGGCCCAGGCTGGGTGGAGGATGCAGCCAGGTGAAACACTGAAAATGTATTCATTTTTCATTCTTTTTTTTATATGCATTTATATTTTTGGGCTGCAAAAAACAGTACTGAAAAAAAAAACAGGTTTCAACTAAAGTAAAAAGTTTGGGAAACCCTGATCTAGCCAGCTTTCTATCCATCTTACAGTCCATTTAACCAATCCATATTCCCTTAACTTGCTGGCAAGAATATTGTGGGTGACTGTATCAAAAGCTTTGCTAACGCTGGCACTGGGGGCTTTGGGAGGACCAGAAACAACTTATTTGAATATTCATCATTTGCTTAATGAATATGCAAATGAATGTTACCGGTCCTCCGAAAGCTCATGAATGGATTTACTGGTCCCCGTGTCAAAAAGTTTGGGAACCCCTGGTCTAGACAGCAACCAGTATTTTTGAAAAAGAGAGACGCTTTTTCGAAACAGAGCACCCAGGCAGTCTGGATGCTCTCTTTCGAAAAAGCACTGTTTGCATTCAATAATGCCTTTTTTCAAAAGAGCACTTTTGAAAAAAGGCATTATTCCTCGTAAAATGCGGTTTTCCACGGTCGAAAAAACTGCCGCGTTCTTTTGATTTAATTTAGAAAGAACGCAGCAGCAGTCTAGACGCAGATGAAGTTTTTTCAAAAAAAGGTCACTTTTTTTTCGAAAAAACCCTGTAGTCTAGACACACCCTCAGTGTGCCGGTGTCTTTGCCAAAACTAAACAGGCAATTGACAAAATGTCTTTTCTGTAATGCTGGCTGATTATGGTGACATATGTCGTGACAATAGCAACTTTTAACTGATGACAAAAGAGCTACCTCAATGGCTAATAATTTTAAGAGGGGAAAAAAAGAAGAAAAAATAGCATACTGAGGAGATGGAGATTAAAAACACATTTATCAAGAGGAGAACGAAGGACAATAAAAAAATATAGAAGCAAAGGAGTGCAGTTTTCAGGATTGTCTTCCTGCCTCTTTTGTAGCTAGTGGAAAATTACAAATAGAAGCGTCTCCATTCAGTTTTCATATTTTACAATTGCAGGAGAAAATGCCATTTTAAAATAATAGGCATTTTAAATCTACAAGAAAAACATTGCTCCCAAAGAGCTTTGGAGGCACAAAAGCCAACACTTGTGTACAGCGAGGAGAGAAGCTATTGGAAGGGTATGCTCAAAATGATTGCATTTGCAAAGTGCATAGGTAAGTTTTACTTATGCACAAGTAAAAAATGAACACTGAAAATGCAACTTGTACTGTATCTTGGAAACATGTATTATTAGGCTGATTTACAGGGGGTGTGTAGATATGACTTCAATAAAAATCTTTGTTTTTTAAAAAAGGAGGGCTGGATATGATCAGAGCAGTAGCCAAAGCTGATGATTTCTGCAGCAATGTTTTGGTCAGGAGGAAGGTGAAAGGCAAAGGTGGGAGTCCAAAGAGGAGACGTTTGCAGTTGTTCATGTGAGAAGTGATAATTATATCTTCATAAAATATTTTAGCAGTGGAAATGGATAGAATCAGCTGCATTTCATAGATGATGTGAAAGCAAAGCCAACAGGAATTAGGAAAAGGATTCACATAGGAGGGAGGAAGAGAGAGGGAGACATTAATAAAATTACTTGCAAGCCTGTAGGCCAAGAAGGATAATGGACTTGTTAAAGTTATGGAGATGGGAATTATAGTACGTTAAGATGCTGTAGTTTTAGATCTCATATGGTATGTTATTAGACACAGAGATCCTTCCTACAGGTTTCCAATTTTTCAATACCCTTAATTTTTGGACTTCAGTTTTTTTCAGAATAAGTTGCTTTTATCAAATAAGTTTATAAGTTTTTTATTTTAAGAAAACAGCACAGGACATGACAGGTGTTCAGTTACAGTTTATTATTAAGGGGTGTGTGTGAAGATTTGAAATTGGACTCTAACAGCAGGTGCAGAAAAGGTGATTTTTATAAAGAAAGCAAACATTAAATTGTACTAGAAAACAACAGATTTGAACAAGTTCCAAAAGACTGCACTAACTTGCAGGCAAACATCTGCTTTAACACAGCCTGTCTATTATTCATAATATAATTTTTGCTTACTTTGGTTTAAGCACCAGGCCCATGCTTCAGGCTCTTTCTTTCTCCTACAGGAATAAGAAGGAAGATAAATGGAAATGGACAATTATTCACCCTAACCAAAATATGGCAACACTATAAATCAGTGCCTATATCCAATTAATAAAATCATGGGTCACCAGCGGCACTTCTTTTCTCTCTATATATGGCATTAGATTTGGCCATTTTCCTATCATGTTGCCTCAGAAGAGACATCTTAATCACAGAATTATAGAAATGTTGGGATGGAAGGGACCTACACCAGTCATCAAATTAGTCCCCATGTACTGAGGCAGGGCCAAGAAATCCTAGATCATCACTGACAGGAATTTAGCCAAACTGTTCTTAAAAACATCTAATAATGGAGATTCCACAACCCCCCTTGGAAGATAATTACAGAGTTTAACTACTTTTATAGATAAAATATTTCCCCTAATATCTAACATAAATTGGCCTTTCTGCAGATTAAGTGCATTACTTCTTGTCTTAACTTCAGTGGGCCCTTAACATATTTGAAGACTATCAGTTTCCTACCCAATCTTATTTTCTCAACATTAAACATGCCCAGTTTTTTTAACCTTTCCTCATAGACCAGGCTTTCTGAAATTTTTATAATTTTTTTTTACTTCCTATGGATTCTTTGCAATTTTTCCATGTCTTTTCTAAAGTGTGGCACCCAGAACAGGCTGCAGCTGAGGCTTCACTTGTGCTGAGTACAGCATGACAATTACCGCCTATGTCTTACATATGACACTCCCCCCACCGTGAGATTAGCCTTTTCACAGTTACATCATTGTTGAATCATATTCAATTGTGACCTACAATAACTCCCAGATCCTGTTTAGCAGTTCTACCACTGTGCATTTATTCCCCTTTCTGTAGCTGGCACTTGATTTTTCCTTCCTCAGTGAATTTCTTTGCACTTATCTTTATTGAATTTCATCTTGTTGATTTTGGACCAATTCTCTAATTGGTAAGGCCATTTTGAATACTGATTCTGTCCTCCGAAGTGCTTGCAACCTTTCTCAACTTGGTGTCATTTGAAAAATGTATCAGCATACTTTCCAGTCCATTATGAAAGTTATTAATGAATATTGAATAGCATTGGATCCCAGACTGATACCTGACGGAACCAGACTAGATGCACCCTTGCCAGTAAAGGAGCCATTGATAACTACTCTTTGAGAATGGTCTTTCAAGCAGTTGTTCACCTACCCTAAAGTAATTTCATCTAGTTCATATTTCCCTGGTTTACTTATGAGAAAGTCATGTGGGAATATGTCAAAAGCCTTACTAAAATCTAGATCTGTCCTGTCTACTGCTTTCCCCCATCCACTAGACTAGTAACCCTCTCAAAGAAGGAAATTAGGTAAATTTAGCATGATTTGTTCTTGACATATACATACTGGCTATTCTTTATAACCATATTATCCTCTAGGACAGGTGCTTACAAATTGGTTGTTTAAAGTTATGCTAACTAGTCTATAATTCTTGTATTCTCTTTGTTCCCCTTTTTTAAGGATATGTATTTTGCCCTTCTCCTCTGGGACGTCACCTGTTTCCAAGACTGCTTCATCTAATTCCTTAAGTGCCCTATGGTGAATTTCATCAGGGTCTGAGAACTTGAATACATCTTTCGAATATACATATTCTTTAACCTGTTTTTTTCTCTATTCTGGCTTATGTTTCTTCACCCTTGTTAATATGGACCAGGGCCTAGGGCAACATCCAATGGTTGAGAGAAAACAAAATCCATAGATTAATTTCTGTTAAGTGACTTAATTTTTCTTTTGATTGGACTTGATCAAATATTTTGCTGGGGGCAATGTGGGCGTTGAATCCAAATGCATTGTCATGTTTACTTGAAAGTCTGTCTGTTCAATAAGTTCAGTATCATCACCCTAGGCAACTTGCAGTGGGTTTTACTTCTTGTTTTCTGGTGGAGCCAGCTTAGGGTACGTCTAGACTACATGCCTCTGGCGACAGAGGCATGTAGATTAGGCTACCTGGCATAGGAAAATGAAGCAGCGATTTAAATAATCGCCGCTTCATTTACATTTAAATGGCTGCTGCGCTGAGCCAATCAGCTGTTTGTCGGCTCAGCGCAGTAGTCTGGAAGCTCCGCGGTCAACATCAAAGGCATTTGTCGACCTCCCAGGTATGCCTCCTGGGATGAGGTTTACCTGGGAGGTCGACAAATGCCTTTGATGTCAACTGCGGAGCGTCCAGACTACCGCGCTGAGCCGACAAACAGCTGATCGGCTCAGTGCGGCAGCCATTTAAATTTAAATGAAGTGGCGATTATTTAAATCGCCACTTCATCTTCCTATGCCGGGTAGCCTAATCTACATGCCTCTGTTGCCAGAGGCATGTAGTCTAGATGTACCCTCAGAGACAGAGACTTATTGGCCACAGGTGACAGAAATATGACCTATTGGCCATAGATGACAGAAAGGGTTAATCGACTGCAGCAGCTCACAGTTGCATACTAAAAAAAGGACCTTAAAAAAGCTGAGTCAATTGCCTTGAAAAGAAAGATTATGCTTGTATGCACATATTAAATCAATCCTCTGGCTGAAGAAAGAAAGAAAAAGTGAGATACTTTGTGCTCTCTATGTGTAGATTCTGCCTTTATGGGGGAAATTATCTCTCCCATCTCTTTGAACTCAGTAAATGCCCTCTGGGTCAGTTATCAAAGAAGGAGCAGACTTCTTTACAGTCATCTTACTAAAGGAATTATAGAGCTCCTCGAGGAGGTGACATGCTTTGGGGTACTGTAACGCCCACATCAATAATATTAAATAGCATTTGCCATTACAAGGAACCCTGGTAAGGATGAATTTCAGGTCTAAAAATCAGATTCCATCTAATCTTTTAGTTAGTTCCATTCCTCTTTGAGACAGTCTTGAATGGAAAGTGTTTGATTTGTTCAACCTGTCTAGCATTTCTTTACTGACAGCTACAAAAGGCCTTTTGCTGAAGGCCTGAGAAAAGGATCTGGAATTTCAGGTATTCTTTTGGAACTTGTTCAAATCTGTTGTTTTCTAGTACAATTTAATGTTTGCTCTCTCTTTACAAAAAACACCTTTTCTGCAGCTGCTGTTAGAGTCCAGTTTCAAATCTTCATCCCCCCCATTAATAATAATCAGTAATTGAACACCTGTCATGTCCTGTGCTATTTTCTTAAAATAAAAAAAGTATAAACTTATTTAATAAAAGCAACTTATTCTGAAAAAAATTGAAGTGCAAAAATTAAGGGTACTGAGAAATTGGCAACCTGTAGGAATATAAGCTTATTCATATTATAACATATAGTTATACAGAGTGTGTGATTATATAGAGATCAAATCTATATATAAATACACATGGACAGTATTTATAACTATATATCTTACTTTTTATATCTACATATTACACATATGAGTAGACTTACTTTCTTATAGGTTGTCATTTTTCCGTTCACTTATTTTTTGGACCGCAAATTTTTTGAGAATATTTTTCCCATACAGAAATTACTTCCTGTTTGACACTTTCTGATGGATTTTGTTGTGACTTCCAGATTTCTTCTTGTTTGAGAATTTGGATTTATAGCTGTATAGGTGTTTTTTTTAAAAACATGAATTATTCTAAGAGTTAACATCAGAGTAGGAATTTAATAGTGTAGTCGATTAACCAATTAACCAATAAGCAAAAGCTTATCGGTTAATGCTATAGACTACATGCATTTCCCTTCCCCCCCCCCCCACCAGCAACATTTTTAGCAGGCTGGCCAGCAGCCCAGCTCAGTCCTGGCTTGTGATGGGTCCAGGACCTCCTACTGCTGCGGCTCTGTATTTAAAGTGTATTAGGAACTAGGGGGGGCAGGGTCCCCCTTGCACCAGGTCCGGGAGCTCAGACATCCTACCCCCCGAGATGGGCTGCTGCCACCCTGTGATGCTACCTCTGTATCAGAGGCAGCAGCACAGGGCGACAGGCAGCCGGTCTGCGAGGGGAGCTGGTTTTAAAACTGGCTCCCTTCATGTACCAGCTCCTGCCTGGCACCCCATGCTGCTGCCTCTGATATAGAGGCAGCAGCATGGAGTTGCAGGGGGCTCTTTGGGAGCGGGGCCTGAGTGCTCTGGCTGCTGGCCCCACTGCCGTGGACTATAGAATAGTTGATTAACTGGTAAGAATTCATGAGGTTACTCGACTAGTCAATTAATCGATATTTAACATCCCTATGTGAAAGTGTTACTTGATGGAATTTTTCTGAAAGTTTAGACACAAAATCAGGCAAGAAACCAGGGGAAACCAGATGAAGTCACCTCCTGACAATTTTTTGAGGTGATTTTATGGCTCTTTTTAACTTAAATCAGCTTCTGCTAGAAACTCCTAATTTGTTTTTATGTTTAGTCTTGGTAAGGCCTGATGACTTTCACTAGGGCTCAGGCCTAAATCAGGATTCTGAGAAAAGCCCATTCTTTCACTATCCAGTGGTCCTAACTACAAATAAACAAAGACAGAATTAAGAATAAAATGTATTTATGTCAGAAAAATGCCTCTGTGCATATTTTTCTTTTTAAATTAACAGGCAGATTTACTAATTAAGGAGGTCTGGAATTCAGTTCCTATCAATATTAAACAGGTTTTGTGTAAATGTTTTCCGGGAAAAATGTCTTGTTAAATACTTACAGGCTTATGTGCAGTAGATGTTTCAAGAAGGCCGAGTTAGAGATACTGCCACAAAAAATAAGGGAGGAAGAATAGAATGTTTTCTACTTTCTAGCTATCTTAAGTGAAAAATTGAAAGACAATAGAGAAATGATGTCTGCCTCCTACAGTTAAGGGGGTGAACAGATATAATGAACAGTGTAATGTAACAGCCACTGTAGCTGTTAGCCAAAAGTACAAGCATAAGGGTTCCTGTAAATTGGTATCTGGGGAGGAAGTGTTTCCCTGATATTTCAGCTTCTGGAGTGAGATCTTTTTTATATGATTGACTACTGTTGACGTAAAACTAAGAGGTGAGCATTGACCAGATAAAGAACTTGTAGGATGTAGCACTGGTATTGAACTGTAAATCACAAAGAAGACAGATTTACTGGGGAGAAACCCTACCAAGGCACTCAAGGGGAGGAAGATGGAGATGCCTTATGTCAGTCCACTTTCCGTTTTACAAACATAGAATCATAGACCACTCGAAGGGACCAGGTCATCAAGGGATCAGGTCATCAAGTCCAGACTCTTGCCCCTTTAACATATGTTAAAGGCTTGTACTGCGTTCAGTTTCCCAGGAGTTCCAGCCTGTCCAGTACACAGCCTGTGTATGTAATGATCGGAAGCTTCTTTGTCCCTTTTTTCAGTTATAATGTTAACTGTTACTGAAGCTTAACCCTTTCACCTGAGTGTTATGATTTAGATTTTATGAATGTTTGGAATCAGTGCTCTAGGCAAATCCTATGTTTTCCCTTTGTTAGAGTAATTTCTCTGTGCTGAGGTGCACAAACCCCACTCTGAGCAACCAGGGGTTAAGGAATTACTCTGGGCTCAGCCATCCCACCATACCTGGAGTAAATGTGCCAACTGAAGGAGGAGTTTAAAAGCAAGAGAGCAGCTCACGTTGAAATAGAACCAGGTAAGAGAAAAGAGGTGCACTACTGGCAGTTCTCAGAGAGATGAGCTAAATAACTTCCCAAAGGTCCCTCCCTCAGGCAAGGGAGGGCCTGATGTATTGACAGCCTGCGTGGAAAGTACTCTCTCTCATATGAACTCTGAACTTGACTGATCTCCTTTATATTTTGTTTGGACTCCGCCCAGCAGGCAAAGACTTGAGTTGGCCTTGGGAGGCTGCCCAGGAGGGAGGTGCCATCTGAGAGGAAAGGAGAACAACCTCACTACACAAAGCCACCAGAACATGCCTTGGGGTGAGCAGATAACCCTCATGCTGCCTAACCTCAGACAGCAACCTTGGGATAATCACAGGGAGCTGGTAGGAAGTGACTCAAGGAAAGCTGCTGTAAGAATCTCTGGCTGTAAGAGCACTGTTAGACCTTAGAAGGCACTGAATTGAGCCTGGCGGAGTGGGAAGGCCTGGATTCTCCTACTAACAACCCTCCCCCCTCTCCCCCACACACATAGACATCAAAGGCCTAAGCTCTGAATACTAGGCCCCACTCCACTACCAGTCAACACTAAGTGAAGGTCATGAGTCTCCTGCATCTTCCTCCTTCAACCCCAGATGCCATCTATCTTTGTTTCATATACATCTTTTCCCCTCATGAAACAAAAAGCTCTTGACCAGCATGAGATCCAGGAGTTCCCTTCTGAGAGGCATGAGGTGAGGCAGGCAATTATAGCATTGATTTAGTTATCTAGTTCATAAAATGCACTATTACAGTTTTCCAACTGTGTGTACAAAGCACTTTTTGTACTAGTACTGCAAAATGCTGTCAACTGATGCAAACTGACCCAGTGTCAATCAGAGGAGTCATCCAAACCTCACTTTAAAGAACTCAAGAAAAATCTCCAACCCGCTGAAAAAAACCCTACTTCCCTCCAGTGCCCATCATGCTTCCACTACAGGCAAATGTCTGAGCAATAGGTTCGCTAGGTTGGTTAGCTGCACCAGTAGTTAGAGTGAAACTTGAAAACTCTGAAGAGCTGAAAGGTCTCTCCCTACACTGGAAAAGCAGAGCGAGATTAAGTTGTTGAAATAACTCAGTGGAAAAAATTCTGAGCCCAAATATATTTGCTTAAGGGATGTTAGCAAAATAAGCAGAATAATAAACAAAAAAAGTCCCCAATTCCAGGTTCAAGTGAATCTTATGATCTTAGAGTGTGGAGCCCATAGAATGTGGTGGCATTCTCCTCCTTCATTTTCTAAGTGGCCTCTCTTCCACATGTCTACACTATGTAGAAGACTGACCATGGCAACGTCAATCTTCCAGGGTTCGAATTAGTGGATCTAGTGAAGACCCTCTCTTTGAACTGAGAGGGTGCTCCCATCAACACCGGCAGTCCTGCTCCTTTGAGGAGTGAGGGAAGTCGACAGGAGCATGTGCTATGTGGACAGCGCCAAAATGAGATTTAAGATACTTTGACTCCAGCTACTTAATTAATGTATCTGGAGTTGTATATCTTAATTTGAACTTATTCCCTAGTGTAGACCTGGCCTTAGAGTCCTTCTCTTGAGTTTCTGTACAAGGGTGGGGAAAATGGAACTGGAATTAACCCATTAGTTACAGGGTGCTGAACAGTGCCCCTGCATGCCACATCAGTTGCTTGACCCCATTCATCATACAAGAGGTATATTTCAACTTGACATTGCATGTCACAGATTCATCATCACAACTTCAGACTTCCTACCTGGTGAATGAATCACATACCTATTTTTAGGCATTATGGAAATGAAATATGTCAATGACATATGTTTTACAGTTAGAAGAAAATGTGAGAGAATGTGTTTAAGCCTGACATCCAGAATAAATTAGAAGTGCTGACATACATTGTTTGATGCAACATTTTTCTGCATTTGTTTGTCATCAATCGCTCAGAGAATAAAAAATGAGTAATTAATGTTTGTAAAAAATATCCTTGCATCTACAAAGACAACTAACACAACAGTTGAGAAGGTAGAGAGTAAGCTGTTAAATAACTCTACCTTTATGACATTGTTTTTATAGCATTCACAACAGTACTGTTCAATCATGGCATTTCACAGCACGTGCAGTCAATCATATCACATGCAATATAGTATTCCATCGACCAGATAAAAGACAAGAGACCTGTTTTCTTTGCAATTACATTTTTACTTTAAAATTATCATTAGCAGTTATGATCCATTACTGGAAAATTACCCCCAAATACTGTATCAGTGAACTTAAGCATGACTATACCTTTGCTGGCTTAGCCCACTGCCCTGCAGTACCCTTTGCTCGCTCTTCCTAATAACAAGACCTATGGATGAGGCACATCCCTTGTTTACAGTGGCTTTTTCTTACATAATTAGTGTGCAGGGCAGTGAGCAGAAATTACTAGATGAAGGTCTCTTCTATCATTACAACATGTGAGTCTATGAGTATAGAAAGTCTGCTACAAGTACAAGGTAACTTTTAATAGTGGGAAACTCTGGATGAAATCCCAGTGTGACCAGGGGATGTTCTGATTCAGTATGTTCCTGCCACAGTCTCTGCCAGTGAAGTCCTCATAACAGAAACTAATGTTCCCCCCTCCCTGATGTGTCACATGGCAGAGGCAGACAAAGGCATTCGCTGGGAATGAATTTATCCTGAGTATGTTAATTTGCACCTCCCTGCTTCAGCAAAGGGCAAGTGTACTTAGGTAGGGTTACAAAAGGGGAAGGGGGAAGAGAAGAAACATAAGCGATTCAGGGCGGTGAGAATTAGACTGTGTACTTTGCAGTGCAACCAAATAAGGCATTTTATTGATTGATATAAATTTTTTCTGGTCATAATCAAAAGAGAGGGTTCTAAGAATGGATAGAGGAAATCCTTCTCATTTCATGGTGGGAACTACATTGGAGCTCTATGCAGAATGAGAACTTTGCCTAGGTTTCAGCAATATAAACATAGTCCTGATCAATCAATTTATAAAAGCCACAATGATTGCTTCATACCATCCCTTGTCAGAAAGAAAGCACAAAGAAAAAGAAATGACCCAAGATTTTGTTTAAAATTTCAACTGATCCCCAAATGAATAATGTAATGTTTGAAAAAATAGTTAACTTTTTTCTTTTTGTTCTTCAGGGCTTCTTCATGCTGAAAGTGAATGTGAAGGTGTAGCTTTACCATAAGAAATATTTCTCTGGTTTTCTGGTTGAATGAATGAGTGCTGGAGACCACGTGGGAAAAAATCTGTTCTCATAAGATTTCAGAACAATTTTTCAAAGTGACTTGTAATATTAGAAAACATATCTGAGCTAGTGGGTATTTAAACAAACTAAAATTGTTGAAGTTCACGTATAACTACTGATTATAATGTCACTTCTGATGTGCTATTTCTACATACTCTGCTGCAAAAATGTTCTCTTCTTTCCCTCGAATATAGAATATTTTCTGAAAATGACATGGCTCTGAGGTGCAGGATTGACAATATTCAGTCCTGAACCAGTGCCAAGTTTAAGGCTTGGAGAACTTTGTGAACAGAAGCAGATTCTCTGATTTTTTTTTTTTTGTAATTCTCTGTTTCTTAAATACGAAAATAGCATCTGTGTGTATACATACTATGAATATAGATAACTGTGTATAACTTCTCATAATAATTACAGCTGGAAAAAAATCACTGCATCCTTCTGCCAGTTTAGGGCTATATCTATCTATTTTTAGTGTGAGGTGAGACAGTGTAATAACTTTGATAAAATAACATCTTTTATTCTATATGTTTTGTCCAAATGATTATGACTTTCAGTGTACAAAAAACAACATTTTGGAAGCAAAAATAATGCAATCATTCACAGATTGTTTCTGGACAAATATTTGGCAGAAAACAAATATTTCCATTTAAGCTTAAAAATCAAGCCACAATTGAACTTTTAATGTATGTTCGCATATTAAATTTATTTTAATGGGATGGCTTACCTGGTTTGTGCTTGTTAATTCAGCTATAAGAAATCCAAACTATTTCCTATAAATCAATATGAATGGTATGCCATAAGACTGAAATAAATTTATAAGTTGCTTTAAAAAAAGAATATAGATTTTTTTTAATGAATTGTGCAGATCATGAGGAAAGTTTGTGGCCTCAGGATTCAAAATGTGGGAGACTTTAAAATAATAAAATCTAGATTGGATCACTTATAATACCTTCAGTTTAATATTGAGGCACTAGATTATCAATCTAAAATTAAAATGCTGGAATCTTTCCAGATTCTTGGGAGCAGTTTGGCCACAGGTCAATATGTATGAATTTGGCTGAGTTCCATATAGTCACATTATTATGCATTATAATAATTATTGCATTATAATAATAATGTGTTATTATTTCTGTATTAAAGTGTTATATGCTTTCTGATCATACTTAGGGAGAAGTAATTGACTGCAACGCTATGTGTTAGTGAACGACTTATACAACCGTTTACTTAAGTGAGCCACTTCATGAGCCATAGATGATGGGAATCAATGCAACTGTATTTGTGATTACAGTATTTATTTCTGTACATCATTAACTGTTGTGATGGTTATAATGGGGCCCAAAGATTATTCTACACTGGTAGATTGGCTCCTCAAAGAGGTGCATTTGTTGGATTTGTTGTTGATTAGGATGGCACATAGGCATGCTGTACATGCTAGGTTCCCACCATGATAAGAATGTTGACATTGCTAAGGCTGAGGAAGGAAGGCCTTCTTGGTTGGGGAAAGGGAAAAATCTGACAGCCATAATTCCCCAATTGTATTTTCAAGGATTAAACTTCTCTGAGATTTTTAGGATACAACTGGAAATCTCGCTTTCTCACTTTATGGTCTAACTGGCTGACTTACTCTCCTTATCAGGCTTTTTCAGGGGGAGTCAGTATATGTTGTGTATCATGCTTCCTGTACCGTACATATCATAAACCTAATTTTTTAGTTATTTTTATTTTTGCTAGATATGGGAAAGAATCTTGTACTGAGAGTAAAGAAATAATGCAGAGGACTCTATAGTCTTTCATTGTTAGTTTTTCATTACAATTACTAATAATCAGACTTAAATAATGCAAGAAACTTTGACGGGTATTTCAGTAAAATCACATGGCTAGTTGGTTTACAGTCTGAAACAATAAACCACAGAGATGTGAAAAAACATGCTTGCTCTGTTTGTATTTATACCCTAAAAGCCCTACACAAGAGAATTTTGTTCAGCAGTTTCTGTTAAGAGGCTAACAGTTTTTAGAAGTAAGTGACATAAAGAGAAGAAGTTGTTTTGCAAACAATGCTTGTAGGTACCCTGTACACTGATCCAAAGATAGGTCAATCAAAACTCTGTTCCAGCCTAGTGCGTGGGCAGCAGTCCTCGATAATGGGGGTTCTCATGTACTTGATAGTGATGGGGAAGAAACCAGCAGAGGCTCGGGTTTGTCTACACAGCCTCTCAATTTAGATTACAGGGGCACGAGCTCACGAGAGTGTTGCACTGTAACTCCATGTGGATGCTGCAGGTGAGAACTAAAAGATTCCAATTCTCATTAATTTAAAGCTCTTCAAATGGGATTATAGTGTACACAAGAAGGCCCTCAAGTACTTGGCCAGCTCTGTCTCTGATCAACACTCAGATGTTCTGCATCTGCTGAGTTGCAGAGCAATCAGTGACACTCCCTATTGCAGCAGAAATGTATTTGATGATAAAAGTGCTTTTCTACCATTGTGCTTAAGAGAGGGAAAAGGTTGTGTATAGCAGTGTAGTTTCACTCAGACTGATTTCTAATCAGTTTCTTAGGGCTCTCAGCTTTTGCAAGGATGTCTCAATCCATTGCTACCAAATCCCCTTTTAGCTATAGGCAAAAAGCTGGGATTCTACAAAGATAGTCAATTCCAGCTGCCATATCTTCTCTCTGAAGCTAATGTAGCTTTGCCCCTGCATGTCTTCCTTAGCCATCTCAGCTTCTTCGTGAGCATGAACTTGAATTTTAAGGTATCAGGGTAAACCTCCCAAACATCAAAGCAACAAAAATCCTTGATTAAAAAAGAACATGTCCATTTTAAGACAAGACAGCCGAGATTCTTTCTAATCCCTTCCAGTTCTCTGACTGGGATGCCAACAACGTCTCCATATAGTTCTTGACCTCTCTTCTTTCCCAAAAAGAATTTAAAAAGTGTAAATTTTTTTTAAAAAAATCAGATGATGGATGTCCTTGCTTTCCTCAGAGGATGCTTCTCCAGAAGAGCATAAACAGACAAATGAGATCAAGAAATGCCTTACATGGAGTTTGCAGCTAATTTTTTTACCATGGTAAATGTTTCCTCCACCTTAGAATTTATAGGAAGGGGAAGTAGAACCCTCCAGTTTCAAAACAAAAGTATGTCTTCCTTCTAACACACAGAAAAGGAATCTCTAATCTACTTGATAAATTTGGCAGAGGATATCATCCTGGGAGACTGGCAACAACCCAATAGTTGCCTGCATGTGTGTAGATAGTACCCAAGGCTCTACAAGTGAGGAAACCAAGACACACTAAATCCAGGTCTATACTGGGCGGTTACTTCAAAATAATCCCCTTTAGGTCAAATTTATAAGGGGAGTGTCCACTCTAACAAGCCCGTTATTTTGAAATAACAGGCCACGTATTTCAAAATACGTGTACTCCTGCTTTCCTTAGGGAATAACACTAATTTCAAAACAGTTATTTAGAAATAGTGTTAGTGTGGACATTCCGGTGATGCTATTTCAAAATAACTACTCCCCAGAGTAATTTGAACTAATTACTCCCCAGTGCTTCCTGGGGCTGGCTCTAAGTCGAGGTAGAGCATCCTCATTAATGGAACCTGCCTTGGACTAATTTTGAGGCTTCCCCATAGTGGGGAAACACTATTTTGATGTTGTAAAATCAGGAGTTATTAAGTTGAATTTAGTTATTTTGAAATAATGTCCTAACATAGACATGCCCTAAGCATAGCATAATTCCATCAAAGTGTTTTTCCTGAAGGAGCATGGGGACAGGAAAACCCAGGCATTCTGCATCAAAACTCCTAAAACTCAGTAGCAACAATGCAAACTTTTGCCTCATACACTCTTTTTTTCCAGAGGAAGCTGATACTCATTGTCTTGAAGGAGGAGGGCACAGTATGTCGAGCAGAGCCACCTTTCTTTGCCCAGTGCAGCGTTGGTACTCTCCATTATGTGATTTTTGGTATTCGCTTTAGGTCAAACAGTTGCGATAGGGTGCTCAGGGGCCCTGGCAGGGCCAAGTAATTAAGCCATTTGCAGCCCCCTGGTGCAGGACAGAGCAAACACTCAGTGCCTAGCCAACTGAGCCATGTGGGACAAAAAATAGCATTTGGGAGCTCTGTCCCTCTTGGCAGGGCAGAGCAAACAGTCTGTAGCCTCTGGGGTAAGATAGAGCAAACCGTTAATCTATAATTCCTGAGCCTCCTGTCTGGGACAAACAAAAGCAGCTAGGGACAGAACAAATGGTCAGTCTGTAGCCCAGAGCATGCTGGCTAAGGCTAGGTTTGCCAGGCATCCATTTTTCAACTTGAACTCCCAGTCTAAAAGGGACTTGGGAGCTCCAACCAGCACCGCCAGTCAGGCCATTAAAAATCTGATTGGCAGCACAGTGGGAGCCCAGGAATTAGGCAGGGGCCAAGCTGCCTGACTGCATGGCTCCTGGAAGCAGTTGCGGGTCCCTGCAGCTCCTAGGTGCTGGGGGGTTTCTGTGCACTGCCCTTGTCCCAAGTGCCAGATCCACAATTCCCATTGGCTGGGAACTGCGATAATGGAAGCCAAAGGGGTGGCACTTGTGGGTTCAAGGACAACACATGCAGCCTCCTTGGGCCTAGGGGCCATAGGGACCTGGTGGCTGCTTCCTGGGACCCAAAGTAAGTGGCTGAACCCTGAACTCCCTCCCACCCTCCAATCACTTACCTCAGCCCAAAGTCACCTTCCACACACACACTCCCTCCTGGAGCCTGCAATTTACACCCCCTCACTCTAGCTACCTACCTCATCATTCAGCCCCCTTGTACACAAGCCCCTCATCCCTGGACCCATGCCAGAGCCCACACACCCCACCAAAGCTCTCACCCTCCCACACCACAATCCCCTACTGCAGCCCAGAGTCCCTCCAGCACCCAGAAACCCTTATTTCTTGCCCTACCTGGATCCCACACTACCAGTGAGAGCCTGCACCATCCCTGCGCACCCCAATCCAATCTCAGCCCAGAGCCCCCTCGCCACACCCCATACCCCTTATCCTTCACCCCACCCCAGAACCCTCACTCCTAGTTAGAGCCATTCCCCCTTAACCTCCCTGCTGCAGCCTAGACCTTTCTCCTGTACCTGAATTCCTTATCCTCAGCCCATCCCAGAGCCTGAACCCCCCACTGAAGCCTGAACCCCCCTTTCACACGCAACCCCCTTGCTCCAACCTGGTGAAAGTGAGTGTGTGAGAGAAAGGGCAAGTGATAGAAGGAGGGGTGGGGAGTGGAGTTGACGGGGGGGGGGACACAGGGCCTTGAATAAGGGGCAGAGCACGAGCAGGAACTAAGGGAAGGGGGGGGCAGTGGTGGTATGGAGCTGTTTGGTTTTATGCCATTAGAAATCTGGCAATCCTAACTAGGGCAGACAATGGCAATTGGGGGCTCTGAACCTCTTGGCAGGCACAGCAAACAAACAGGCTGTAATGCCTGTGGTGGAGCAGAACAAATGCTCCCAGGACCTATGTTGCGTGGCAGTGTAGAGGGGAGTGAGCAGGGGAACCCAGGTGCCAACCAGTGCACCAGCAAGCCAGAATACTCCTTGATAAGGGTTCAAGCATCAGCTTCTAATATGTTCTAATAAGGCCCATCTCAGGCAGCTCGACTGATTGGAGCTCAGTGTCCCAGCCAGTCTCCCAGGGTCAGCTGGTTGTCCATAGCAACCTGGAGTGCCACAGGTTCCTCTGCAGGAGCCCACAATCTATGTCCCCCGTCCTTCTGCTCCTCCATGAGCTCTGACTGAGCTGAGCTGCCTCCAGTTATATGTCTCTTCCATCTGGAGCATACCCAGCAAGGGGGGGGGGTGACTTTCTGGGCCCACAGTTATTGATCAAGCCCCAGTGAGGAGTTGGCACACCCCATTGCACCCATGCTAAGCAAACTTTAGTATCTGCAAAATTCTCGGTGGGAGTAGTTCTTGAGAATTTGGCTGTGATCTCTTTTGAAAACTGTTATATGTGGAGTCCTTTTTGCTTGCCCATTATCACTCTCTCTTTTTTTTTTTTGCTCTTTCTTGACAATTTGTGGGCCTGAGTCTCTGCTCCCTCGCAGCCACTTGCACCTGTACAAAGTGCTTATAAAGTACTATGCAGTCAGAACGATTGACACTACAGGCTGGAGCGCATGACCATACAAGATGCAAGGCAGTAGACAGTCATGTCCTTTGTTGTCAATTTTTCCCTCCCTCCCTCCCTTGCATCCACCAGGTCTACACTAAGGGAGAAAGTCGACCTAAGACATTCAACTATGCTATGTGTATAGCATAGCTGGAGTCGGCATACCTTGGTTCGAGTTTCTGCGGCATCCCCACTGTGGGAGGTCAATGGGAGAAACTCTCCGTTGACTTTCCTTACTCCTCATGACCTGGTAGAATACTGGAATCAACAGGGGCACCATCAGCTGTCGATTTAGTGGGTCCTTACTAGACTCACTAAATTGAGTCCTGGGAGATCGATCTCTGCAACATCAAACTCCCAGTAAGTGGAGACAAGCCTTTCCATGCTTTCTCTCCCCTGAAACAGACATGTCACTATACCTCCTCCCATTCTATTTCCCACCTTGTTTTCTGATTTTAAATGAATTCTGACACTATTGTTGGTCATCTATCTATAGCGCCTCTGAAAAGACCCTTCAGAAGCAGGAGCATTTAGCATGCTGGGAAGAGACAGAATTTTTGGACGTGTTATCTCAGCATAGTGGGAGAGATCTGACCTAGCAGAAGTAAAACAGAAATTAAATAGATTAGAAGTGGGAAATTGTGGAGCATAGGAGAAAAAAGTATACTTCTTAATTGCATTTTATTCACAACAGTTTGCTGCGCTTGTCTACCATGCTGACAGAGAATAGTAATAAAAGCACAATTGTATATAATATTGTTAGATTTGTATAAACTTTAAAAATTTGGTATGCATTAATGCTGATTGGCATTTACTTGCCATAAACATGTGAACCAGTGAACTCAAACCTTTCAGCATTTCACAATAACTGCTGGTTTTGTTTTAAGTTCCCTTCACAGGTCCTAAAGGAACTCTGCAACCTAATAATGCAGAAACATAAGTACACAGGATATTTCATGAATGTAGAAGGACTTGAAAGCCTTTTTCTGCCTTCTGTAGCTTTGAATTTACATTTTACTCACTATTGTTACCCTGCATAAAATAGAGACAAAACAATATGCAAACAACTATTCTGGTGCTGACAAATACAGCTCCGAGGAAAGTGAACGGGTGCCCTTTTTTTCACACTCCTGTCATATGACCCTTTGTTTTTAGTAAAATGGACCATACGTACAGAACAGAAACACAACAAAACAAAGCAAAGTGAGAGCAAAAACCAAAAAAAACCCCCTTTTTTTAAAAGAAAAAACACAAAAACAAATCCTACAAAATAAGTCTTTTGGAATAATCCACCCTTTTGTGCCAAAACCCACAATTCTATCTAAAGTGACAAAGGAAGATTGTCCTAGTTTTAGAATATACTTGCTGCTTCTTTGAGATGATCTTATATATTTCAAATATGAAGGTTCAGAATACAAGAATCTGCAAGAATGTTACTGGTCCTGGATACGTCTACACTGCATGTTTATTTCAAAATAAGGTATTCCAGAATTTTCAAATCAGGACCTGCTTGAGTAGTGTAAACAAGATGACATGGCTACCATCATTATGAAAAGACGCTGGAGATGGACTGGGCACATGCTCAGGAAAGATGGAAGTTCCATCACAAAGATTGCTGTGCACTGGACCCCTGAAGGGAAGCAGAAATGAGGATGACCCAAGACAACATGGCACTGGACTGTTGAAGTAGAAGTGAAGAGTATGAATTACACTTGGAGCACTATTGAGAGGTTGGCCAGAGACAGACAGAAGTGGAGGACCTTTGTTGCTGCTCTATACGCCAGTGGGCGTGAAGGACAACAATGATGATGATTTCAGCATATTTATTCTGAAATAGCTTATTTTGGAATAGCACGTCTACACTTCAGGGAAGCCTCAAAATTAGTCTGAATCATGCTTCCCTAATGTAGACATGCTATCTTAATTTAGAGCCCCAGGAGGCACTGAGGAAGAATAACTTAGAATGGCCCTGGTGAGGGGCTATTTCAAAATAGCAGCAGTGGAGCGTCTACACATGCCTCATTTTGAAATAGCTATTTCAGAATAGGCATTATTCTTCATAGAATGAGGTTTACAGATTTCGGAATAAGCTGTCTGTTATTCTGAAATTATTTTGAAATAATAGAATGGCTGTGTAGACGCTCGCATTGTTATTTCAAAAAAACACCAGTTATCTCAAATAACAGTGCAGTGTAGATATACCCTCAGTGATTGGCACGGTTGTTTTTAAACTTCAAATATAGTCAAAGGATTATACTATTATTTCTAGCTATGATTTTCTGATCCGAACACTAGGCCAGATACTCAGGTATAGCTGAGCTGGGCTAATGTGGGACCTTTGTGCTAACTTGTACATGGAAACAACCAGCATCCAGACTGGCCTGTGTAGACTACTAGAGCATTCTAGGAGCCTGTTTTGCTAGCCACACCCCTTTCTATCACTCATATGTTGGCACGAGTGGGTGGTGTAGTGGAGCTATGTCACCTGTGCATTACACAGCGATTTCCTTCACATACCTCTCAAACAGAACAGAGTGAAACTGATGAGATGACCTTCATCCTTAGACATCAATGTATTGGTTGTTTAATCTCTCTCATTAATTGACCTGGAACTAGCAATTTTATTGATCACAACTAAACAAACATGAGACAACTGGGGTTTTAAAAATAGATGGAATTCTCTCCCTTCTCCCAGTTGCCAAAAACCCCCCCAAAAAAACCCCCCAAAAAACCTTCTCGAAAGATGCCTCTTCCATTTTAAAGATTTTTTTTTTAAATTGTTAATTTAAAAATTATAGACTCCTTTAAAATACGCTGCATCTAATCTGGGACCATAAATACTAAAATGCATTAATCATTATTACATGAACATAAAGAATAGCTTGTAATATGGTACATTTCTGGAAACACCACTGAGAGGGTGAATTGCTTAGAGACAGGGGGCAACTTACAAGCCATGACTGTGGGCCCTCCACAGTAAAGCACCAAACCAGTCACAAAGAGAACTTCTGTTCACCACACTGGCTAACAGGAAGTCATACAATCAATCCCTTTAGGCATTCCAACCTTCCTGTACCACCACCAGTCCCACTCTTTGTATAGATGAGAGGGTATGAAAACCAATCTCGCCAAAACTGAACAGGTTCTTCCAATCACAAGGTTGAGAGTAAAATTGTTAAAAGAATCAAATTATATTTACCAGTTGCAAAGTTCTTGGTACAGGCTTGTAGCAGAGATGATCTGCTGTTTTATAACTCTCTGTAATACATAGTTAGGATGGCCCATCAGTCCTTTTGGGCTTAGTTTGCAGCAAAGATACTTCAGAAATGATGAGCTGGAATGAAGACAAATGTAAGAACCTCTAGAGCCCTTTTTATAACCTTGCCCATGTGGAGGGAATTCCATTGTTCATGCTGTGTGAAAGTATGACCTATGATACTTTCATATGATTCATCCCCGGCCAGCCAATCCCAGCTTCTGGCACTGTTACGTGAGCAAGCCACATGTCCATGCATGACTCAGTCCTTTTAAGCTAGCAGCCATGGCTTACACCAGGGGTGGGCAAAGGGGCCTCCACGGGCCAGATCTGGCCTGCCAAGTGGGTGGATCCGGCCCGCGGAGGCCCTGCTGCTCCCCCCACCCCCAGGCCCTAATTGCCCTGGGGGAGGGGGAGCACGCAAAGCCTCCTCCCGCCCTGCCAGGAGCATGTGGAGCTCTGAAGTGCTGTGTGCTGCTCACAGGATGGGGGAGGAGGGAGAGCAGAGGAGGCTTTGTGTGCTCCCCCACCCCCCAGGCCAATCAGGGCCTGGGGGCAGGGAGCTGCATGAAGCTTCTT
The DNA here is from genome assembly GCA_032595735.1 of Pelochelys cantorii. Taxonomy (NCBI): domain Eukaryota; kingdom Metazoa; phylum Chordata; order Testudines; family Trionychidae; genus Pelochelys; species Pelochelys cantorii. Next base: position 202,673,558 of record CM064327.1, read on the forward strand.
TCACCCTTCCCCAGCCCTGGGAGGAGCCCGTGGCGCTTCAAAGTGCCACGTGTTCCTCGCAGGGTGGGAGGAGGCTTCTTGCACTCCCCCGCCCCCAGGCCCTGATTGGCCTAGGGGTGGGGAAGCGTGTCACGCCTCTTCCAGGGCATAGGTGCCTAGTGGGAAGGGGGGCAAAGGGGCTCCCCCACTCTGAGACCAATCATGGTCTGGGGGTGAGGTAGCCCCGCCCCTTCCCATTTAGGCCACGCCCCTTCTGGGGTGGCCCAGGGCTACTTCAAAAATGTTTGAAGTGGCCCCTGGACAAAAATTATTGCCCACCCCTGGCTTACAATCTTGTCGGAATGTTCAGAGCAAAGCTAATCAGATGTCAGTTGGCACCACTTAAGGTGCATTATTAGTCAAGTACTCCTATTCACTTCACTAGCAAACTTTTCACAATAAGTTGTCCAAGCCTCCTGTTGAGGTCTCCCAGAACCAAATATATGAAACACAACTACATAGCCAATACTCATAGTTTCAAATACAACAATGATACATGCATATGAATAGTATAAACAGAATTAACGAATCATACGCTTTCTGTAGACATCTCATTTGGCCCACTTTGTACAAGATTTGGTGCAAACATATAACAGTGGTTGCAACAATATTTTGTATGTTTCTATTACAATTCAATAATGTCACAATAGCCATACCTGTTCAAGGTCTGTTTTCTGTCTTTGACAGGTGCCAGTGCCAGATCTTTAGAACAGTGTTTCTCAAAGTGGTCCGCGAAACCATTGAGAAACCTGTTAACTGGCCACGCTGGCTTATTCTTTACCAGCGTCATGGCCACGGAGCCTTGTGGCTCCTATTGACTCTGTTTTGCTGTTTGCAGCCAAGGGGAACTGTGGGAAGCAATAGCCTGGCCTATACTGCTTCCCACGGCTCCCGTTGGCTGCAAACGGCGATACTGAGTCAATAAGAGCCATGAGGCTCCGTGGCCGTGGCACCAGTAAATAAACAAACCAGGATGGCCCGTTAACAGGTTTATCAAAGTGATTTTGCAGACCACTCTGAGAAACGCTGCTTTGGAGGGAATGAAGGAAACATGGCAATTTCATATGATCCATCCCCTGCCAGACAATCCCAGCTTCTGGCATTGGGACATTTAGGGACAAACAAAGCATGGGGTTATATCTTGACTATCCTGACTGATAGTAATTGATGAATCTATCTAGTTTACTATTTTTTGAACTCAGTTACAATGACATCACTTGTAGGGCAGAGTTAAGGTCGATTGGGCACTTTATTAATATATTTGCATATCATTTAAGTTTCACCTTAACTCTGAATTTCCTAGGTTTATAGTGCTTACCTTTAGAATAATTACACAATATCATTAATGTGTACTCTAAATTACTAATATTTATTCTTAATGCTAACTCCATGTTAATGTAGTTTTTATCTGGGTGGGTTTGTGTATAGTTTTATATAGTTGATTCCTTTTTAACCCCAACGTACATAGGAAAAAAACTTAAGTAACCAATGATCATTTTTTTAAAATGGTGATTTATTTTTCTGGCTTTTTTCCCCAATACAAATTTGAGTGGGTACTCTTGCCAATATCGTAGAATAGACTTAGCATATTAAATTTTGAGCGCAAAATGCATTTTATAACTGTAAAATAGTAAGATGACTGTTCTGCTGTAAGTGCCATTCTCAGTGCAAACTTAATTTCAGAGTTGCCACTAACACTTCTGTGATATATATTTGAATGTGTGTGTCCATCATCGAAGTGTGGCTGCCCCTTAGGCAATTATTTAACAGAGCGTTGAAATATTTTACCACACCGTAATACATATAGAGTGTAGTTTCTTACTTACACTAAGGTCCCTTTACTCCACTCTAGGCTCAAAGTGGGTATTACTTTATCTAGCTGAAAGAGATGTTACAGAAATATGAAGAATGTAATTAAACAAGTTGGAATTAGGCCAGGATACCAAGGCTAATATTCCTCTTCTTGTAAAAAAAAAACACTGGATTTTTTTAATTCACCAAAAGTGATTATAATTTCAGTTTTACAGCTCTGCCAAAACTCAGTATCTTCTGTAGTATTCCAGTTGTGCTGGATGGCGATATGATTGTTTTACTGGAGTATTAGTCTAACACTCACTAATAGGGAAAAGCAGCAATTCAACTACTGAACCAGTCTAATCCTATTTAGTAGCATATCTGACAAGATCACAGTTTGGGGTATTGTGAATGCCGACACTTTCATTTGTTTTTCTCTATTACAATATACATAGATATGAGATATGCTAATGTACATGGTTGACAGAAGTGTTTTAAATGAAGAACAGTAACTGTGTGGAAGATAGATGAAATAATTTTTCAGCGTGTAACTGTCACATATCTGTCAAACAATTTTCTACTATGCCTGTGCACCGAATGCTAATGAATATCACAAATGAACAGTAACCTTAATCACAAAAGATTCAGTTGTTTTCCATTATTTCTGAAGTACGAGGAACATACACTTGTTTTGTGTAAAAATCATGATTGCCAGATATTGTACAAAAAAGAAAAAGAATAATCATTCGTGTGTAATAAATTGTATTTTTCTCGTGCCATACAAGGAGGATCTCAAAGCCCTTCACAAACATTAATGAATTAAGCCTGAGCAACCTTGTGTTCAGGTATGCATGATGAGCCCCATTTTACAGCTTTAGAAACTGAAGCTCCAATCAATTAAGTAATTTGCCTAAGAACCGGAAATCTCTTGAACTTGAATAGAAACCTGCTCTGTGCTTTGCCAACTTCTCTTGCCCAATATGCCATTTCTCTGATTTTCAAATAACAGTGGTGGAAAACGTGTCACAACAATATTACACAAAGTTTGACCTCTCTTATAAAATGTGGGATGCAGGAATCTGGCCTGTTTCCCTTGAGGGTGGCAGTTATCCTAAAAAAAGGCAGCAAGTGTGTTAAAAAATAAGAAATACAATTAGCCTAAATCAACAAAGTGCAGCAAAGTCTTCTCTACAAAACTGGCATAAGTAGCACTGGCTATCATGAAACTAGCAGGTTTGTTCTGTCTGACTCTACCTGAGCCCACATTATTATGAAGTAATGCAATATCCTCCACTTAGACAACTTTTAAAAGCTGGCACATGGTGAGAGGGTGAGAGTTAGACGGTGAAGGGAGATTACATGGTGTCATAGACAGAGGCAATCGATGGAAAGAATTAGAGAACTACAAAGAAACATTATACCTAAATAAGGGCACATACTTTTTCTCAGTATGACAGACCCACTAAGAGTTAGATTGACACTAACTTCTACCTTATGTGAAGGTGACAAGTTTGAGGAGGTGAAAAAGAGTAGCAACAGAGATGATCTACAGACCATAAAACACAAACACCATTGGCACTAATTGAACCTTTTGTCAGATTTTGTGAAGACACCTAAGTATCAGGAGGCATAGAAGCAAAATGAACTTCTCACCCTGTGAGGTGATGCAGATCGTTGTCAGGACTCACTGCAAGAGGAGCATGATGGAACAGGTAGTGTTTGTTCCTTGTGCTGCACCATTTTTGTTGACAGCTGGAGAACCTCTGTTTTTCAAGGGTAGCATGCTGGCACTCTTAAATATGAGACTTCTGGCTGAACAGTGTATTCCACCCAGACAGAAGAGACCTATTGATTCCTTTGACCTACTCCCTAAGTAGATGGATCATAAGATAAGGTAAAACATTTCCCTGCCTACACATCCTTTCTGTGCTAAAGATGGGACTTGTCCGAAAGCTAGCAGGAGAAAAAGGAGACTGGAATGGAGGTATGTCATTCACATCTGTGACATATCTATTCCTTATCCAGGTACCCTAGTATATTTCTGGACATCAGATACTGTCTAGATTCATAGAGATTTCAATCAGACCCCACAAGTAAGCCAACGAATTCTTTCCAATTTCCCCAGTTTGAGAGTGATTAACAGTGCCTACATTCTCACTGCGGCACCTGCAGATAATGAAGAGATGTATTCACAACAGAAAGCAATTTCACAGCATGTACATTCAGAGGCATTATTTATTTACTAATGCTCTAGCTAAAAATTCTGGGGCTGCATAACAGCTACATGCATAAGATCTCATCACTCATCCATAATTTACATTCTTCATGGATGCCAAGCTGGTTGGCTAATTGGGAATTCGTTTGATTTGGAACGTAAATCATGTTTCTGAGATGGGTTCAATATTAATATGACATTGTGTGCTTACACTTTATTGGAGCTTATAGCATTTTTAAACTCCTCACTCTTAGTTTCAAATCTTCGCATATCAGCTCACAAGTAATTAGTCCATCTAGTTCAGCATACTTCCTTCAGCAATGGCTAGTGCTTTTCTGAGGGGGGGGGAGGCACAAGGATGGCATGGTATATTTATGGGTGGTGGTGCATGTAGTGAGTGAATATTCCTCTCTGATTGCTGCAGTGGATGGGAGTGAACAACCTCTAGTTATCTGGGAAGCAAGAAAGTGTTATTCTAGCCCTGGTCACACTAGGGAGTTATTTCAAAATAAATCTCCTTATTTCGAAATAACAAGCAGAGCGTCCACATTACCATGCCCATTATTTTGAAGTAATGGGCTGGTTATTTTGAAATAATAACTCCTGCTTTCCATGAGGAACAGCACTTATTTCGAAATAACTTTTTGAAATAACTACTCCCCAGAGACACATTTCAGAATAACTACTTCCCAGAGACATTCAAAGTAATTACTCCCAAGCGCTTCTTGGGGCTCTAAGTTGAGATAGCGCACCCAGCTTAAGGGAGCCTTCCTAGGACTGATTTTGAGGCTTCTCTGTAGTGTGGACTAGGGATGTTAAGGACTAGTCTACTAGTCCTTCCACTAGTCGACTAGTCGATCCCTTCCCCACCCGCCCCCGCTGCCTCTATAAGATAGAGGCAGCAAAGCAGGGGCTGGAGGGGGGAGGGAAGGGGTACTTCAAAGAGGCAGCACCGCACAGCTGAGCCGGGGATCAGCTGTGTGGCGCTGCTGCTTTGAAACCCCAAGGCGGTGTTTCAAAGGGGTTCCCCAGCTGATCCTGGGCTCCCCGCGTTCTGGGGAAGTGCCACGCAGAACCCCAGCTGATCCCAGGTTCCACTGAAATGCCGCATGGAACCAGGGTCAACTGGAGTCCCTAGCTGACCCCAGGCTCCACGTGACATGCAGCACATCATGGAGCCCGGAGTCAGCAAGGGACTCTGAATCCCCTGCTGATCCTGGGCTCCATGGCTTTGAAATGCACAAGAGCCCCCGCTGGGGACTCTTGTGCATTTCAAAGCAGGTACCCGCGTGCAGCCCGGAGTCAGCAGGACTTCCCGGTGGGGCTCTTGTACATTTCAAAGGAGGAATGGGGAAGTGCCTATCAACTAGTAGAGTAGTCGATGGAAATTCCATTGACTACTCGATAAGTCAATTAACTGCATTTTAACATCCCTAGTGTGGACACGCTATTTTGAAATATTTATTTTGGGAGTTATTATTTCAAAATAAATTATTTCAGAATAATTTCCTAGTGTAGACATGCTCCTAAATAGTTCTATGAAATGTATACATGTGTGGTTGAATTCTCTAGTGTGGGCCTAGCAATAACCAAGGGGCTGTGCCAATTACAAAAAGGCATGTTCATAACTCTTGTTCTCTTGACAAGATTCCTTCTTAGCCATCAAGATTACCGCAGGAGATTGTGCTCAGGACCTTGTGCACCAGCAGTGAAGTTTCTAGCAGGAAAAATATTTAGTTTGCCATTTATTTTTTGATATTTTATTGTTTGCAATAAATGGAACACAAAATTAAAGGACCACTGGGAAAGGATTTACATGAAATTAACTAATTCTGAAATATAGCTTGAACAAGATTTGAGATAGCTGTTGCCATCTCTCATAACAAGGATATAAAAACAGTTAAACCTTGAACTCAGAATCTACTGACAGATCTTGGAAATTGCCTCCTGTTGTCTCACTGACAGTTTATATTGAGACTGGCTTTGTGGGCAGCCTGGAGACACACTCTGTCAGGGCTTTGTTGGATTAAATCTTGCCACAACTCAAGTCAAAACTCCGATTGATATAAATCACACCAGCATTTCACCCATTCTGTCTCCTGGAGCACAAGGACTGCACTTGTGACTGGCCCTCATGAGTAGATGTGGGGTGAGGGTGCACATGGAAGTTGAGGAAGGCTGGGCCTCTTGCCTTGTGCACTTTCACAGAGGCTGGTCACAGGTTAGCCTTATATTTGTAAGTTTCACAGTCAACTTTGTTGGGCAAAATCCTGCAAATTCTAATTAAAGGTAGTATAAATGAAGACGGAGGGCTTAACTTAGCCCCATGGTAATTTTGCTTCTGCCTTTGTAACCTATTTCACAGGGTTTCCAGAAGCAGAAAGACCAGTGATGGGGACTGTAGCAGTCCATGATAGCTGTATCCTTCACTTCACAGTGGGGTTTGGCGAATACAACCCAGTACCTTTCTGAAAGTGGGTGGTGCTATCTGAGGATGAGATGCTTCTAGGAATCACAAATACATTTCCCATCATTCTCCTTCTGAAGGGGTCTTTTGAAGCTCTAATTGGAAGATTAAGTTGTGTTAACTTCTGTTTATGTAATGAAAAATCAGGCTGAAGTAAAGAAAGACCTGGAAAAATATTATTCCTTGCAGTCACTGGATCTGCACGTTGGGCACTTAAAAATACCAATAAACCAGATATGTGTTGTGGCTCAGTACATAATGTAGGATCCTGCTGTGACCACTGGTCTTACGCCACTTTCTAGCCCACTGAGATTCAAATCCAGCAGTTATTCCAGGATCTTACAATACACACCTCCCTCCCCAACAAATCTATCTGACTGGTATTTTAAATGTATCATATGCACTAGGCAGAACAAGATGCCATGTTTGTTAAAGCATCCACAGTACGATGATAAAGTGTAAAAGGAGTTTTAGTTGTGTATTCACCTTTTAGTTTTTATAATCTTAAATCAGCAAAATTGTACTCTATTCAGTGACAAAACATACTATTTTTATATTTGAAAAAAATGAGAATACTGTTTGTAAATCAACACAGGCTTGAGATACATAGATATCATCTAACACAAGTCACAATAACAAAAACTGAGTGCCCTCTTGTGGCCGTCTTGTATCAGATTTAAAACACAGGAACATCAAAACTACAACCTAGCCTAGCATATTTGTTGTTGTCATGGGGATGTTTTGCAGTTAGAATCATATACACAGAATGTAATTTCTGTTTAGAGTTCATTTTCCAAGACCAATTATATGAATTATTTCTGTAAACACAAAAGACAATTTGACTTTAAACATCTATTTCAAACATATTTTTCTTTTCATTCAGGCACTGTATAGTATTGTGTGTTATTTGTCATTAGTTTTCGAGTTGTATTTCAATATGGGTAGTAGTGTTGATGCTGTTAATTTTCTCTGGTTGCATACCATTAAAATCTTTATAACATTTGCATTTAAAAAATCTTAATAGCACAGGAATAGGGTTGCCAACAGCTGCTTATGGCAACAGAAAATGGTTAAATAACATTTTTCAAAAAAGTGTAAGTCAGCATTAATACATGTTAATTTTCAAAAACACTTTGTTTCTTTTTACTATTTCTTGTATCTTTTCTTTTTTTCATAAAAGCATGTATGAGTATTTAAATTCACAGCTGAAAATGCTTTGATCTATGGACCTGACAAAAGCAAGATTATATGCAAAAATGACATGATGAATGTATATAAAAAGATTATATATTACCATCTTCTCAATTTAATAAAACATTGGTTTCATGAATACATGTTTTAATTATAGAATTAGAAAAAATGCTATTTGGAGTATAAACATAAAGTATGGGAGAAAATTCTTAAACAACTGAGTTTCTATTTTTTTTCTTCTTTAAAATTGCAAGATGCTGAATTAACATTATAAATATATATAAGAAAATAAAAAGTATCCCTTTGTTTATAATTGCCAGCACCTTAATGATGATTTGAGATGTTTCCAGTATGGATGTTTTTATGATTAATATTGTATTTCTCAAGGCATACACCTTCAGCACGAGCTTGTTTCTAAGCAGAATTCTGTAACACCTGCTATATCACGTCCATAATATAATACGAAGAAATAAAACTACATGTCTTTTATTTTTCCATTTGTTGTCATTTAAAAAAGGACTCTAAAAATAGAAATGGATCTATATTTACCACAAAATAGAACAGAAAGATTACTTCTAGAAACAGAACAACTCTAAGAATGCAAACAATTTATTCAAGTTTCTTAAACAACTGAGGGTTTTTCTGTTTGTTTAGTTTTTATTTGTGTTTTTTTAATATATCCATTCTGGTATTAACATTTCAACAACAATGTAGAGGAAATCATGTATTATTCTGCAGGAAATGTTTTATGCAGATTAATAATTTTCAGTGTTGGTATTATAAATCAACTAATATACAAAACAACTTTAAACGATGAAGTTGCATTTTTTTACTCAGACTACCAGCTAAAGAGAGACAGAAAAGGGTGAACAAACAGAGATGAACTCAACCTTCCATGAATTACAGCTCAAAAATTGCAGTAAAATTTACTGTTTGATCAAGGCTCACTGGAACTTATTTGAAAGAGATACTGACAAACCAGGCCATCAATTTTTCCATGTCATAGGAAGACAACATAGCAGATAAACGCAGAACTCAGCTGTTTTGCTTTTTCCTGAGTCTGAAGGGAGTAAGTAATACACAAAACAGCTTTTGTTACTACTTCAGTTCTGCAATAATTATACTATTGCTCGCATTCATTTTTCTATGTATGGTTTAAATATATTGTTTCACACTATATTAATTAAACCATAAGATACACAAACACACTTATTCATATGGGAAGTAGTCACCTCAGTTAGCATCTCAAGGTATGTACTTACCCAATCAGTATTAGGTACATAGATGTATAAATGCTATATATCAAGGCATTTGTGTCTAGCCTTTGTTATTTTACACATTCTGAACCCAAGTACCTTACATTTATTTTCATTTTTGCAAGAGTTCCTTATGTTTTTTGCAATAGATGTTTAGAAAAAAATGAAGCTGTTAAGATTTGGTGTCCAAAGACTTTAATATGCATGAAGGAATATGTGCAGCATTTTTGATCAACAGATGGCACTCTATGGTTTTCAAAGGGGTTTAGTAGCAGCTTTTATGGGGTTGAGTGTGTATTTGACAGACTAAGGTTTTAGAAAAGTATGCTTCAACAACAGGCAGAAGCTCTTAGGACTGGTCAAATGTATAATTTATTGAAAATGTTACTGATCTCTACAATAGCATACAATACATGAATTAAAGAGAAACCCATCATTTGAGAGAGTCAGATACTAGAGATTGTTAAATCTGTGGAGTACAAAGTGTTAGTTGGTAGCTACCCTTTAAACACTGTAAAGTGAAACATACTTTTGATTCAAAGTTCACATATTCAGCACAGAGAAGTTGTCAGTTTGTTTGTTGCCTTAGCATTATAACAAAACATTGTCTAGATGGTGCTTGGTCCTGCTATGAATGCAGGGGACTGGCCTTGATAATCTCTCAAGGTTCCTTTCAGTTCTATGATTCTATGAAAGTACTTTTCAACTGGACAAGTCAGTGCAAAATACCTGCTCAATACAGAATTTTTAAAAATGCAAAATGTTGTCTAACATGGTGTTTCCATCAGATAATATTTAATATACTAGTTTACAGACACTTGACATTGTTATCATTTCTTGTCAAGTCAAAATTATGAAATTAAAATCTAAAATTGGAAGAAGAAAAAGCAGAACAAAATAGATGTTTCTGAATTATTTGTACAGAATGGACTGAAATGCAATTTATTGTGTGGAATTTATTGGATTAGTTTCACTTTTTACAGTGTAAAACTTTGCAAATGGTACAACAGCAGTACATAGTTATCTGTGAGAAATTCAGACAGATGCCAGATTTCACATACTTGAAATATTGTGTATATCATCAACATCATCATCCATTATTTTGAATGACTTTTGTTCTGTGTAAAGTAGAATGCACCACAAATAATAGCACAGTAAATAAGAATGAGTAACTAATGCAGCATAATGGCTCGGATTCAGCAAAGCATTTAAGCATGTGCTTAATTGTAAGCACACACTTAAATCCATCTCTGTTCAGCAAAATATGTAAGCATGCAATTAGCTTTTAAAACAGAGGTTTAAATGCTTTGCTGAATCACAACCAAAATGACAACTTCAACTATGAAATTACACTGAGAGAATTAAGACAGAAAATTGTATAGTAAATCCTCATTTAATCAAATACCATAGGGAATTACTATGATATATGTTCATATTTACAAATGATATCAAGGAAGATTTTGCTTACGCTGACACAAATTCATAGTAACTAGACTGATTTCAGAAAAGTTGCTTTGAATTTACCCTGGTGTAAATGAGTTCAGAATCTGGCCCTAAGGTATTAAATAAGGGACAATAGTTCCTTTATTGCTACCTTGACTAGTAGGTATTAAAAGCTGTTTTCCTTGCTTTTACACATACATTTGCCAACAGCTGTTTCAAAATTTATAAACACTTTTCCCAGTGATTGCCAAATAACCATAAATTCATTTATGCATATTTTCGAGTTGCAGGCATAAAAATAATTACATGTCTGATTAAACCCATTTATGCCTGCATGTCTATAATAGATATGAATTGTTGCAATGTATTACACCTACACCCATAAATATTACAACAAATGCAATACAGGTTATCTTTAGTAGGGGTGAAGCAATAACATATTCAGCTATTTCAAATAGTTTCTTTTCAACTATGTACAGAATATCTTCCACAAAATGGTATAATGCAAGGTAGCATGCTAAAAGAGCCTCAAGATTGGCTACTCCTCTATTTTTCCATAAGTGAATTATTGTAAAGCTATAGAATGGAAGCACACAGTAAACTGCAATAACAAAAAGAGACAGAGAGCTTGAATATGAGATTTCGATGCATGCAAACCTATTTATAAACTGCTTCTTCATCTGGACCCGGATAATTAAAATGCTGACACTGTTCTTAAAGGGCTGTAAAACAGGGTCCAGCATTTTTTTTAAAGTTAAAAAGCTCTGAGACCAGGACACATCTTGCTTGACTACTCCATTTTTAAATCTGTATTACAGAGACTGAATTTTGTTTTTTTCCTATTGTGATTTTTAGCTTTAAATGTTTTTAATTACATAATAATTAACCATATGCATCATATCACAAATCTTGGTAATTCTTCATTCTAAGTGTTCCAGCATTATTAATTTCTTTGGTATTCATTGTAATAACACTGATGAGAATGAACTCATTTTGTATTCTCATAAATGTCATACGTAGTTACACTGGAAATCTCCTGCAAATCAGCATTAATTAATGTACCACCTACTTTTCTTAGCAAACAAGAATATGTGATTTATCTTATTAATGAACTCTCTTAACTTCTCATAATTGTCCAAATATTGTGTTGGTGGTACGTATGTGTTTGTACACATGCCCACCACAATATATGTCTTCATGACACAAATACCGAATTTTGACTAAAAGAATAGCATACACATCTCTATATAATATGTCCTAAAGAAGAGCATCACAAAGTATTAGACCTAATGTTGATAGTGTCATTTTACTTTTAGAAAATATGAAGCAATTTTAGACTGTTTTTCTGATGTATAAAAGCCAAGATACATAATATGAATCCTGAAAAACCCAATGAGGCAAGAATTACAAGTGTTTGCTTTAAGATTTTTAAACTATTTCTTTGCATTTGTGTTAACACATAGTATAGCATAAGAAATCTTTTGTACATTTTTAATGCAATTTTTACACCAATATTCCCGTTTATATACTGTGTGATGTGATGTCATTAATGCGCTAGTAAAAACAAACAAACCCAAACCAATTCTTTGTATAAGCAAAGTTTTTTAAAGTGTCTTGGCCTTGAAAATAGGTATGATCTTAAAGATAAATGCATATTCATTGTATAACATTCATAAAATGCTGGAATAGTTAAATGGTGTCAGTGTTTCCATCAAACTCATTTCATCATGAATTCATAACTTTCACTAGAAAACTAATTTCTGAAAGAAACTGGACAGTCAAGGTGTCAGCCTTCAAGCTAATTTTTGTACCATAGATTTTTTTTTTAAATAGAGCTGGTTTTGCTCAGTTTCACGTGAGAGTCAGATTATTCTGAGATACAAGTGTGACAGAGACTATTTCTCTAAACGTAAACATAAATTTATGGGCATATGTGGTTACCCAACACACAACAACAAAATGTTGCTTGCTGGTACTGTTGTGCTATATACAAAAATCCTAAATATTAAAATGGAAATTTGGCAAAGTGGCATCATATGATTTGGTCTGTTACCTAAAAGTATGTCTTAATCACATAATTTAAACTATCGTCAGAAAGTCTATGAAGCATTTGTGGCACTCAGTTGTGTCTGGTCCCCATACATAGCTGTAGGGGAATTTGTCATTGTCTTTATTTTTTATTTAAAAATAAAATTAAGTTAACGTAATGCATGTCCTCTAATAATAGTGCTTTTTTTTACAGACAGAAGGCATTTGATGAAATCCTGCTCCATTGCCGTCATTGGCAACACTCTTATTGACTTCAGTGGAGCAAGGATTTCATCCATGAAATCCTAACCCTACATTTTTATCCCATTGCATGGTCGGAAATGCAGATGCAAAGGATTCTACTCTCATCTTCATGAGTACTCATAATTTACATTAACATTAACAGCAGTTAGTTACATCCTAAGGGAAAGAAGAATCCAAGTACGTAGCCATATTAACTGGCCAGTGACATTTGAGACTCCTAGACAGAACAGGACCAGGCTGACTATTATGTTTTCTTTTAAATTATTGTTTTTTGTTGATTTTAATATGTAAGGCAGATCTTCCACATTTGTATATGCACCAATACAATAATAAAGTATGATTCTACTCTGGAAAAAAGCTGTATAAAATTAGTATCTTCTCAGTCAGTAGACTGGTTGCCACAAGTAGTGTAGCTGAGGAACCCCACTTCTCATTTGGGGGGCTTCTACACAGCAGCGTTATTTTGGAATAACGGTCTTTATTCCAAAATAACAGTGCAAGTGTCTACACAGCAGTTCCGTTATTTCAAAATAAATTCAAAATAACAGTTGGCTTATTCCGACTTCTGTTAACCTCATTCCATGAGGAATAATGCCTATTCTAAAATAACTATTTCATAATAGCAGTAGTTTGGACGCTCCACTGCTGCTATTTCGAAATAGCTCCTCCCCAGGGCCATTCAAAGTAATCACTCCCCAGTGCCTCCTGGGGCTCTAAATTGAGGTAGCTCATCCACATTAGGGAAGCCTGCCTCAGACTAATATTGAGGCTTCCCTGTAGTGTTGATGGGCTATTTTGGAATAAGCCATTTTGGAATATTTCTTCCGGAATAGCTTATTTCAAAATAAGCATGCAGTGTAGACATACCTTTGGAGAATAAGCAGTTCAGTTTAGGTTAGTTTATCCACTTCTTTTTTTTTTTTTTAACCACACCAGCACTAGTTGCCCCAATATATTCACAGATGGATCTGCTTACTTTGGAGATGCAGAGCTTGATCAAAAAGACATCTAGTTACCTAAAGATGCAGATAGGCCTGTGGAAGGATTTTTTTTCCAAAAGAGCCTTAGTGTCTAATTCCCAAAATGGGGTATCTACGCACTTTTGAAATCCTATCCAGCCATTCAGGATCCATTTCTCATTACATGTAAAAAAATTATCCTGAAATAATTTTTAAAGCACAGTTCTACTCTCTAAAGTGCATCTGTCAAACAGTATTGAGAGGTTTCATACTTAGTTTGGATCTGGATGTTACAGGAGAAGATAACCAGCTGACACACCAAAAGATGGTTGTTCTAACAACCAGCTTCTCAACCTCAACTTCATGTATCAAAGTCAAGTTGTATATTTACTACAGGCAGTAATTATGCAAAAAGCCTATCTGCCACTCTAGGTACCTAAATATCTGTGAAAATAGGGACCAAATCCTACAAGTGGATCAAAATGGACAAACCTTTAGTCCTGCGGTTTGCCCTCATGGAACAATTTGCAGGATTGGCATTTAACGGCTTCTACTCACGAGCACCTAAGTATAAGCCTAAGAAGCTTATTGAATTGGAGCCTTTAATCTACCCCATTGTTCTGTTTGCTCATTTATTGCCCATTGTAAATATGGTCAGGGCAGGGATAGAGGGTTGGGGTGCAAGGGCTCTGGCTGGAGGTGCAGGCTCTGGAGTGGGACTGTGCAAGAGGGGTCTGGAGTACAGGAAAGGGGCTCCAGGTTTGGGGAGGATCTCAAGCCCACATATAGTATCTTAGGGTTCATCTAAACTACACCCCTTTTTCGATAAAGGGATGTAAATTAGACGTATTGAAAGTGCAAATGAAGTGGGGATTTAAATATCCCGTGCTTCATTTGCATAAAGGCAGCTGCCGCTTTTTTCTGAAATGGGGCTTTTTGAAAAAAGCAGTTTAGACGGGGCATTTTTGACAGAAATGCCCCATTTCAAAAGATCCTGTATTCCTCAAAACATGAGGAGTTTCTGGTAGGGAACACACCCCTCCTGTTCTCCAAATCAGCTCTGGCGACACTGTCTATTCTTCTTATCAGGACAGAAGAGGGTATAGGCTTTGGCCACAGCTGCTCCCTGCTGGGGCTGGTGGGAACGGGCTCCCCTCTGCCAGCCCTGGCTCTCAGGCATCTCTCCTTGCTGCAGCCTTACGCCTCTGCAAGGGGCTTCATAGCTCCTCCGTGGGGCTTAATGGGAAGGTCAAAATCATTTGGTGAAAATCACTTTGCCGAAGAAAGGTAACAGACGTTCCACTGGGATAGTGAATACTTTGGATATCTTTAGACACTATGAAATATTTTTAATGAAATAAATAGAACTGGAATTTGTGTGATTATGGGAGACTTTAATTTCTGAGATATAGTTTGGAAGACAAGTACTACTAATAATACAGTGTCTTTATATTCCCAGATGGGATAGCTGGCAGATTTCTTCACCAAATAGTCACCAAAAAAGCAAGAGATGATTCAATTTTAGATGTTTAGTATTGGTAAGTACCAAGCACCTTATAGAAGAAATGGTTGTAGAAGATAGCTTGTTTTGAATGATCATGAGTTAATTCAGTTTAAACAAAATGGAAGGATAAACAAAAACACATCAGGGAACCAGAGAAGATAATTAGACTGAAAAAATCAAGAATTTAAATGTGAAGGAATCTTGGAGTTATTTTGTCTGCCAGAATTATGGGCAGGTTACTCACAAGGCTGCTGAGAATGACTAATATTTAGGGGTGAATCCTGCTTAGCCACCCCAGCCACTAGCAGGAGCAGTTTCTTTGCGTGTGAGAGAGTGTTTGCTCTTTAAGGGCACACTGCACCCTAGTATAACAGCAGCCTATAGCACCAAAGGTATTTAGGCACTCAATGGTATAGGCCGGTGTTTAATGGGTTTTGTACAAACGCTCAGGTGAATTAGATGCCAACTTATAATTAAAATCAAGGTACTGCTTAAAGTGCTTTTGAAAATCCAGTAGGCACCTAGCTGCACCTTTAGGCACCTAAGTGCTTTTGAAAATCTGGTACCAAATGTCTAGCACTGGCCCCAACAATTGCATCGTGTCCCTTTTACATTATCTTGAAAAATGTGTCATTAAGAGTGAGTGGCCTTAACATTAGTGATCTTTCAGTTCAAAGACTTACATTCCAAGAACATTCAATTCAGATAGTCCATCATTTCAAAGACTGAACATATGCTATCATGTGTGCTTTTATCTTGTTTTTCAAATAAATAAAATGGATAAGTTTTATTATATTTCTGGTTCAGTTGATAATCTGCTTTATAACTACGAAAGACTGGCTTGCAATATCCATCAATAAGAAAACAGTGTAAAAAAGGTAATTCAGTAACAATAAATAGCATAGGCAGTAGTAGAGGGTTACATTACAGTGTACAATGCTTCAGAAATGTAAGCATTTAAATCAGTTACACAGAATTAGGGGATAGATGTATGCTTCTCAGGAAGTTGAGAAAAGAAAGAAAGAAAGAAAGTTCAACGTAGTAGATGAGCTGGTAGTCTAATTAAAGGAGTATGAAGTTCTCCCATCATGGGTAAGTACCACAGAAGAAAATTAACACAGCAGGACCATTTGATTTTCCTCCAAAGGGGAGGGTAAATGTGGAGTGTATGTGCATGTCACAAAGGGGGACATTTTCTGCATTAAGTTGATCTCACTCCACACAGAACAGCATTGACTTTGGAGAATAAGCAGTACCACTAGGTCTGTGATTGTGCATACTCAGCGACAAGAAATCCCTGTCTAGGGAAAGCGTAGAGATCACAGTCTCTGCTCTAGCCCACGTCCTACAACCTGCCTGCAGATTGACAGGCTTTGGATTTTATCCCCACAAGCCTCCAGAGCAGTTTCCAAATACAAAACCTATTTACTCATGCTTTATGCACAGGTCCATGACGCTGGGTTAATGCTGAGGATGCACATATTTGTTTGTGAATCCTCAGAATGAGGAAGAACAGAATTCCCAACACCTGAATTTCTCTGTAGTATTCTGCACAACTACAGTTAACACAATTCTAAACAAACTGTGTTTTAGCATGCACAGACTTGAGAGGGGAAAGTAGAATGTAGGGACAATGTTCTCTTAACCAGTCTAATTTAAAACTATGGACTACCCACTCCTGCTCCTCAGCCTTCCTTGTCAATTCACATCCCATAACATTCCCAATGCTTTTCTGGCTGGAGCCAAGATCCACTGCTGAGACTGAAGTTTTCTTATTTAATCCAAATAAATAAATCACTAACCAAAACTGACTTTTTAAAAAATAAGTCCATTCATTTTAGCTTTCCTGATCTAAGCTGCAGTGATTCTGTCTCTCTGTGCCACACAGTGTAAATGTCACACTTGCAGGGGGGGCAACCCTGGGAGAAGCTGCACTTTGACAGTCCTGGTTACTTTTAGCCCAGTCTTTCCTGTGATGGGCTTAATTTAACCTCTGCTCCTTGAAGAGATTGGTGCAGAGCCACTTTGTTCCAGGGGGAGCTTCAGGAGGGATCATGCCTCCAGGAAGCACAATTCTTCCTTTCAGGAAAGGAGGGGAATGTGTCAGCTGCCCCATGCCTTAGAATGGCACTGTCTGCATTTGGCCAATGCTAACAGCCAAAGGGAAGGGGGAGGTCAGGGTTGGACTTGTCCCTTCCCCCTCTTTTCTTTGGGAGGCCTGTGCACCTCACACTGTAAGCAGTAACACCATGGTGCAAAGGCTCCTTGTGTCTCCCCTCATCCTTGCAAAGCTACAGACAGATGCTAATTCACTATGTAATTAAGCATTCCACAGAAAGGTCTGGAGACAGTTTAATGTGATATGGCGGCATAGTACTTACCTGGAACCTGTGCTCTTTTATAGAGCTATACCTGTAACAGGTACTTGGGTAAAATAAGTTTCACACAGAGTTCTTTGATTTCCTTGAGATGCAGATGCCCAGTAAAGTTCTAAAGCATCTCTTTGCAAAGTAAAAATAAAGGAATCTTTGTAGCCATCATTAAATGCCTTCACTGTAAGATTTACTGCTGTAATCATGACAAAGCAAATGGATGCTTTTGGCAGCAAAAACAGTCTTAAAAAGACAGTAGGTATTGTTATTGTTTTCCTTGCAAAGTATAAAATACCTCAAAAATTACATGGTGTCACACAGCCTGCCATGGCCTATAAAATTGATGCACTGTCTTTAGTTTTATAAAGAAAATTACACTGTGTTACCTTTTTTGTGTTTTTGAGATATGGTACTGTCCCCTAAACTTTACTGGGAGAATGTTTGGTTGGAAGTTTTATTTGGCAATGAAATGATTATTTTGGAAATCAAAATATGGAAGAGCACAAAACCACATATAGTCAAAGTATTCCAACTTTGGTGCCTGAAGTTGGGCTTGTAAAGCCATATTTAGACATATAGTTGTAAGTGGTTTCAATTTTAAAAACGATAGACCCCTGCAGCTCCCTTCAACTTCAACAGGATTTGTGGATGTTTTGCACTTCTAAAAATTGCTTGTATTTAGGAACATAAATATGGCTTTAGGAACCTAATTCAAACACCCAAGTTTGCAAATCTTGGCATATATTATTTTTCTTTCTACCATTGTAGGTCACATAATATTTAACTCTTGTATAATGCTGTTCACCAATAGGCTTCAAAGTGCTTTACAAAGGAAGTATTATTTCCCCATTTCACAGAAGGAGAAATTGAGGCACAGAGAGGTGAAGTAACTTGCCTAAGGTCACTCAGATGGGAACAAAATTCAGGCCTGATGAGTTCGAGTACAGTGCTCTGGAAACTAGTCCAGCTGGCACCTGGTTGAGCATCTCTCAAATAAAGTGGACACCAGATTTTCTTGAGGAATGAGACTTATGAGCTGTCTGCTGGATCCTGGCTGTAGTTAGCCAACTGAGAATTGCCCAGCAACTGTAAAGCCAGTAGACAAGTAAGCTATTGCACCAACCTCCTAAGCCCCCTATCAAGAAAGACTGGGATTGTGTCAGCCTGGACCTCTGCTAAGCCTCAGCTGGCTTATGACTCCCAAGGGATCATATGCAAGGCTTGGGACAGGTGCAGACAAATCCACAGAATCAGGGATCCATAACCAGCTCACCAACTGCTCCCACTCACTCTCTTGCAAACAGAATGCAGATGCAATATAGAATCTTCCCCTGTATATAATGGGCTATATTACAAATACTTAAGTTTTATAATATATTACAGGTAAATAGTTTACATATTGCAAAACATGGCCTCAATTCTGCATGAGGTACGTTTGCACAGAGCTCTGTGGCTATGTGTAGTCCATTTAAAAGCACTGGGAACCTCTACAGGCAAAGGAGTCTGTTCAAAAAGATCCTAGTGCAAGACTGAGGTGTATATTTTAAAATATGTCTTTAGAACACATGAAATGATAGTATTTTTCAGAATGGGCTAAGCGTCCCAAACCTATAGCTATACACTGAGTGCACTGGTTCTGTAATTCAAATGTACAGAATTGGGTCTGGCTAGTGCATGACATTTGTCCTTCCTTTGATCAAGGGCTTCCTCTTCAGTGCTCATACATCAATGATATCTAACACACAAGCCTTTAGCACTTTTCCCATAACAGTTTGCTCCATGCTAATCAGTTAACACAAAGATTTGGATTTCTCCTAGGCCATATCTACACTATGGCCTGGTCTATACTAAAGGAGAAAATCGACATTAATTATGTAGCTGGAGTCAAAGTATCTTAAATCGTATTTTGGAGCCGTCCACACAGCGGGAGATTGATGGGAACACATGCTCCTGTCGACTTCCCTGATTCCTCATGAGGAGCAGGACTACTGGCACCGACAGAAGTGCTCTCCCAGTTGGAATTAGTGGGTCTTCACTAGACCCACTAATTCGAACCCCAGAAGATCAATTGGGGCAGCTTCCATCTTCTCTGTAGTGCAGACAAACCCTAAGGCTATGTCTAGACTACGCTTTATTTTTGAAAGAGCATATGCAAATTCCATGGGAATTTGCATATCTTCTTCCTATCTCACTTTCGAAAGTGGGTCTTTCGAAAGTGAAAGTAGTCCGGATGAGGGTTTTTTTTGGGAAAAAAACCCCTTTTTTGAAAAACTGCGTAAATCTCATTTTTTAAGGAAGAGCTGTTTTTCGAAAAAGGGTTTTTTTTTCCCCCAAAAAACTGCATCCAGACTACTTTCACTTTTGAAAGACCCATTTTCGCAAGTGAGATCGGAAGAAGATATGAAAATTCCCACGGAATTTGCATATCCTCTTCTGAAAATAAAGAGTAGTTTAGACGTACCCTATGAGTGCTATGTTGGCATAGCTGCAGCAGGTTAGTTATGCTGTTGTAACCCAATAGTGTAGTCACCACTTACAGTGACAAAAGGGGTCTTTCGTTCAACATAGAAATTCCAGCATCCCAAGCTGCAGTAGCTAGGTTTATTGATGCATTCTTCCATCTACCTATCTACATCTACACTATGAATGAGGTCAGCACAGCTATGGTGTGGGATGGATTTTTCATACCCCTGCCCTGAGCAGCATAGCAATGTCAATGTACATTTTAAGTGTGGAGTAAATCTTAGATTAGTATTTATTTCCATTGTACTTCCTAGAAAGTTTGCACTGTGTATTCTTGGTGTTGTACTACAGCCTTCTATTTTTTAACAAAGTAACTTCCTAAGACAAAAGGAAAAAAAAGTAAAAAATTCAAACTAAAGACTATTATACTTGGAATAACTACTATTTCAAACATACTTTATATATGTATTTTTGGGTTGGGATGTTTCTTACTTTAGGAACATAAGAACAATCATACTAGGTCAGACCAAAGGTCCATCTAGTGCAGTATCCTGTCTTCTGACAGTGGTCAATGCCAGATATCCCAGAGGGAATAAAAAGAAGAGGCAATTGTCAAATGATCCCTCCCCTGTCACATAGCTTTAAGTTCAGTTTAGTGATTTCCTGACTTTGACCAAGCCTGCCTGTGAGCTGAGAAGTGGCATATGTGGCAACAGGCAGCAGCATCTGCAGATAACAAAATACACAGAGGTTCCCAGCTGCTATTCTGGGAGTCTGAGCAAAGGAGATTTCAGCTCACCTATATCTTCTAGCAAGATGTAATAGCCCATTCTCTGAGTCTAACGGTCAGGGAAAGGGAAAGGGAAAGGGAAAGGAATGCCCACCAGTGCACCAGAGTCAAGTCAAGGACAATGTCCAGATACTATGGTATTGCGTGTCCTATAAATACATTGCAAGGTCAAAAGTGGTGGAAGAGGCAGCTTCTTAAGGGATGATGGGCCATTCTGCTTTGTTGGTGGCCCTTTCTTGGAGCCTTGTCAGCTAGAGAAGGAATTCTCTTTCCCATGTAATAGCCTCCTTGCACAGACAGAAAATTCAGTAAAAATAGCAAGAACTTGTAAAAGTATGAAAAGCCTTGGAGTATTCATGGATTCCATGTTTAGCATTGTCAGTACATTGCAATACAGTTCACAATGCCTTATCAGGTTCACCAGTTCAGATACATTTGGGCTACGTCTACATTGCACATTCTTGCGCAAGAAGATATGCAAATGAGGCACGGTGATGCATATCGCCACGCCTCATTTGCATATCTTCTTGCGCAAGAATGCACAATGTAGACGTAGCATTAAGGCTTAATCAAAAAGACAAAAATTTCAGTGCTAACATCTAACAAGCTTCTTGAACCAAGGACAATTAAACTTGAAGTAGTTATACCTTAAGATACCAGAAAAAAAAACCCCAAAACAAAAGCTATGACAAGAATGCCAAACACTATCCCCATTGTTAGTGGGAGATGTTAGCTTTTTGTGGCTGACAATCTGGGTTAACAGAAATAGTATCTATAACACACCAGAACCGCCCCATAGGAGGAACAGAAGAATTCTAAACAAACCCAGGGATGACATAAGCTCTCCATTACTGGAGTAATCATTTGTTGACAGAAATAACTTTGTCACTGACAATCAAAAAGATTAGGAGCAACAAAGCCAGACTTTAGGTGACAGATTTACCTCATCAGCTAAACAAGTCACTCAGAGAAGGAACTTATAAGCAGGGATCAGCACCACCATAGTGCGTGATGGACACTTGACAAAATAAGACTTAGTGATGGACATTGGCTTGTGGTTATCTCATTCAGTCATTCAACCCATAAAATAGCGCACATGATTTTCCACACTGAAAACAAACAGTAATGTAAATAATAATAATAATCTTACTTTAGTATTTTTGAAAACATCATCTACCTTTCAATTTTGGAATAATGTGCATAATGATTAATTTTAGACCATTTATAAATTTCACAAAACTACCTTCTTACTCTGATGATCAGTATATTAAATTAACTAGAAAACTGTGACTGCATGAATTTGAACAATGGTAGAAAAAATAGTAGGAGCAACAGAGAAAAACAGCAGCCTGACAATATGGCTTGAAAATTTATTTCAACAGCTTTTCATGAGATAATTTCAGATGTATATAGAGAATGCTACATAATGTATGGTACTGAAGGTTTCATGATATTTAGGGCCTACTCTTAAATTACTTATTGGGAGTTTTGTGTGATTGGCTGGGCCCTTGAGAAATTCTTGCAGGGACTCACCACAGGCAGCTCCCGCAAGTGACTTCCCATCCCTGCTGTTGCTGGAGGATGCATGCCAGGCAACTCTGAGACACGCTGCCTCTGTCTTCAGGTACTGCCCCCTGCAGCTCCCATTGGCCGCAGTTGCTACCTGGCTGTATCGCCACCAGTAACAACAGGTATGGGGAGCCACTTGCAGGGAGCTGCCCAATATAAGCTCCCCCCACAGCCCTCAAAATTTTTACCATGTACATTTGTGTCCATGTATGGATATGTTGCCAATCCCCTGCTCATAAAAATATAAAATGGCCACACGATCAGAAAACCAGTGGGATTAAGAAACTATTATCAGTAAATAACCAAACAGCCGATAAGAGGCATAGTAACCATCCTAACTGTCATGGGGTTCAGGCTGTCCACGCTAACCTCTATCTCTATTTCAACATTGCCAACCTTGTGCCTTCAAAATCATGATCACCTCCAAAATCATGAAGTTTTCTTAAAAATCATGAGAATTTTTAAATATAAGTTTTGGATGCTTTTTAATCTGTTTTTTTCAGCCTTTTGGATACACTTTGTTCACATTTTCTAACCATAAGAGCCAGAACCTTAGATTTTTTTTTTTAATGAAATCTGAGATTCTCTCCTAATCACCTGATTCACCCGAATGCTGGGGCTTTCAGAAAAAAACCCCCAAAAGTAACAGACTCGCAATGAAATAATTAGATTTGGCAACAATGCTATTTGTATTATTAATTAGTGGCAGTAATTTGTTGTTGTTGATTTTCTCTGATTTAATATATCATTTACATTTGTTATTTTAAAAGGGGGAAAGATGTAACAATAAACACTAGAATCAGCATACACTAACCATAGCCATAAAATACCATGTGACTGACCCCAAGAAATAAGCAACAGTCTCTTATTATACGGTACCTATTAATTAAAATTATATGGCAACACAACACGTTTCATAACAACAACTAGTTTTAAGACATCTAGGTTCTATTTCCAGTCTGACTCAGAATTCTTGTATGATCATTTAGATACTTAAGCCTTGTAACTTATTATAGTAAAAGAACCTATATAGAATAGACTAGAATCATTAGTGAATTACTTATGGCCTAATTTTCAGAGGTGATCCTCTTCTCTGAACCCCAGTTTTGCCACTCGTACAACAAGGGAATACAACTATTGCTTTATGAAATGCTCGGATATTGTGATCAATGCAGTAGTAGAAATGCCTACACTTATATTTTAACAGAAACACATATTTGCATACAGGAATCAAGTATTTAAGAGCCCATTTAGGTGCACACAAATATGGGTTTCGCTCAAACACAAACTGGAGGCTGTTTGAAAATGCCTTACTTTAGGGTTTTGAGATAGTCTCTGCTTACCTGCCATTCTTCACAAAGTTCAGATCTCCTCAGATGCACTTGTCTGCCTTAGAGAAGGCACATCTCCAGAGGGAAGATTTTATACTCATCTCAGCTGATCTTGAACCTAGCAGTTGCCAAAAATGGTCACAAATAGCAACTCAAAGCAGTCCCAAGTGGCGAGGAAATGGGTAACATTGTCACAAACTGGGACATGAATGGTCATGCTTAGTGGACAGAGGAGAGGCCTAGCATGGATTCAGAGGACAGGAAAAGCTCCAGAGTTCAGAGCCAAAGTCAGGGACTGTGACACAGAAGCCTACCGGTAGTTTGCTACTCTGGGTCAGCAACTACTGATATGCCTGATGAACTTATTACATCTAACACAGCCCTGTCATATTTATTGATAAAGAGTGCAATGCTTTATATTATATGAAAGCTGGTGACACACTGGTTTTAATATTATTGTGTGATGTTCATACAGATATTGTGTAAAGAATTATGTATAGATTCTAGAAATATGTTCCTAAAATATGTCACAGTGGGGGCAGAGTTGATAAACAATTTTTGTTCAAGACAAGGGAATTTTGATATGCTTGTTTGCTTGTGTCTCCACCATAAATTGAGCCTGGTAGAGCCAGAGACGGTGGAAAGTTCATTTGCATTTGAGGTAATACCAGTTAGCAGGAGGATGGAAACACAGCATGAAATCAGAACACGAAGGACACATCTCAGTCTCAGAGGGGTAGCCGTGTTAGTCTGGATCTGCAAAAGCGACAAGGAGTCCTGTGGCACCTTATAGACTAACAGATGTATTGGAGCATAAGCTTTCGTGGGCAAAGACCCACTTCGTCAGATGCATGTCAGTCTGAATCCCAGGAGGTCATCCTGACTCTTAAAATTAAGACTTTTAAATTGAAAGTGTGCCCATGGGAGGAGTGCTGGGAGAGAACTCTCTCGCGCTCTATGTAAACCGCTTTCCATGGGGGGAGCAGCTAACACAACACTGTAGCCTGGTTTACACTGGTGCTTTACAGCACTATAACTTGCTGTGCTTGGAGGGGAAGGCATACCCCTGAGCCAGAAAGTTATAGTGCAGTAAAGCAACCATATTTGCAACTATTTTCTGTTTCTTTTATTTCTGCTTAGTACCATTCAAATCTCTGTCCTTTAATATAACTGCACTGAGATGAGTTTATTACAAAACAAAAATAAGTTTGTTAATAAAGTGAAAAAAGAGGTCTCAGATGAGCCAACAGTGTGTAGTCTGTCTCTTTAAAGACAGCAGATGTGGTCATTTCTGTGAACAATATTGCCAATTTCAAGAGACCAAAAATCGTGAGTCAGACTCCTCAAAATCATGAGAGTGGCCAAAAAAACATGGGTTTTTTCACCCCCACATCTGTCCATCTCCTTCCCAGCAACTAATCCTGTCCCCCTCTCCTCTCAGTTCAGCCCCCTCCCCCAGTTCAGTCCCTTCTCCTCACCACATCAGTTCAGCCCCCCATCACCATCAACCCTCACTGCCCTCAGTTCACCCTCCCCAGCACTCACCCCATCTTCTCAGAACCTACTATGGATACAGCCTTCCACCCCATCAGCCTCCACCCTCCTCACTTCAAGCTCCCTTTCCAAACCCCAGGCAATAGTTCAGGCCTCCCAGCCTCACCTCTGCTTCTCTTGGGGTTCTTCATTGCTAGCTCCTCAGGCCTGAGCAGGATGGAGTCCCTTCCCCCAACTCCCCAGGCTGGCAAGGGCACAGGCACTGTGGCTGAGAAGAGGAGCCTCAGCTCCAGTTATGGCTGTAAACAAATCCTGACCTATAAAAGATCTATTGCAAGATTATTAGTGAGGCTTAATTTTACTTAGAAATCACATCTCTCACACTAATATGGCTGCTTGCTGTAAGGGCCCAGAGACAGAGGTTGTGAACTGGGGGCCTCCACTATTATCTGCAAAGCAAGGAAAGGACTGGTAGAGTTCTGAGGCACTTGCTGGGTTAGCTACCAGAGTGGACTATCAAGGAGTTAACACACAATTTAGCAGAAGCAAGGTCTTTTACGGAGGCAGAAAAAGAACCAGATGACTTAAAGCTGGGAGCAGGGCTGGACTGGCCTGGGTTGATTTTTAGCTGAAGCAAGGAAGGCAGAGGAGAGATTGAAACTGCATTGAGTGACACATCACGAGACTGGACAAAAAAATCATGGGTTTTTTTTTACATGAGATTCTATTGTGTGCGTTGTTTTAAGTAAGTCTCTTGATTTTTGAACTCCATCTGCCTTACCGTGGAGACTGTGTGTAATAGTGTCTCCTACTCTCCCATCTGTACTGGATAAGGTGATTTTGGCCACTGCTGCAGGAACTCGGCAGTGCTGTAGGGCTTGTCTATACTGACCCGGAGATTGTGCTCTGGAGATCAATCTTCTGGTGTTCGAATCAGCGGGTTTAATAAGGACCCACTAAATCAACAGCTGATGGTGCCCCCGTTTGCCCAATCCTCCACAGAGTCACAAAGAGTAAGGGAAGTCAAAGGGAGAGTTTCTCCCGTCCACCTCCCGCAGTGGGGACACCACAGAAAGTTGACTTAAGTACATTGACTCCAGCTACATTATTCTCGTAGCTGGAATTGAGTATCTTAAGTCGACTTTCTCCAGTAGCGTAGTCCTGGCCTAAGAGTGGGCTTGCTGGCTTCTTCAGCCAATCAGATGGGCCAGCTATGACGCAGCTATGTGCATCAGCTGCTTAGAGACTGAGTAGGGGCAACTACAAGTTTTCATTCCTGACAAGAACCAGCCATGCCAGCTTTGTGCTACTGTGACAGAGGGCATCCTTAGCTGAGCCTTTAGAGCAACCAGAACAGGGTCCAAGGAAACAGCCCATGGCACAGACCAAATAAATTTAAAAAGAGATCTTGGCCTACGTCTAAATTACTCACTGACCGTGTTTAACAGCAGTGTTGTTAGAGAAAGGCTCCCTGCAGCCAGATCAAAGAAAATAAAAGGGCAGGATGTAAGATTCGCAAAACCATTACAGTAATTACATGTGCAACTTTCCAAAAGGAGAGGGAGAGGATAGGCTCTTATTGCTTTAGTCACATTATGTTTAAGTTTGACTTCTGTTCTCTCTCCCATTTGAGACCCACGTGACCTAAGATCATCATATAGCAATCAGTGTCACTTGTTGTACCAGATGCCTCAAAGGCAACATTGTGATTGCTCCTCCCCAACCTCTGTACTTGACAATCCTATACAAAAATGAAAGCACAGCTACAAACTGCTGCATAAAACCAGTATCAACTATAATATTTGTTTAAATACATTTCCTGTTTCAAAAAAACCCAAAAAACCCAGGACCAAAAGCAGGAACATTCCTGAATAGAAACAGCATGAGAAATAGTAGCGATGTTTCAGCTAGAAAATCATCTTCAAATTAAGTAGAATTGCTAGATTAGTAACTCAGATTTACATTGTGTGTCTTAAAACCCAACCTTTTAATGAGAAGCAATGTAAGACTGAAGAGAAATTGAGAGCTCTTTACCTGGAAATACATTTGAAAAGTAAAAATGCTGAAAAGGAATGCACGTTGCAAGGACATCCCATACATTCTATATGTCACTGGAACATTAGCATCAATTGTTACTTACAGAAAGTACAAAACTCGTAAGATTGGAATGAATCAGAAGATGGCATAGAATGAAAGGAGAGTAGAACCAACTTCTTCCTCCTTTGTAGCAGAAACAAAATACCTCAAAGAAAACCCAGACCAGAGATTTAGGTTCCTAAGAAAACAAATTGCCCTCCCCCCAAATAAATCCAACCCATTGAGAACTCTGTGGGGGGAAGAATTCTTGCTAGAAAAATCCTTTTGGAGAAGCAGTATGGTACAGTCCAGTGCCCTATAGAGAATGGTAAGTCACTTTCACTATGCTTTGTTGTTGTTTTAATTTGTTCTTAAAGGATCTGTATAGACAACCTAGGGATTGAAGATTGTTTTGGAGAACAGTTTTAAACCTGCATTTTTTATTCTATGTTTTGTCAAAAGATATACAGTAATTCCTCATTTAACACGGTAGATACGTTTCAGAAAATGATTGTGCTAAGTGAAAACGTGTTATGTGGAGTCAATTTTCCCATTGAAAATAATGGAAAAGGTGGGGGTTTCAAGTGCATGTGTGCTCGCAGCTCCAGCCTGCACTTGTTAGCAGCTAGGACCGGGACATAAGGTTGGGGGAGAAAGGGGACTGGGTTATAGCAGAGAGGGGAGGTGTGTGGCTCTGGAGAAGGGAAGGGAAGGACAGGGGAGGGAGCTTGCAGCTGGCAGCTGGGTTTCCCCAGCTGGCCGGTCACTGGCAGCTGCACAGTGCTTCCTCTGCCTCCTTACAAAGCGGCGGAGGTTTGCTGCTCACTGTGCATTTCCCCGGTGACCCCCTCTGGCCGGACGCAAGGCATCTGTCCAGAGGGGGTCACCGGGGAACGGCGCTGAGAGCAGCAAACCTCTGCCGCTTTGCAGGGAGGCAGGGGAAGCCTCGCGCAGCTGCCGGCCACCGGCCGGCCCTAGGGGAAATCGTGTTATTGCGAGGACAGGGTCGTGTTGTTTGAAAAATGTTCCCTAAAAAAAAAATCGTGCTATTGCGAAAATGTGTTAAGCGGGCACGTGTTAAGTGAGGAATTACTGTATCTTACAAAGGAGATGGTAGGTTTTTGTTAAAAAATATAATTGATATCTGATTGATATATGTGTATATGATTGATATTATGTGATTGATATTAATCACAAGTGTCAATTAACTTTTGTGCAATGGACATTACGCTCTTGTCATAACAAAGGAGAACATTACGTTACAAGTGATCAAATATACTTGTTCGTGGTGGTCGGAGAATTCTGTATCGAAAAAAAGCCTGTTCATGTTAGCATAGTACTAAAAGACAACAAGTGAATTACTTGGAAAATGATGGCATAGAGGCAAAATCCAAGGGTCCAGAGGCCAACTAACTACAGAGACTCAGCTGCAGACAGAAAATATATGTTATGTATGTTTTCAATGGATTCTTTCATTTATCCTGTTAAGAAGTATTGACTCCTCAAATCAAATGTGAGTTAGGATAGAATTTTAATAGTATTGGAAGTCATTCCATTGAAGCAATTGGGTATTTGAGAAAGTGCCTGATTGCCATGCTATGTGTTCTGCTGTGAACAAGGGGTGAATACTGAGAGAAGTAGTGACAGAAAACCATAGCTGTGGCACCAGATATGGAACTGTAGTAATAATACTGAGTTACTGTCACTATCCATAATTTACATGCACAACATCCTGAAACTGAAAAATTAAGGATCATATATCAGGCATAATTCTGTGGATGCTTTGATATGTGTGAAGGGGCACATTTACATTAAGACCCATTTTACAATACTTGGTCAGTGTATACATGACTTCAAGTGAGATAACTTACTCTGTCAGAATGATGTGTGTAGATGAGAATCTGGCCCTTTAAAAACAAGGCCATAAAGAAAAAACAATTATTTAATATTCTGATTGTTCTGGAGCGAAGAACAATCTGTAATATTTTTTGTAGCTATTTCTCGTACAAAACAACTTATTGAAAGAAGATTTGTAAAGCACTATATATTATAAGAAACATATCCAAGATGTAATTTTAAGACTGATAAAGGTTAAGGTGCACTTCAAAATGAAAGGGGCAGAAGCCACTTTATCTGTGTAACCAGTTACATTGAATCTGTATACTTGTAGACTGCCAAGTGGTTTTAATCAAAGATGTACTGGAAACCTTTTGTGGGCATGTGTTTAGTTTCTATACCAGAGGGGAACAATCCTGTTGGAATATTAGATAAAAGGAGGACAGGATGAATAGTTCATACATCTGCTTGAAGATTAAAAAGAGAAGAAAAGCACTTTAAAGGCGGGGGATAGATTGATCACATGCTGAAATCCAGCCCACTGCTAGGATCTGCAGGAAGCCTCTATGCCCCACTTAACCCCTACTTAAGTTCTTAACATAACATTTAAGTGGAGTGTAGGGCCCCCTGAAATGGATTGAAATTCACCTGAAAATGTTGTAAGAAATTGCTTTCTAGACCTAAAAGGATTAGAAGTTTGCTTGAAGAAATCTTTCTTGATACAATGTTTTGCAAAACTGTGAAAGTGAAAAACTGTGTTTTTCTTGGAAAAAAGCAGATTGCTTGAAACAAAGAAGGGTCAAATCTTTTTTGTTGAATTGGGACAGATGTTTTATACAAAAACAAAGCTGTTTAATCTTTTATATACAACAGTTTCCAGTAGCTACAAAAACCATTTTTTTTAAATTGACTTTAGGAAAAAAAGTTTAGATTTTTCCCTTCAAAAAGCCATCTACTTTATTCTTCTGTAAACTGCAAGTCAGGAATATTGTTCAGAAAATCTCCTTTGCTATCACTATTAAAAACTTCCATAGAGGACAACTTATTTCAGTAAGCTTTCGTCTACCTGAGAAAATATCAAACTTCATCTGTGGGATTGGTATTATATCCTCTGGGAGATGCAAATAGAATTTTAATTTTCTGAGTCTTTTATGCACCATTTGTTGTTTATTCCTTCGTAATAGTATTATTTCATTATAATAATAGGATTATGTTTGTCAGAACATGTGTTGTCTTCCACAGGGTAACCTCACATTTTCCCCGGGGAAAACAAGGTAGGCACTGGTAAAGAAAGAATGTGAAAACCTGAGCTAACTGTAGCAAGTTATAGGTGTAATACAGTCCTTTAATCATAAAGTTTTAATGCCTGTTTAAAGCAAGTTAAAATAATTATCTTTGTCGTGAATTGGATTTTAAAATGTATAAGTAAAGATGGCATTAACAAATTGCTACACAATTTATTGTAATGTTACCCACCTTAAATCTAATAAATATCTTGAGTTTCATTTCAACTACAGTCATTTTTAACATTTTAAGCTTATATTGTTTATGTAATTGTTCTACTTGAAGTAAATGTGCAGCCACAAGATATTTATCAAAATATTTACGTTAGATTAACTTCTCAATAATGTGGAGCATTCAGTAAGGCCAGGTATACACTAAAGGGGAAGGCTGATT
Organism: Pelochelys cantorii; assembly: GCA_032595735.1. NCBI lineage: Eukaryota > Metazoa > Chordata > Testudines > Trionychidae > Pelochelys > Pelochelys cantorii. Next base: position 202,704,326 of record CM064327.1, read on the forward strand.
TAAAACACACAACTCTAGCTATGTTAATTATGTAGCTGGAGTCAAGGTATCTTAAATCGCGTTTTTGCGCCATCCACACAATGGGAGGTTGACGGGAGAAGAAAAGTCATGAGGAGCAGGACTACTAGCACTGACAGAGGAGCCCTCTTACTGTTCACTAGACCCACTAAATAGATTCCTGGAAGATCGACTGTAGTAGTGTCAATCTTCCGTGTAGTGTCAACGTGGCCTAAGTGTTTTTAAAATCACAAGCTGGATTCTGATATGTATGACACCAGTATACTTCTATCAATTTCAATGGAGTAACTCTTGATTTATGTTGTTATAAGAGGGGAAGAGAATCAGGCCCAATATGTTTACTCATTTAGTGATTTAAACTAAAGGAGCAGTTTTCAAAGGCACAAAGATACCGAACTCCCAATTATTTTGTAACTCTTTTTGCCTTCAAAATACCCTCTTAAGTACATGTTTGCAAAGTATGATCTGGTTATATTTATTCTTCTTGTTCACAAAATGTTGTCTTCACCAATATTTATTTAGAAATAAAGAAAGAAAGAATTATTAAATTAATTATTATTGTTGTTGTTGTTGTTGTTATTTCTGGATTTTATTTAACCTTTTCTTAAATTACATTTTTTTCACAAGTCTTTATGATTTTGATGGGAAAATATGATTCCTATTTACTGTGGTGAATGAACTACCCAAGGAACAACACATGTATGTTAATATAACATGCATACAAATATGTGAATCTTTCCAATTTCTGTTTTCTATGCACTTGAAACTATTCTGCATACTGAGGTAATTGTATGACTTCTTTAAGAGATTTATAATGCTAATGCAGTTTGCATAGAGAAAAAACAAGTGCAAATACTAACCTCATTTCTACAGTACAGGTGTGTAATAAGCCTGTATAATTAAACCAAAGATACATAATGATTTGTTGTTGGTTATGCATTTAGAACAGCTGATGATGTTCTTCATGTGTGGTTCATGAGTTAAGAAAATTACCTATGGCTCCCCTGTTAACCAAGGGGATTCCTTATGGATTTGAATACAAAAAAACATTCTGCACCTTTTATATAGAGGATTTTCAGCACTGCCTGTAATTTAACCTCTGTGTTACAAGCAGCTTTACCTAAAGATGATTAAAAACATGTACATTCATGAACCAGGTCATTTTCATCCCTATAAAAATGGAAAGGGAAAGATATCAAAATACATGGCTTCTACCAATGCCCTTAATGTGATACACCCGTGTGTTTAATCACCAGATTACACAGAAAGTACCCTTTACTGCTAGGGTCTGTATTTCACAAAATTATTTGTAAACAGTGTACTAAAATTCTTTACAGAAGAATAAAACAGCATAAACTTGAGATACTTAAAAAACATTAGACAGCAGTCTGAATATTATGGGTTTAGTTATTTCAGATTTTATACTACAGGTGATCCTTCCCTGCACTTCACATGGTCATTTACAGCTATACAAAGGGAATCTAAAACGCAACCATGGTGTGAGTAGAGAATCCTTATCTGTTAACATTTCACACAAATACACATGCATTTACATCAATGACCCTGATTCTACATTATATCGCTCCTTGTTGTAACTTACACCTGTGCATATTAGGTGTAGAATGTTAACAAATCAATAGTTTCCCATTTGCTCACACAAACATGGTGTTTTATATCCACTGAGCACTGACTTTGCACATATGTAAATGACCACACATGATGATGAGACAAGGTCTTTAAGCATGATTCTAAACTTCACACAGATTTTACACGTGTGTAAATGTACTGACTTCAACAGAGTTGCTCCTGATTTATACCGGCGTGATATGAGAATCTGGTCCTTTGACTTCACCAAAACATGCATTCATGTGTACCCAAAATTTAAAAAGCAATTCTATATAAAATAATCTTGAAATCTAAGCAGTCTAATATTACCATGAACACTTGGAGAACATTTGGTTTGTTTCCTAATTTTTACATACTGAAAATATTCTTGAGCATACATTTCCTGATAAACATCTGAACAGTTTATGGCAAAAGTTGAATTACATGCTAATACTGCAAGTTTAGAGGATGTTTCGTATGAGTAAACAAAATATGGAAAAATATGCTAACCAAAAAGTAAAGGCAACATGCAGGCTATAACAGATACTTCATATCAAACCAGTAACCCTGGAAGATAGATCAATACCTTAGGCTCAAACAGCTAATACACTGATTAAAATTATATTGCACTACAGTGAGTACTACAGTAGTAACAGATGTGATGTTATCAGGGTTCGATAACGTTTTCTCATAAATTATTGCATAAGCACTGTTAATCATCACATACAGGTGGTATTGCCACCTGTTTAATTCAGTCTCAAGCTGATTTACACAATGCTGAGGCTAAAAAACAACAACCCAAACTCTCTAAATCCTTACAAAGTTAAACATGTACTTACATATCAGACAAGTACATACAATTATCATTCCATTCAGTTTCTATCCAAAGATACGGAGTGAAAATAGCCCCTCACTGTCAAGTATTTCTTTAATCATTAACTTGTGGTGAAATGCAGTGATACTGGTGAGAACAGATGGTATCCAACCTGTCCAATGTGAATTTTTTCCTGCTGATTTAATCATTTGTGTTCTTGAGTTCCAATTCTAAAAGATGAATTTCTCCATCTTGAGCTACAGTCCATTTAAAAAGTCCTTTTACATGCTACTATGCTGCTAGTGAAGGTGTTATTAGATCTATTAACATCGGTAATAGAAAACAGCAGTTATTGGAAATGGATGCAAAATATGGAGCAGAGGGTGCAGAACATTCCTACTTCTTTGAGGAGAAATCTCTCAGTACATTTATGTCTAAACAGGTCTATTGCAAATAGGCCATGTGTCGATTGGGACACCCACCCACAGAGAAGGAAATGTGGAGGAAATAGGGGCCCAATTCTCAGGTCTTCTCTGGTGGTGAAAAGGAGCCAGAAACCTAGTCTAAAGGGCCTCCTGAAAGGGAATACTCCCTGGTGGCACAAATCTACCACAGCAGCACTTCATCACCCACTCAGGCTTCCCAGAGCAGGGACCTCCTGGGTTTATGAGCTGTAGTGTGAATGCAGTGGCCATCATATATGGTAATTTTGCAATGGCTAATCAGACATGAGAAGACACAATGTGTGGATGCATATGAATGCAAACAGCATTTGCACACACATATGTGAGAACAATGAGTAGTCCGGTGACACCTTAGAGCAGTGGTCCCCAGTGTGGTGGCCGCGGGCGCCATGGCTCCTGCCGGGGCATTTATGTGCGCCTGCCTAGTGACCAGGGCTGGCCCGAGCCATTCTTGGGCCCCGGGCGCACGGCACATGCATGGCCCTGGGCGCGCGGCACATGCGCGGTGCCGCCCCCAGGCACGCGGCACATGCGCGGCCCCGCCCCCGGGCTCCTGGCAGCCCCAAAAGGTTGGGGACCACTGCCTTAGAGACTAACAAAAATATAAAGTATCACGAGCTTTCATAAGTAAAACCCACTTAGCCAGATGAATACAAATCTGAAAGAAATAGGACAGAAAACCTTGAAAATGTGGTAAAGAAAATCTTGAAAATGTGAATTCTAAAGGCTCAAAAACCAGTAGACAAAAACAAGACACCAAAATAAATAGTTTAAAAAAATCTCAGGAGTTTTGGAATGTTTGTGGATGGCAATATTGCAATTCCTTCCTCCACCTGTTACTTTGTACCTAAATATTTCCAGGGTTCTTCCTGCATGCGTGTTTGGTGTTCGTGCTTTCCATGCAAAGTATAAAGTAGCTACACAGAGAGGAGACTGTTCTGTTATCTCTTCCTCCTCCTATTCACATATCTATATTTTATTAAAGATTGACAGAGGATAAAATAGAATGTAACACAGCAGAAATCCACTTGGCTCCCACCTTGCATCAGGAACACCTTTCTCCCTGGCTTTCTGCCTTTCATTTACTTTAAAGGATTCCTAGATTCCATTATTTCCAGCTCAGATTAGTGGGAGGTCCAACCATAAAATTGCTCCTCCACATTTCACCTACTGGTGAGTGTTCCACATTGCTAGCCTGCTCCTCTTCACCTCAGCTCCAGCTCTGAAAAACAACATTCCCAAGCCTCTGATCTTCCTGAAATGTGTCCATTGCAGTGAGAAAAATGCTGAGCAAATATATTGTTTCTACAGGTTGAACCTCTCTAGTACAGTACTCTCTAGTCCGGCAACATCTGTGGTCCAGCATGATTTTAGTGAGCTAGATATTCTCTTATCGTGTGTGTGGCCAAGTTTCCCACAATCCCATAAAGTTTGCTTACAGCTGCCAATCCTAGCTTTCAGGGTTCTGTGTTTTATTTAGCTCTAATTTAGCCCTAAAAGTCTTCTGAGAGCCCAGCAAACAGCGGAAGTGCTGGTAAATGCTGCTAAACATAAGCATGGGTTTTTTTCTTTTCCACTTATTTCCTTGTGCCATACAGTAAAATTGTGTAACAACACTAACACTTGGTTATGAAGAGATCTGATAAGCTAGGCGTGGGCTTATATAGGGTGCATCAGGACAGTCATAGATTATTAAGCAACAGTGCAAGCATTGTTATGTTTATTCACCTCAGCAAAATAAAAATAAAGAGACCCACTCACTAGATTAGTGACCTCCTGTAGTCTGGCAAATTTTTCTGGTTTGGTACCCTCAGGTCCCAAGGGTACCGAACTCAACCACTTCAACCTGTAACCACTCTGTGTTCCATGTTTGCTTACAGGCAGGGCAAAAACCTTGAGGTAACAGAATTCTGTAGATATGACTCTAGAATCCTATTACATATAAACATGCCATGTTAAAATAATGGTATTTAGGTTGCTAAACCAAGCAGTCCAAACTTAGCAAATGTCAGTATTCTGCCTTACCTATGTGCACTCCCCACCACCATGCCTCCATCCAGTGTACGGAATGAGGCAGAGTCCTTTGGAAAACATAGAATATAATCATGTAACTCATGACTGTATCATAATGTTTCCACACAAGGGAGCCAAGTTAAGCTTTCACAACAACTGTAAATCTGGAGTTCCTAAATTTACTAACTATAATAATGTTCTTTCAACACAGATATTCTGTGTGTAATTTCCTAGAGGTGTGTGGGGGTTTTGGTTTGGTTTGATTTGGAAAAAGGTAAACAAACTTCTATTATGTATAACCATAACAGCCATGCATCATCATCTGAACACTGAACTTCTAGGACTGCAACACACACTGCTACCACTGGAGCTACAGGACTAATGACTTGCATATTGAAAAATTTCAGAGGGGTAGTCTGTAACTGAACTTTTTTTTTAAACAGCGAATAATCCTGCAGCATCTTAGGGTATGTCTACACTAGCCCCCTAGTTCGAACTAGGGAGGCTAATGTAGGCATTCGAAGTTGGAAATCAAGCCCGGGATTTAAATATCCCGTGCTTGATTTGCATCTTCCCGGCTGGTTGCCATTTTTGAAATTTACAAGTCCAGACTAACTGCCCGCGTCTACACGCGGCAGGGACCCGGTATTTTTAATTAAAGCCCTAAATAGAACTACCTGTTATTCCTCCTGCAAGGAGGTTTAACAGGTAGTTCGATTTAGGGGCTTTAATTCGAAATACTGGGTCCCTGCTGCATGTAGACGCGGGCAGTTAGTCCGGACTTGTACATTTCAAAAAATGGCGACCGGCCGGGAAGATGCAAATCAAGCGCGGGATATTTAAATCCCGGGCTTGATTTGCAACTTCAAATGCCTACATTAGCCTCCCTAGTTCGAACCAGGGGGCTAGTGTAGACATACCCTTAGAGACTAAAAAAAAATGTAGATGGTATCATGAGCTTTCGTGGGCACAACCCTTAACTCCATTCATCTGAAGAAGCGGGCTGTGCCCACAGAAGCTCATGATACCATCTACATGTTTTGTTAATCTCTAAAGTGCTGCAGGACTGTTCATTGTTTTTTAAAATTTTTCAGGACTAATGACATTAGCAGGAAACAGGGGAAGGCTGAAGGGATAATATGTACCAGTAAGTAGGAGAAGTTCAGCATGGCTTGCTTTTTCTCACTGCAAGAGTTGGTTGGAGTTCCTGCTCCATGTGGTGGCCCAGATGTACCACTTGGATATGTGCTGAGTCTACAGAGTCACTATGCAAGGCCTGACACATCTCTCCTCCATCCTAGTTTCGGCTGCCCTGCCAGCTCCCAGGCATTCCCACTGCAAAATAAGCTGCTGCTGTTTTATCAACTGCATGGGTTCAGCCTTAGCATATTCCTGGTCTATCTTTTTCTTGGGATGCTGCACATGACAGAAGAGAAATATATCTCAGCAAATTCATCATTACAAGTAATGGCATAAAGAAAAGGCACTTTTATAGCCTGAGGGCTTTGCCCCTTCAGAATTTCAAAAACATACTGCAGCAACAGAGGTGTTAAAGCATTTCAGAAAAGGTCACACAAGCAATATTCCCTGTAAGTTGTGCATTGTGTGGCCACTCAGGAAAGATTCAGATGCCACTCAGCTGATTAGTAGAGTGCCCACAGCTAGGGTTTTTCTTTTTCTCTGGGTGGTGCACATTCACACATGCCTTAGTGCATATAACAACATTTATTTTCCATAGGGATGGAAAAAGTCTGCATATGGATGGAAAAGATTAGAGGGAACATTGGTCACAAAGTTTCTTTTATAATGTAAATTGTTAGGCGACTTACACTGGATATACTACAAGTTCCCCTGTAATGATCATAAAATGCAATAGAAATGTGTATTCTTACTCTAAAATTTTGGAGCTATCCTGTATAATTATATGTAAACTATTTAATAGATATTTACCATAGAAATCAATAAGTTGGTTTAAAATAGAAAGGTCATTCTCTAATCAATTCTGCAGGACTTTCCCAGCAGGAAAGGTATCAGAATAGGCCTTTAGGGAATATTGCTGTTAGAGTAAGAAAGATTCCTGATCTGTCTCACCACACTGTTCCCCAGACATGTGTGGTTGGGAACCTGCTGTGGGGAGGCTGGTAAATTTCATTAGTGGGGATAGAACTGGCAAAGTGGAGGCAATAGGAAGTTGTGTGTGGAACTACACATCAGAGGAGAGAAAGTGAATAGCAGGGTGGATGGAAGATGGTAAGGGAACTGCCCAGAACCAGGGAGGGATGGGGAATGGGATGGAGGGTGAAGATAGAGGCTCTTGATGGTGGGGAGGAGGGTAGGGTGAGCTGAATCTGAGACAAGTACATTTCTGCTTCCTACTGCAATTTACTGAGTGCTCTCTAAGGTTAAGGCCGCACAGTAGTTTCAGACTTAACTCACTGCTCTTGTCTTTGTGAATCTGCATCAGACACTAGACACTGCATAGATTTTTTTGTGTGGTTAACACTCAGTAAAGTGACACTGGAACTGTCTTAATCATTATAAGAAGAGTGAACATGTCTGGGCTTTTATTTGTAAAAAAAAAAGGAACAAACAGTATTAAATATATATTTTTTAATTAGAATTGTGTGTAAACACAACAGTGCACTATATCAGTAGCATAGGTGGCCTATTTTTATTGCATGCTGTTAGCCCTGCTGAGTGGGTGCAAGATGTGATTGATTGTATATGACTGTCATCTAGATGTGTTATTTACCTTACTCTTCATGACTGCTTCTTGTCCAAATATCAGCAGGTGTATTTACATGATTTCTCATAAAGGACCAGAGAAAGCATTACTGGGAGTGGTCATTTAGTGTGGGGACATGTTTAATTGAAAGCCTGAATCTGACTAAGTTCCTACTCTGATGTGATCTGACAAAAATGATCATAGGATAAAATTGCCTCTTGCTGATCCCCACCTATGTTACATCTCAACTTGCTGCAAGATTGAGGCAAACTGCACCAATTTACTGCTCCCAACTGCCTGATAATGGACACTTTGCTGTGCACTCTCCCTTCATTACAGCACAGGTCAGGGCTGTTAACAGGGGCTCTTGCCACTTTTGACAGATAGTCACTACCAAGATGAATGGCACTAGCCACATGACCACTTAGTACTATGCTTTTCCTTTCTAGCACCTTCAGAGCACTTATATTTTTAAAAAACTCACTTCATCCTTTAACTCTTTATTAACTAGAACAATCAATAGAAACTGTTGAAACTGACCTCATGCAATTCTTTAAATTAAATTGTACACAGCTATGAATAAATATTCCTCATTTCCTGTGAGCCTGTTACAAGGGATTCATTTAAATGCTGGTGTTAAAAACAATAAATTTAAAATTCCCTAAGGACTTTCAGCTGTTTTGCCCAGCTTATTTGTATCTCTCAGAGCCACTTTCTAGCACGATGAAATATATAGTGTCACAACACTAATCAACATGTTTTGACCAATGGTCATCCTTAGTTCTGGAGTCATGGCCTATTGAAGTGTGAAGTATTTTACTCTTTACAAATTTCCCCAGCTCATGTGAGACATTATCAGTCTAAAATAACACTACCTCCTTTAAAGAGTCCTTATTCTACTTACAGAATGAACATACAGAAGAATAAATAACAACATGCAACCCCCAGGCACATGATTACAAAGAGACTTAAGTTAAACATTACAAAATGGAAAATCAAAATTTTTCATTCAGAAAATGTCAAAACGTGATGCGTTGACATTGTCAAAACTTTTTTAAATGTTTTTTTCCTAAATTAAATTTCAGCAAAATCAACATGATTTTGCAAAGTATTCTGACTTCAGTGGAATTGCACTGTCTGATGAAAAATGGTTCCATCAAAGCTTTCCTGACCAGCTATAGTCCTGAATTACTTCTCTTATAAGCACTGTTTCAATAGTACTAGGCAAGACAATATTGTAATTACCATTGGCATCTTTGAGGGGTAATATTTTCCCATCTTCTGCATGTGCTTTGTGGCACAGGAAGTCAGAAGGGTCATCTGTGAGTGTGCAAGGGGTTATTGGATAAAGGCCATCTTTTTTTTTTACCTTGCCCAACCTATATTTCTGCTTGTGTCCCACTTCATCTCCATTCCCCCTTATTTGATCTTCCTGTACTTCCTAGGTGAAAAGTAGCAGAGTAGACTGACTCCAAAGGAAAATATCCAGGGCCATGTGCAGCAAGGTGGCAGCGGGCATCAAAGAGGGCCGTGTTCAGGCCTCCTTTCTCATCTTTTCCTCAATCTTTGAAAAAAGCAGCTGGAGCCCTCCATTCCTTTTCCTTACACTTCTACCTCCAGCAACGGAAGACAGATATTGCTGTGGCTTCCCCCCACCCCGTCTCCAGAGCAGTATTGTGTAGATAGCTGTTGGTATAGACTCCCCAGCAATGCAGGTAGGGCAGTCCTGAAGAAGGAAGAGAACAGAAGATGGAGCAGTCTTGGGGTGAAAAGGGAGCAGGCAAGATTAATCAGAAATGGTGTGCCCATTTTAGAAAATACTCATTAAGGGCATATCTACACGGCAGGGCTAAAGCTGAACTAAGCTACGCATCCTGAGCTACATCAATTGTGCAGCTTAAGTCAAAATAGCTTATTTCGGCTTTTGGCTCTGTCTACACAGCAGGAAATCAGAAAAAAAGTACTCTTCCTCTGACTTCCGTTACTCCTCGTAAAATGAGAGTTACAGGAGTCAGAGTATGAAGCCCTCCAACTCAACATTATTTTGACATTATGTCAAAATAACTGCTTGTGGTGTAGACGTGGACTATGTTATTTCGAATAGTCTCGTAGCACTTTAAAGACTAACAAAAAATGTAGATGGTATCATGAGCTTTCGTGGGCACAGCCCACTTCTTCAGATGACCAGAGTGTTGGATGTCCAGAACTAAAATAAATAAGGGAAAAGGGAGGGAAGGGGAGGAAAAAATTTCAGGGTACTGATTCAGGCTTGCCTATAAAATTAACAAGTGTTAAGAAAAGGAAAAGGGAAGATAAGAGTAGTAGGGTCATATTACAAGCTTGGAGTTCAGTTTTCTCTGATTATACTCTTTCCACAGAATTTTAACTATAAAAATCATCTGAGAATTTGCTGACTCTGCTGTAAGGGAAGGAAAGCACTTTGGGCCTTTAACACCATTTCTTAGCTTTTTCTTAGCTTACACTATATCACCAACACTAAGATTGAAGCCCTGTAGACCTATTGGTTATTGTAGTGTCCTGACATGAGGAAAACATCAGTGCTCTACACAGAGACCTGTATCCATGGTAACATGTACTTCAATGTACATATTTTTCCCAAATACAAAGACATATATGTTATTTTTTTATTTTGCTTAGCATGTTAATATTACTGTGTGGGATATGACACAAAGCTAGTACCTGCTATGATCTTGTTTTCTGTGCACTGCACCTTAATATTTCTAGTAGCCTTGCATCTACAGCTACTCTTTTGTGAGGCAGTATGTTATTGCACTCTCTTGTGTGCCTTTATTTTTGTTCTTTCCTGTTTTGTTGTTCCTTTTAATCTGAAATAAAAGTCATTCAGACTCAAAGTAGATGCCTGCTCTTTGTGTATGGAAAAACATAACAATTATCATGATTTAGAATAACATCAACAATGACCTCTGGGTTGGGCATTTTCCAAACGTTAATGACCAGCCGGGTTAAGGACCCTCTGCTCTGCTTCAGGTCCTTCGCTCTTCCAGCTGGTCATTAGCAACAAGGAAATGCCTGATCTGGGGGTCATTATTGTTTAATTAATGCAGACTCTAAAACAATCTTCACATAGTTTCATATACTCTGTAAAGTCTCTAACAACTGAAAATTACCTCTAAATCGAAAGTGTAGGAAAGTTATTTTATGTTATTTATTAATTTGTCCAATTAATGTGAATACATAATTAAAAAATAGTAGGACAATTTTTTAGAGAAAGACTGAATAGAAATAATTACACTGAACTCACAGCCTTTTAGGGTTAGATGGGACTGTCACTCAGTTTACACACAATTAATGTTTTTCTCTGTTTCATTCTTGATCATTTCACTAAGCTTTGCTCTTGACAGTCAAATTATGTGGTCACAACTGTTATTAGATTTACATTGCATTGTCTAATTCACTTTGCCTTAGGAAATTAGATGAATTATTAAACACATAATCTGTTATTCCCCATTAAAATTAATTGATTTTCATGTCAGTTTAAAACTAATGAATCATCAAGGGATATTCTCATAAACTCTATCATGTATCATGAAGACTATTTTATTTCTCATCATTTCTGGTAATGAACTTGTACAGTATGTTGCTTTGGGTGCTTTTGCATGGTAGCAAAAGTGTAATTATTCTAACGTAGCTTTTTTTGACTTGTTTACTACAATACTTGCAAATGTTTTAGATGTGTTAAAAAATTAAACTTTGAACAGTAGCCCAGCATAACAGTTATAGATCAGTAAAATTACTTTGGATTTACATCAGTATAAATGAGACCAAAATCTGTCCCTTGTGCTATGAAATACCATGTAACCTCTGAAGATGCTTTGTTAGCAACTTTCAAGAAAGTAAATTAAAACAAGAGAGCAAAATTGGATAATTTTATACCTATACTCTAGATAGCGTAAAGAACAATAATGTGATTGCTGCCCAAATTAAAATGCCATCAATTATCTTTAAAAATTAAAAAAGTCAATAGAATATTGTATGCAAGAGGAGAAGCTATGAAGTTATGTTATTTTAGGAAACAACTTTATTCTGTTATTCTTCACAATATTAACAAAGTATTCAGTAAACTGTCCAACATGTTGAAATATTTATTCCTTCATTCAGATTTCAAATCTCTTCCCTAGTGTTTTACTTGTGCCAGTGGTTTTTTTACTGCTGAATTCAGCTACATCATTTGGCATGTATAATACTGGAAAAACTTAAAAAACAAAGAATAGTTTTGCAGCACCTTAGAAACTTACAAAAAATGTAGATGGTATCATGACCTTTCGTGGGCACAACCCACTTCATCAAAAGTTCATGATACCATCCACATTTTTTGTTAGTCTCTAAGGTGCTGCACAACTATTTGTTGTTTTTTAAGTTTTTCCAGTTACAGACTAACATGGCTACCCCTCTGAAATGTATAATATTATTATACTACTATAAATGTTTCTAAAACAGGATCCTCATTCAGTTTCTTTGTTTGTAAGAAGCACCATTGCTTCACGCAACACAATTCAAAAACTCACTTTTAATATTTCTGATTGCAGTGCTCATCTAAACCAGTGGGACTGCTCTCAAACAGTGGTCTCCAGAGTGTAGCATTGACACAATAGCTTCCTAGGGTTTTGAGAAAGCTGCTAATTTCACCTTTCAGGTGAGATAAAGATCTTACTAATCTGAAGCTGCCCAACAGTGTTCAACAACACTAAAGTTCCTTCCGTTCAAATTAATACACTTTTATTTAATTATTTTCCATGGTTTGTTCCCATTTTATACATGATTGCTATTTACCAGACAACAAATCATATTTATACTTTCCATTTTAAATTGGGAAGAGAAATGTATTTGCTGACTTCTTTGTGTCTTTGACTTCTAATGTAGTCTTTGACTTTTTTCTTTCTTTCAGTTCACAAGGAAATTAATTTAAACTAGCCCAATCATACTGCATCTAAACATGTGTTCCAGGTCAATCAAGAAAATGCATTGGCAATATGAAAATTAAAAATGTTTGAAGGGAAAAATAATATTTTGCTATTGTCTTCAAAGATTTAGGAGACACACACCTATAAAGAAATGCATTTATTTATAGTCTCTCAGGGTATGTCTACACTACAGCGTTATTTTGAAATAGTTAATTTGAAATAAGTTATTTCAAATAACGTGTCTACATACAAAATGCATTTCGAAATTGCGCATCCACACTGATTGGAAGCTGAATCGCATTTAAGGGCAGTTGAAACTGGTTCCAGCAGGGCATCAGGTCAGGAGTTACTTTGTGTGGCTGCTGCCTGAGGCTATCTGAGGTTTGTGCTTAAAGGGACCCCCCCTGGACAGCCAGTTCTCAGCTTTCCCTGCTTGCTTGCCTACCTCGCTGAGGGACATCAAAGCTTTTTTGTCTCTGCCTGCTTTGGTTGCCCTGACTCGGGACACCATGGCACTTGGCACCATGGAGCCAGAGCTGCCCCTGGGCACTCTGATGCTCATTTTGGATGTGTTGCTGCAAGCCTGGCTGCGCTTTCTGCAGGGTGCCTCACAGCATCTGCTGCAGCCCGTCCCCCACACCATCTTCCAGACCCTCCTGGGGGACAGGGAGGAGCAGCAGCAACTGGTGGGACCACATCGTCCTGGAGCGCCGGGGAGACCAATAATGGACCCAGAACTTCAGGATGAAGGACACTTTCCTTGAGCTCTGTGAGTGGCTCGCCCCTGCTCTGCAGCAACGGGACACGCACATGAGGTCTGCCATTCCCCTCCACAAGCGTGTGGCTATCGCCCTATGGAAACTCTCCATGCTGGATAGCTACCGATCCATGGCGAACCAGTTCAGCATGGGGAGATCCACCGTTGGAGCAATGCTCATGCAGGTATGGCAGTCTCCGGCCACTGTGCATGGGGGAGGGCGGGGCAAGGAGGTCATGGGCTGCCCCAGGGGAAAGGAGGGAAAGTGGTGCAAGTTCCTTCCACGGGAGTGTTTGGTCTGTCCCACCCACACTATGGGCTGCCCACGGTGGCCGGATTGCGGGGGAGGGGGGGGTTGCTCCTGGGAGTGGGGGCGTGGGGCAGTGGCGGGGAAGGAGCACTCTCAGCCACCCTGGCACCCCAGTGACTCTTGGTGATTTTGTGTGTCCCTCTGCAGGTGGTCAAGGCCATCAACAGAGCGCTGCTCCGCAGAGTCATCCGCCTCACCGATGTGGACACAGTGATTGAGGGGTTTGGCACCCTGGGCTTCCCCAACTGTGGGGGGCGGGGGCAATCGACGGGATGCACATCCCCATCCGTGACCCAGACCACCAGGCCTCCCTCTACATCCCCGGAAGGGATACTTCTCGGTCATCCTGCAGGCTGTGTCTGACCACTGGGGCCAGTTCGTGGACATCAGCATGGGCTGGTCCAGTAAAGCACATGACATGCGGGTTTACCGCAACTCTTCCGTGTGCCAAAGGCTGCACACCGGGACTTTCTTCCCCAACCGCCACATGGATTGCTGGCTCATGCTGGGCTAGGTGCATGGACTGCTGGCTCTGTGCTGGCAGGCTTGCAGCTCAAAATGGCTCAGGCCAGCCCTGCTCCCGATAGGCCTTTAATGCCAAGCTCGGCAGGGCCCGCATCATGGTGGAGGGAGTGTTCAGCCGGTTGAAGGCCCGTTTTAGATGCCTCCTCATCCGCCTGGACCTATCCGAGCAGAATATTCTGCACATGGTGGCAGAGTGTTGTGTGCTGCATAATTTGTGCGAGAGGAAGGGGGGGCTTTCCTGCCGGGCTGGATGGCAGAGGCCAACCACTTGGCTGGCCTGTACGTGCAGCCCTGCATGGCTGCCTCCCAGGAGGCCCATCGCGGGGCTGTCCATATCCAAGAGGCCCTGCAGGAGAGCTTCCATCCGGAGGAGGACTAAAGTCTCCCTGGTGTGCCCCACTGAGGGCTTGTGCCTCATTTCACCCTCTCATCCTTTCACTTACCCCTCCCTAACCCCCCTTCCTGATATACAATAAAGACACATGTGTGGACGACAACAAACTCTATTTATTGAACAAAACTGGGGGGGGGGGAATGAGGGAGGGAGAGGGGAGGCGAGAGGGTGGGAGAAGGGAGGGGTAAACCTGGGAGGAGGGAACTGGAAGGGGGAGGCGAGGGGAGGAAGGGGGAGGAGAAGCTCAGGGTTGGGGGTCTTGCTGGTCCACCTGTCTCCCAGCACTGTGGGTGCGGGGGTCTCGGCGTCCCCGGGGGGGAGCGGATATGGAGGGTGGGGTGGGAAGAAGCTGGAGGGTGAGCAGGAGCGGGAGGAGGAGCGGTAGCTGGGGCGGCAGATGGGACTGGAGAGGCAGGAGGCAGCAATCTCTGCACCAGGGTCTGCAGGTGGTCGGAGATGGCACGGCCCTGGGCAAGCAGCTCCCGCCAGCTCTCCCACCGCAGCTGCAGGTCTTCATGCATCCAATGGTCGAGGGTGCGGTGCTGGCCTCGCAGGATCCCAAGGTGCTGCCGCTGGTACTCCTCCCAGTTACGGGTCAGCCTGTTGGCCCGGGTGCGGGAGGTGGTCCTGGGCAGGGTGGTACACCCTGCACTCGCAGCTGCTGTGGCTACGGAGAAACAAGAGAAATGGTCAGTTCTCCCTGGGGACACAGTGGGTGAAGCCCAGCCCCACTCTGCACGGTGAGGACAGCAGGTCTCCGCACCATTGGAGCCAATGTGCTTACACACAGGCCATGTTCAGCATGTCCTGCTATCCCCGGGAGTGTGAGCTGGCCCGGGAGTGCACCTACGCCCTTGTGCTGTATCTAGTGTGGGCGTGGGGGGGGAGGGGAGATGTGCCCTGTCTCCGCATAGAGGGGGCTTCTGGAGGGAGGGCATCGTGCAGTGTCCCTCCCCAGGGTCAGGAGTACGTCATGTGCCTTTATACATATACGTGTGTGGGTAATAGGCCAGGGCCCCTGTGTGGCAGCCAGCCAGGGCCACATGCCCAGGGTGGCACGGCACATGCACAGGTTGCTGCATGCTCCGTGGTCAGCAAGGCCCACACGCGTGGTCCCTGGTCTCCCCTCCCTAACCCCCCCCCACCCCATCCCACCCTGCATAAGGGGACAGTGATGGCACTCACATGTCAAGGCCTCCCTGGCCCCGGATGACACCGGTGACAGGCTTGCTGGGACGGCTCGGGGGGTCCTGGGTGCGGAGCACGCTCCCTCCAGGCTCCTGCAGCTCCTGGCCATCCTCCTCCTCCTCCTCCTCCTCCGTGTCATGGGCAGGGCCCTCTGCCCCAGGGTCAATGACCACCTGGGGGGCACGTACCGTCTGACCCCCCAGGATGCGGTCCTAATAGGGGCAGGGGTCTGGGTCAGCCCCTGGTTGGGAGCTGCCCCCTGAGACCCTGGAATAGGCCTGCTGCAGCTCTTTTATTTTCATGTGCACCTGCTCCTGGGTGCGCATGTGGCCTTTGGTGGCCAGGCGGTCAGCCATCCGCCTGTAGACGGCCGCGTTCCTGCGTCTAGTGTGGAGATTGTGGCCTCAATGAGAGCCACGATCTCCGCACTAGACCAGGAAGGCGCCCACCTTTTTCGGCCCCTGGCAGGCTCCTGGGAGCTGCCAGCCTGCACCTGGGGAGCGGTGGAGGGCTGGCTGCTACTGGGTTGCTGGCTCATGCTGGGCTAGGTGCATGGACTGCTGGCTCTGTGCTGGCAGGCTTGCAGCTGGCACAGGCACTGTGGCCAGAGTCTACCCCTTTAAGGGCTCCGGGCTGGGGGAGGGGAGCAGAAGAGTTTTCCTGGCTGTGCCCAGAGTGGCCACCACGGCACCCTAGGAAGGGCTGGAGACCCCTATTTCGAAATAAGTATCTACACAGAGCTTATTTCGATTTAGCTATTTAAAATTTGGCGTTATTCCTTGTGGAATGAGGTTTACCAAATTCGAAATAAGTACTCTGCTATTTCGATTTAATTTCGAAATAGCGGTTTGGCTGTGTAGATGCTCAGAAAGTTATTTCGAAATAACAGCTGTTATTTCCAAATAACTTTGCTGTGTAGACATACCCTCATTGTACATGCTTGACAGTACTTCTCTCAGTTTTAGGCTGTACTTGTCATGTGAAGTGTTCCAAATTTCTAGGAAAATTCTTTCATAAGCGGAGAGCCACCACTCTCTGAGAGCTGTTTGGATGCATATGCAAACAGCAGTACTACAACAGCTTGCATTGGGTCATGAAAATGTCTAGCTTAATATACATACTCATTTGCAAAGAAAACAGAGGGTTTTTGTTGGCTTGTTTTTTACATTCCATATCTCCAGGAAGCCAACTACAAGTTATGCTGGTCCTGTGACATCTTCAGGGATTGACTATCTAATCTCCTTAGGGTTAATGCCCATCACAGTAGTATCTAAGCACTTTACAGGCAAACTAGACCAACATATTGGTGTGTCTAGAGGATGTTGGGCTTGTCATACTTGAAACGCTGCCATGCTGCAACTGTGCCACTTCAGTGTAGAGATTATTTATGCTGATGGGAGGGGTTTGCTCTAGGGATGTGAATGACTAGTCGACTATCCGATAAGCAAATGCTTATCGTAGGGCTACTGAACACATGGCCCGTGGACCGCATGCCGCCTACAGCCCATTTGTTTGTGGCCCGCGGTGTGGTTTGGGTTTGGGTTTATGTGGGGCTCAACATGCGGCCTGTGGGTAGGATTCTTTGAACATGGCCTCCACTGGGAACACATTCCACAACGGTGAAGCATCTCCCAGGCAGGGTGAGCACTGATAGATGCAAGCAGATGGGCTGGCTGGAACAGACGGGTACAGGATGTTGGCGTTTCTAGCTACCAGGGAGGAGGTGCCAGGAGCGCCGGGGCATTGTGGGAAGTGTCTTGTATTCATGCCCGTCAGTGTGATATACAGCCGCTCCCCGAGTTGCAAAAGGTCGAGTTACGACCGTTCGCACTTACGACCAATGCTCCCAAGGAGCTGTCGTAAAGGCAGTTCCCGAGTTACGAACGCAACCCGCGCTTACGAACAGCACGGTCGCGTGTAACTCAATTGGATCCAAGTTAAGAACAGTTCGAGTTACGGACTAAGTGTTGGTCCGTAACTTGTTCGTAACTCGGAGAGCGGCTGTAAGCTATTTGCATATATTTGCATATATATTTGCATGGATATGCAACCACACTTAAGTTGCAGCCCTCAGCACGTGCTGTGAGTATCATTGTGGCCCCCGGGGCTTCCAAAGTTGAGTAGCCCTGGCTTATTGGATAGTCGACACACTAGTCGCTAATCACTTCCCCCTCTCTTGCTGCCTCTACCAGAAAGAGGCAACAAGGAGGGAAAGAAGTGGAGGGGGGGCATCAAAGTGGCAGCGCCACGTGGAGCCCAGGGCCAGACCCTGAGTTCGAAGCGGCACAGCTTTGAAATGCCGGGTGCAGCCTGGGGCCAACTGGGGACTGCCCCACTGATCCTGGGCTCCATGCAGCACTGTCACTTTGAAACGCTGTGTGGAACCTGACTCTGGGCTCCCCATGGTGTTTCAAAGTGGCAGCACCGCACGGCGCTCAGGGTCTCAGAGACCCAGGTGACTCTAGGTGCCATGCAGCGCTGCTGCTTTGAAATGCCCTGTGCTCCCCACAGCACTTTTGCCTTTGAAGTACAGTAACAATCCCAGGGCTGTTGCCACACTTGAAAGGCTGAGGCGCCCTTATCAACTAATTGAATAGTCAATGCAAACTGCATTGACTATTCAATTGGCCAGTTAATCTAAATTTAACTCAATTTAGCTCTAAATTTGCTCATTAGCATAGGCAATCCACCTTCCTATGAGGCAGTAGCTGTGTTGATAGAAGAATTCTTCTGTTCACGTAGCACTATCTACATCACTCTCTGCATCAGGTTGGCTCAACTTTGTCGCTTAGGGGTGCATTTTTCACACCTCCTGACCAATGCAGCTGGGCCAATCTAACTTTTTAGGTTAATTATTAAAGACACAAGATTAAAAATATAAGCAATCAAATAACTGTAAAAGAAAAGATAGGGGTATTCGTATCTAAAGTATTTTACATTATATACATAACCCATTAAAAAATTTTGTAAGCCGCCTCAAATATTTTAAATGGGGGAGGGTGGTAAAAATATTTTAAGTAAGTTTTAAATCAATAATAAAATCCCAGTTTGCATCCATCTCTATTATATATACCTCATTAAATGTTTCTGAATATTTCTAGATGTCAGGTGCATGTGGTCATATCACATAATAGCATCAAAGAATATTGAACGGATCCGTGCAAGGCCACCAAGTTATTGCATTGTGAGGCTTTTTTCTATGAAACTCTTACACTGGAAATTTAATCTGTTCATTTTGACCAATGGGATTCTCTGCTTTGTTATTAAGGAGCTGAATATCCTTTCACCTATCTGTGTACAAGTGTAACCAGTTTGTCAGGAAGAAGTATCATGGCGGCATATAAAATTTTATGTGAGGCAAGTTTGACTGAAAGCAGTGAATATTCAAGTACTAAACAATGAAGAGGCAAGGGAAATGCTGGCTTCAGTGCCGATAATAAACACTACAACAGAGGAAACCAATATAAAACTTTAAAACCTCACAAATGTAAAATGTCATACCCAATTGCCAAAATAACAGCCAAACACACACACAGAGACATAAGTTTGCAAGGAGAACAAAGACTGCTATAAATATTCCTAGAAGCCATTAAAAAATGTAGGAGTGGTTAGTTCTCCAATGTAACGGCTGCCATAAAAGCTTTTATTGTTAAGGGAGTTACCTTACTAAGAGCTAGATGGAGAAAACTGAATGAATGGAAAAAACTGCATGCAATAACCTAAGCTGAAAGATGATTATCAGCCTCGGAGTTCTCAGCTTTTGAATGGGTGCTGCTGTTAAATGGTTGCTGTAGTAGTTAAAGAAAGGCTTGTTTTGTACTACTAGCCCATTCTCCTCCAGGTGAACGGAGAGTCAGTGCACCTGTCTCCCTGTCTTTGTACATTGATACTGATTGATGTTTAGAAATTGAAGGGCCTGGCAGTTCTACCTTCCGTGTGCTCTTCTCCTTTCCCTTGATACGTTTATACTGAAAGTCACCATCAGAATTTTAGGAGGGAGGAGTGGTCATGACCTGCCATGACTGCGACATTCCACTGAAACAAGGAAACTGCCAACCTGCAGGGACGTGTGAGCGCAGCCCTGGACCTAAAGCATGGAACTCACTCCCACAAGTGATCCCACTGGCTGCAGAACTCACCACCATCAGAATTAAAGTCATTGCTTTGACTTTCCCTCGGTGAATTATGTCCACACACATCACACTCACCAACATAAAAAGCAACCATAAAGTAATCAAGCCATGTCTCTTAATGCTGAGAAGGGAGAACGAAAATGAGATTGTTTTTATTATTTCTTATTCAAATATGAGGGAGATTCTCACATAAGGTACTAATTGGGACTTCATAAGTACCTAAACAGATAAGTGGATATCACACACATTCCCACTATCTTCAAAGGAAGCTCCAAATTCTGAAGGGGGTTCTGCCCACACTATATATTTTTCAGAGGGGTAGGCGAGTTAGTCTGTAAGAGGAAAAACTTAAAAAACAACCAATAGTCTGGTAGCACTTTAAGGACTAACAAAATACGTATATTTTTGTTAGTCTCTCAGGGCACGTCTACATAGGAGGACTAAACCCAAAATAAGCTATGCAACTTGAGCTACATCAATTGCGTAGCTTAAGTCAAAATAGCTTATTTTGGCTTTTGGTGCTGTCTACACAGCAGGAAGTCCAAAAGAGAGCACTCTTCCTTTGACTTCCCTTACTTCTCGTAATGAGGATTACAGAAGTTGGAGTAAGAAATCCTCCAGCTCGACATTATTTTGACATTATGTTGAAATAACTGCTGGTAGTGTAGATGCAGACTATATTATTTTGGAACTTTAGTTATTATGAAATCACACTGCTGTGTAGACATACCCTCAGGTACCACAGGACCACTCATTGTTTTTAAAGTTATAGACTAACACAACAACCCCCCCTGAGATTTTTTTTAGACCATCAGAATTTTACATATGATCAGTTTACTAAATATATTTTCTCCTTTGATTCTCTGAGCATTTTTTTTTTCTCCTCAGCACTTGAGAATGAATCCAGTGATTGGAGAATGGTTGCAAATCAATGAGCACCACTATTGCCTATTTCTGCTAAGAGATCTGTAGTCGGTTTGACCGCCCGGAGGGGTTCCTCCTCCTCCGGCGCCGTGGGCAGCCACTCTGACCCACTGTGCTGTCCCTTTAAGACCGGCCCCGTTAGTTCACCGGGAGCGGTCCAGCCCTTAGTTCAGGGTGTGACAGCAACAAACCACCCACAGTTATAAAGAGTGGCCAGGCCCTCAGTCCAGGGCGTGGCAACAAACAAACACAGTTATAAGGAGTGGCCAGGCCCTCAGTCCAGGGCGTGGCAACAAACAAACACCGGCAGCCATGAGGAGTGGCCAGGCCCTCAGTCCAGGGCGTGGCAACAAACACACACAGTTATACAGAGCAGCCAGGCCCTCACTTCAGGGCGTGGCAACAACCACAGGTGGGTAGCTCCTTGTTCAGGAGGGGTGCAGGTGGATCCCCTGTGGCAGTGGCAAGGGGGAAGACTGCCACCCAATAGGTGCATGGCGGGGGGGGCGCAGGCCCACCCACTCCACTGAGCCCCGGCCCAGGGCCCTAGGGCAGCAGCGCAGGCTGCTTCGGCTCAGCGGGGGCTCCAGCCCAAAATGCGCTGGCCTAGGGGCCTTTAACAGCCCCCTACTTTCCCTGGGCCACTTCCGTTCTCCCCTTCGGGCGGTACCTGGATGTCGGGCAGTGGAGGCTGGGAGTCCAGGAGGGTCTCGTCCCACCAGGGTGGTCCGGCCCAGTCCTCGGCTGCTTGCAGGTCACTGGGGCTAAGCTGGGCTCCAGGGACTGGCAGTCTCGGGTGGTTGAGCCAGGCCTCCGTGTCAGGGTCCGTGGAAGTCCCCCACGGTGCCTCCGGTCGAGATAGCTGGGGCCGTAGCTGGGGCCGCTTCTCCCGGTCCCGGGGCTGGCGCTGGGGCACAGGTTCAGGCTGGCCTCTCGGCTCCTCGGTCGCTTCTGGGGAGGTAGGCCGGTTACACTGGGCCTCCGCCTCCCAGGCAGGGAGCCAATAGCCTGCCTCTGGGCCCCGCCAAGTAGGAGGCCCTGGCCAGGCCTCAGTCCCTACTTCCCAGGCTGGGAGTCCAGGGGAGGCCTCTAGCCTCTTGGCAGGCTCAGCCCTGACTGAGGCCGCTGCCTGGGCTTTTATAGTCCTGGGCCTGCCCCCAGGCTTCTGGTCAGGTGATAGGGTGGGGTTAGCCTCAGCCCAACATGGCGTCTGGAGGGGTTCCTCCTCCTCCGGCTCAGTGGGCGGCCACTCCGACCCACTACAGATCCTAACAGAAAATGCCAATCAGATATAGTGGCTCTGTTTCATCTTTGAATGCGCTCTCAAGATATGTTTCGTTATTCTACCGTGGCATCTCGTAAGAATAAGTAAAAGAAAGGTGCTAGCATGAAACCTGTCCCTTTCCGTTCTAATTTGAATCAATAAAGGTGTTTTTGAACAATGATGTGTGTGTGTGTAGAAGAGATTCTGTTCATTCCTATGCAAAGTTCGCACAACGAAAACTGAAAGCACAAGAACGTCAACAGCTTTCATTCTTTATTACAAATTATAAGCAGACCAGATCACTCAAAGATTTGTTAAGATTTGTGACACTTTTCAGTAAGTCAGCAAAAAGTGCCTGTAGCATGTCCACAGCCTGGTCATTTTAAAAGAAGTTAATACTTATATATAGCCCTTCTGCCAATCACTACTGGCAGCAACAAGGGCCAGGTTCAGAATTTGGGGGTTCCTTTCCAACACTACAGCATAAAACTGGCTTGAGCCCCCACCCAGATACCTGAGACAATTACACACCACATCTGAGAGGCAGTGTGTCCCCTCTCACAAGTACAGTTTGAGTGTAGCGAAAAACTTTAATAAAGGAAGGGAAGTTACTTAGCATTAATTTGGGAAACCACCACAAATAAGGTTCATAAGCATAAACCAGAAGCAAAAGACACACACCAAATAAACTGAGCAGTGTTTTTTGCCTTCAGGTTCTTAAGTCCAGCAACCCAAAAATCCCTTTAGCTTGCTTGTCCCTTCTCTGCACCCTACTCGCAGTTGCTGTTCTTGATCAGTGCAACCCTAGAATTCAGAAGTTCATCTGCTGGGTTTACATCCCATTTTGGGTAGAAGGAAGCACCTTACATGCTCTACTGCTTGGGCACTTGCTCACCACTCACCTGGCTGATTGCCAAATATCTCTGCATGGCTCTGGTCCTCACTGCTAGCTGCCCTGTTGGCTGTTCCTCACCAGCAGCTGCCCTCCTGGCCACTGGGGGCAGGAGGAGGGCCCTGAAGACATGTTGGTGAATGACCATGCCTCTCCACCAGCCACCCTGCTGGCAATTCATCAAGATATCTTCAGAGTCTCCCACTGTACACAGCTCCCAGTGATTTTCAGCAGTTAGTGGGGGAGCTTCACTGCTGATGCACACTGGACACTCTTCTTGCATCAGAAACTGTGTTCTAAAGTAGGTCTAATACTTAGATCTAGGAATCAGTGATTTCAAGTCTGCAGCACATAACAAGGCTCCCAACTAAATCTAAATTAGCTCTTTTATTATACCATGGAGAGAGGAAGGGTCATATGGTTTCTAGGCCCTGCCCCAGACCACCAAGCACAAGTACCTGTCCTCTGTATCTCTCAACTCACTGGGCTTTGTCCCCCCGCCTAGCAAGTGCTGTTTAGTTGAGGGTGATTCCTTCCATTGAGGTATGCCCAATACAGTTCTACTATTCTGGATTGTCACAACACGGTTAACAACCCTATATTACTCTTGCTTCAATAACAAGGAGACTGGGGATTCCAACACCAGCCAAAAGTGATCATTTGAGCAAGCAATCCCACCATGCCCAGTACCTAGACATGGTGCCCATGCAAATGAGAACAGTTTCTGAAGTCCTCTTCCACAGCTCACCACTAGATGTCAGGGGAGAGCTCATTCAGACTCTCTGTACAATTAGTTCAATGTGTAATAGAAAAGTGATCATATCCTAAACTCAAAACTCCAGTCATCTGAAGAAGTGGGCTGTGCCCACGAAAGCTCATGATACCATCTACATGTTTTGTTAGTCTATAAAGTGCTACCAGACTATTGGTTGTTTTTTAAGTTTATCATATCAATCAGGTCAAGTTCTGAGAGCCTAGCCAGTTTTTAAAAATTACAAAACAAAATACAGATTTTCATTATCCCACCCTTGTTTTTTTTACCAAAAAGGGCTGCTCTTCATACAAATAATATTTCCCCTACCAATTGGCCAGTACACCAAACTCCTCAAAGGCCCAGTGAAACAAGCGGGCCCCTCAGAGTATCCTGAATGAAAAACAAACACACACATATACACCAGGCTACTTCAGAGAGAGAAGTATTCCAGAGCTCTGAGATGCTTACAAAGGATGTCTTGCTAGCAATTATCTCTCCATAACACTGAGGGCATCAGCATCTCACTGACTCCAACTTATAGACATATATTGGCGGGGGGGGGAGGAAGGGGGAGGAAATCTCTCAGGTAGGCTGTTTCCATATAACTGGATAGGAATATTTCAAAACTCTAGGCCTCACAAGATTACTGGATAGGTAAGCAGCTACAAGCCATTGAGGTCTAGCTCTTCCCCAAACAACTTCCCTACACAACACGTCTCCCCTTACCTGTAGCTGTCTTCATCAGAGGACGCCCAGTGGCCTGCAGTATCTACCAACATCACTCTGGCATCTCCAGGAAGCAGAGACCCTTTTTTTTTTTTTTTGTTTTGTCTTTGTATAGTACCTAGCACAGTGAGCTCTTGGTCCATGGCTGCGGATCCTAGGTGTTATAGTAACAGAAATAAATAAACAAATAATGTTAGCAGTACATACACTGCTTCATGGAGCATATCCTACTCCTCCCATACATGGAAAGTCCACCAGACTTCTCCCCATCTGTTTCTCTTCTGAGACCTGGGAAGATTTTAAATGTCATCTTTCAGGTCAAAATGTGCCCTTCTTCAAAACGCACCCTTTTTGCTCCTGAGCTTCTCTGTGAAGATATCTAGTGAGCATGTGCACAACATATGTGCATGTGCCTTGTGGGGGAGGGGGGCACTGAAGTCTGAGCGAGGCCCTTGCCCTCTCCTGCCACTGACCCTCAGTTTCAGTACTTTGGCTCAACCACAGTGAATCAATGAAGGGACCCTGCAAAGATACATGGAGTTAGAGGTGTGACTGATGGAGGTGAAACCACTAAGGTGACTCTCTCCTCTCTATCCCAGACTCTTTTGTCCACACCATGGAATGCAGACATTATCTGGACATCCATTGTATGACATAGAGGAAAAGACAGAAGGAGAGAGATTATAACAAGAGATCAGGTCTATAGGAAAGCCCCTTTTAACAAGAATGGGGAGCCCATCAAAATGTGCCCAAGTCGCAGTTTTCTCTACGAATCCCATAGAAGGCACATTTGACAGGTCGGGTGAAAGGCTTCAAAATGAGACCAAGGGTCAACATAGTTTGATGGGCTTCCATACCCATCAGGATCAGGCTTGACGACTGTTGGGAGGTTGGGCACATTTTGATGGGGTCCCCATGCCTATCAAAATACTTTCCCATAGATTAAATTGCCAGATGTTAAAATGGCAGTCAGGGCACACTTTGATAAAGAGGCTATTTTGATATGACACGTCCATTCTTTATTAGCTCTCAGGACCCCTGCAAAGCTGCTTTTTACTGCCTATACAACATCCCCACTAAGACCCTTAACCAGTCCCAGAAGACACAAGACTCGTTTAAAAAGTATCTTGCTGAAATTAAGTTCTCTCTCTCCTGCTGTCTTTTTTCCTGGCTGAAATATCAGGCTATTTGGGACTGTTTGCAAAAACCTGGGATTATCCCAGTCAAACCAGGGCTATTGACAACTATGGCAGGAACAGAAAAGGCTGCAGCTGTGGAGCAATTCTGCAGCATTTTAGGGAAGGATTCAGTCTTTAGTGTTTCTCTGGCAATACATTAAGAAAATTAAAAGGCAGATGTAATAAAGACTCTATCAACATTTGGAAAGGACAATCTATAAATAGCATCACTACTATGAGTGTATTGACAGTTTTATGGTGTTAGCTGGTGTCTCTTTAAGATGTCGAATCTGCTCAGTTTTATTCCCTGCTTTCACAGCCTTAGAGTATATCAATAGAGAGTATATCGGCTAACCCATTTAAATCATTCCATTTCCAAGCATTACTTCTCAGCAATCTATCACTCAAAGTGCTTGCAAGACAACGGTCTTATCTGAGGAAAAGCTCAGCTGCTGTAGTTCCACAGGAAAATAAATCACCACCACTACCACCAAGATGAAAAGTCAAATACAAGAACCAATGAGAGAATAATTATAGCTAAAGAAATGGAAGTGCCTAAAGGACACTACCTCACTGCTGAAGTCCTCTCCCAGGCAAAACTCCCACTGTAGTTAATGGAAGATTTGTGTTTGAAAGGACTGCAAGAACTTATGGACCCTCAATTGAGGAAGAATGCTTTATCATGTTGGGCTACATTGGGTCACTTGTTGAGCAACACTAGAATATTTTGTTCATAATGAGGCTTATTGAGTTTGGTTGCCATATGTTTTCAGCTTCTAATTATGGTGTTTAGAAGACAATGCCGATGGCTTAAAATAATAAGAATGCTGCTAAAACTGCAAAGGCTGCTGCGGTATTACAAAGACAAATGTTGGTTCCTTGTGTATAGTATACATTTAACCTGTCACCAAACACAGAGCATTTTACAGGTAAAATGTAAAAGGATGCATTTAGTAGCAATGTAATGAATAATTTTTTTTGTTTTAGCCTTTGAAGCTAACTAGCTATGTTAAAATGAAACTTTATTAAATTATAAATTAAGGCATGCCACATAAAAAATGTCTGCAACTTGCTTCTGTTACAACATGAGTCATTATGATGCAAAGTTAAAGGTTCCTAGAACATAATGAAATTCAAACTTGCATTCTTAGTGCAGTTGCCATGGCCTATTCAGCTGAAAATGAGAATTATAGTGAGAGCATTTCCTGGTCTTTGACCCTTCCTGTAGGGTTTTAAAAAGCAGGTTTTATGTAGAGCGCTAACCTTATTCTGAAGCAATTCAATTATCTGAGCAATATGAATGGCGTTAAAACACTTTAATAAATTGAGAAGTATTTAAACATCTTTATTCTAAGTTTCAAATGGCCGGGCATTTACCTTTCAGGCTTTCTGTATGTATTGTATAATGCAAAAGGCTTTGGCAATGAAACTGATAATATTAAAAAATACATTCTCTAGTCTATATAAATATTTTCAGACAAGTGTCTTAGGTAGGTAGGTAGACTAGGTTTGACAAAAGAAATTTACAAATACATTATTTACGTATATTTTACAGACTATTGCACACAGTACACAAAGAGCTGTTGGTTCTGATATGGGGAACTTCCATGGTTTCTACAATATTCACTGAACATATTCCTAAAAAGTCAGTAATTAAAAAAAACCCTGTATAGCACACATTGATTGGTCCTCAGTAAAACTACAATATATTTTAAAACTGATTAAAGGCTACATATTTTTATTTTTTGCCTTCAAATGCTAAAATTAAACATTTTGGCTAAATTCTGCCCAGGCACTCTCTGGTCTGGCAACATCCAGAGTGCAGCATGATTTTAGTTAGCCACATGTCCATGGTGTGGCCAAGTTTGCCGTGGTCCAATAAAATCTGTTTACTGTCACCTATCCTGGCTCTTAGTGTTCTATACTCTTCTAATTTACCACTAACTATTTTCTAAGAGCCCAGTAAGCAGTGAAAGTGTGGGTAATGCAGCTGGACAATATTGACCTCCTATGGTCTGGCAAATTCTCAGGTTCGGCACCGGCCAGGTCCCAAGGGTGCAGGACTAGAGATGTTCAACCTGTAGTGCGATTATTCAATTGAAAACGATTAGCTACTTTGCCTCAAAAGTACAAGTGAATTCACTGCAAAGGCAATGTTATTAAATATATAAAAGTGAAATGGAATTGTACACACTTAGACCACGTCTGATTTGGGTCCATATAAACTTTACTTGCAATGTCTGAGTTTTGCCTGCTGATCTATTTTTAAGCTTTGTAAAACAAGCCATCTACACATCACTAAGGTGTGTCTGTCCTATTTTTTCATTCCCATTTAAAGCATATCAGGAACCCTTATACACAGTACTACAGAATTCTAAAGAAATAGACTAAAATATTACAATCTACAATTGTGGTACTACCAGCTCTTGATTACTGCAGCATACAGTAGTTGTTAATCTTGTGTTTAATAAGGAAGGGTGGTAGTTTCAAGAAGAGTCTTAAAGATGTGAGAAACATCTTTCTAGTTGCCTGCGATGGCTTTTGCAGATCTGATCAATTGATTTCAAAGGGATGGTTCAGGCACAGTCAGACCAATGTGAGAACTGCAAAGACCTATGGCACAGACAAGATGGTCTCTGATCATTGCAGACTGTTGTGTTGTTTACATTTTTCACATAAGATGTTAATGTTCCTTGCTTCAAAGCAGTTAATAGTGACAGGGCAAATCTGCCACCATTTTCCTCTGTTGTGGGCTGTTGCTGGTCTCAACTTGACATGCTTTCAAGCAGGGTGGGCCCTAGGCAAGGTGGGGAGCTCAGCTCCAGACCCCTGGAAGGGGTAAGGCTTTGGACAGGAGGGATGGGGCTTGAGGCAGCCAGCCCTCACTGTCACCCAGACTGCTCCAGGTAGATCTCCGGTGATGATTTAAAGGTCCCAAAGCCCTGGGTCCATTTAAATTGCTGGGGCCTGTAGCAACTGCCCCTTTTGCCCCCTTCCCCCAAACAGCAGCCCTACTTTCAAGTTTGACTTCAGTGCATCTTTATTTATGTCGTTTTGTACTGGACACCTTTAAAATGAGAGTCTTGTGTTTGCTGACCATAAAATATTACCTAATTTTCTTAAGTTGGCCATACAAATGAGATGCCCAGACCAATGCAGCCGAGTTTTTATAATCATGTCAGACATCTGCCAATGATTAAGGATTTTGAAATTGGAAATGTAATCCCACCATTTGACGTTACAAATGGACTGAAGGCAGCATATATGGCAGCACTAGCTTGGGCATGTCTCCCAATCATATAGTACTGTCCAATTCAGCTTAATGTTTGTTTCAACACCCCTGTCATTCTATAGGCTGGTGAAACAGCATTTCATATGCAGAGTTGGCCTTGGATATCTTAAGAATAATCTCATAAATTATGGTATTCTGTGGCAGTCTTCTTAGCACATGCAAAATGTATGGTGACATGTGACCAGGAGTCATAACCAAATTTGATCTGCTGGTTGGATAATTAGATTCCCAGTTTGGGGCAGATACTGACAGGAAATGTGACACATATGCTGATCCATGCCCCTCTCTGTGACAATATACACCCTAGGCAGCAAAACTTCACAGATATGAGAGGGAAATTATTGACCTAAACAGCTGGATAGACATGCGCTTCCCCCGGCCCAGGCTGGCACAGTACTTCAGTTTTCTGTAGGCTGATTGTGAAACTAAAGGGATTGACTGACCACAATGAGCAGGTCTAAACTGAATGTCTTCAGTCAAGTTGAGCAGCCCGTGTGAAATATGAGTAGTCTGGCAATGGACAACCACTTCCTCAGTCCAATGACAAAATCGCAGCAGCACATGCTCGTTTTGTGAAAGCAGCACAGACAGAGCTTCTCTCAAAAGAAAGGAGGATTACAAAGCCACTGACAAGGATGGGTAACTCACAAAAGGATGCCACATGAGTAGGCAAGGGGCTAAGATGGGCCAAAAGAAAGGGCAGTCACAGAGGCATCAGCAGAACTGCTGCTTCTCACTGTACAGAGTAGCTGATTTGTAAAACACATATACTGAGGACTGATAGTCACGGGAGGTCTGAAAGCAGTTTTTACAAGAAAAGCAGTGTTAACCTTGATGGCCTGATCAAATTCCAGCAAGGGAAATTACACACCACCAATATTTTCCCATGAAAATTTTAACCGAATACTGTATTCACCATTTCCTATCATAAAATGCTATGTAGGGCTGCCATGTGTTATTAAATAGAGATGTGAATGGTTAACCTTAACAGGTGAGGTTTACTGGTTCTAGTTAACCAGTAGAGGCTGGAGCAGCCCCCCCACCTGCCACAGGCAGGAGGCTGCTCCAGACCTGTGGGGCCCAACACAGGTAGGGGCTACTTTGGTCTATAGTTCAAAGCAGCTCTTATCTACGGTGAGGGGCCAATCCAGCATGGTGATGACGGGTGGAGGGAGGGATTCACTCCAGCCCAGGATGGCTGGAGCAATCCCCCTGCCTGCCACCCCTTTAAGTGGTTAACTGGTTAAACATAGTTAACCAATTAAATGGGATTTTAACAGTTAACATGTTTAACCAGTTAACCAATTAAATGAGATTTTACATCCCTACCATCTGTTCAAAATGTTGTCTCACACTATTAGTGGGCAAAGCATTACCTATACAGCCAGAAAAATACTGAGAGCCCTTAGGACAGACAGACAGACATTTACTATTACTAGCTTCACAATGTCAGAGGAGATATTGGGAATGACCTGGATTAGCACAGAATGACAACCCTTTAAAAATGTGCATGTTTTAAAACACCCACGTCTTTTTGGAAAAGAGGAAAAGATATCTTAATTGACACACTCCTTAGCAAGCAATATCTGCCTCCTCTTCAAGTCATCACACTGCAGAGGAAAAATTGAAGTGCAGCCCAAGATGTAAAATATTGATGTTGCATTATTCAAACAAGAGCTTTGGTATGTGTCTCTTTTGTGTAATCATGCTAAGAGCAGAAATGATAGATCAATAAGATTCTTCTGTGTTTAGATGGCATCAGATTCACAATTCCAGAGCAGAAATTAAAATGCCTCGTAACTTGATATTTTCTAAAAACATCATAACGATAAGAACAAGGTTTATTAACAGGATTCTGTTTTTTTATTAACAGAGGCATTATCGATAGTGTAGTTAGATGTCTATGTATGTATATATATACACACACAAAAAATATATCTTGTTACATAAAGGAATATTAATGTTGCAAAGCCCAGCACTCACAAGTTAGAAAATACCAGAAGCAAGGTTGCCTGCACAACCTTAATTAAGCCCCCTTTTACATATACATTATGATATAATCATTAATTACATGAGCACATTTTTTTCCACAAGACCACTGCCTCATTCACAGCACAAGATGATGCTCCCTTGAGCAGTTATTCAATATTTGTTTATCCTCATCATTAAATGTGTAGCAAAGTACCTTATTCACTGTACACCATTCAAATCCTGAGCTGAATAGAAATTTATTTTCTCACAGGTTTTGCCATGGTACTCATCACTGTAAAACATGAGCACTTCACAAACACTAATGAATGTATTGTCCATACACCAGTATGATGTGAGGTGGTGTTGTTATCCCCATTTTACTGATGGGGAACTGAGTCACAGAGACATTAATTTAAAAAATGTCTATCTATTTTAGGTGCCAGTCTGAGGAGTCTTTTGACTGATTTTTCAGAGAATTAGGCATTTTCAAAGAATACTAGGACTGGAAGGGACCTCAAGAGGTTGAGTCTAGTCCCCTGCCCTCATGGCAGAACCCAGTACTGTCTAGACCACCCCGATAGACATTTATCTAACGTACTCTTAAATATCTCCAGAAATGGAGATTCCCCAACCTCCCTAAGGCAATTTATTAGAAAGTTTAACCACTCTGACAGTTAGGAAGTTTTTCCTAATGTCCAGCCTAAACCTCCCTTGCTGCAGTTTAAGCCCATTGCTTCTTGTTCTATCCTCAGAGGCCAGGAAGAACATTTTTTCTCCCTCCTCCTTGTGACACCCTTTTAGATACCTGAAAACCTCTATCATGTCCCCTCTCAATCTTCTCTTTTCCAAACTAAACAAGCCCAATTATTTCAGTCTTCCTTCATAGGTCATGTTCTCTAGACCTTTCATCATTCTTGTTGCTCTTCTCTGGACCCTCTCCAATTTCTCCACATCTTTCTTGAAACGTGGTGCCCAGAACTAGATGCAATACGCCAACTGAGGCCTAATCAGTGCAGAGTAGAGCGGAAGAATGACTTCTCGTTTCTTGCTCACAACACACCAGTTAATGCATCCTAGAATCATGTTTGCTTTTTTTGCAACAGCGTCACTTTGTTGACTCATATTTAGCTTGTGGTCCACTATAACCCCTAGATCCCTTTCTGCCGTACTCCTTCCTAGACAGTTGCTTCCCATTCTGTATGTGTGAAACGGATTGTTCCTTCCTAAGTGGAGCACTTTGCATTTGTCCTTATTAAACTTCATCTTGTTTACCTCAGACCATTTCCTCAATTGTCCAGATCATTGTTAATTATGACCCTATCCTCCAAAGCAGTTGCAACCCCTCCCAGGTTGGTATCATCTGCAAACTTAATAAGAGTACTCTCTATGCCAATATCTAAATCGTTGATGAAGATATTGAACAGAACCGGCCCCAAAACAGACCCCTGTGGAACCCCACTTGTTATACCTTTCCAGCAGGATTGTGAACAGTTAATAACTACTCTCTGAGAATGGTTATCCAGCCAGTTATGCACCCACCTTATAGTAGCCCCATCTAAGTTGTATTTGCCTAGTTTATTGATAAGAATATCATGTGAGAGACCGTATCAAATGCCTTACTAAAGTCTAGGTAATTTTTTGTGTTTGTTGTTCATCTGCATATATATAT
Organism: Pelochelys cantorii; assembly: GCA_032595735.1. Lineage (NCBI taxonomy): Eukaryota > Metazoa > Chordata > Testudines > Trionychidae > Pelochelys > Pelochelys cantorii. The sequence goes on from CM064327.1 coordinate 202,736,885, forward strand.
ATGGTTTCAAAGGTTTGTCATAGCCAGGGGTGGTAGTGGGGTAAGCTCCCACTATCTATAAAATGCTCCCATGGCATGCGTCTCCAATAGCCTCTGACAACCAAAGTCCAGCTCCTGGCCTTCACGTGTGACTTAGTTTTCTAAGTCCGGCGAAACTGTTTTTACTGACAGGAGAAGGGGCGAAGGTGGGTGACTGGCGCCTTAAAACCAGTTGCTTCGGGCAGGTGGGGCTCGTCAGCCTCGGAAGGCCGCCCACCTAGGAGAAGGGAAACTCTGAATTAAAACCTCCGCTGCCTTGCGGCGATACCTAGTTATGGGAAAGGCTTCGGGAGTAAACCCCGAGGATAAATCCGGAGATGGAGCCCCTAAGGCAGTTTGAGCTTGTACTCAACCTCACTCTGGCAGCTTCTGCGACAACACTGGTGCCAAGCTGTACTGGCTTTCGCCTTTCCCTTGGATTACATCAGTGGCGTGGAGAGGGGGATACTGCTGCTGGGCATCAGCCGGTTCTCAACTTACTTGCCCAGGCCTGCGCCCTGGAGAGGACACTCCGGCATTGCTTTCTGAGTGGTGACACAACACGGGAAGCAGCAGTTACCGGTATTAAGCCACTGCACTTGATTGGCGTAGAGTGAGGCGCCAGGGGTTGCTTCCGACGGTGGGAGAGGTCTTCGGATCTCATTGGGCAGCTACCGCCTGCCTCAAGCTGGGCAGCCCCCAGCCAAATAGGTGCTGCATCGCCAGGTCCACTTGCTCCACTGGGTGTGTGGGGCTTGGGGAATCACCAACAGGTGGATCGTTAACCTTACACCAGGCAAAACAAACAAGCGACAAAGTAATCCAGCCTTCAGGCTGGGCACATGGAATGTGAGGACCATGATTCCGGGCCTTACAGAAGACCTACAGAGCATTAGTAACCCCCAGAAGACAGCAGTCATTAATAACAAGCTGAGAAGACTACAGATGGACATTGTGGCCCTCCAGGAAACAAGGCTATTGTCCTCTGGATGTCTCCGGGAGAAGGATTTTTCCTTTTTCTGGCACGGGAAGCCTCCAGAAGAGACCAGGGAACACGGTGTTGGCTTCGCAATTAGAAACAACCTAGTTGGCTCAGTCATACCACCAAATGTGGGAACTGAGAGAATGCTGAAAATCCAGCTTCAAACATCAGTGGGCATGGCCAACATTTTCAGTGCCTATGCGCCTACTTTAACTTCTTCTCAGGAAGATAAGGACAAGTTCTATGATGAACTTAGTATTGCCATCAGTGAGGTATCTTCCCATGAGCCGCTATTCATCCTTGGCGATTTCAATGCCAGAGTTGGCAGCGACCATCACAGCTGGCCATCCTGTCTGGGACAGTTTGGAACAGGGAAGATGAATGAAAACGGACAGTGCCTCCTTGAACTCTGCTCCCAACATGATCTCTGCGTAACCAATACCTTTTTCAACGTCAAACCCCAGCACAAACTTTCGTGGCGACACCCAAGATCGAAACATTGGCACCAGCTTGACCTTGTCCTCACCAAACGCAGCTGTTTAGGTAGTGTTAGGGTGACACGCAGCTACCACAGCACAGACTGTGATACTGACCACTTGCTCGTGTGTAGTAAGGTGTACATCCAGCCGCGAAGATTTTTTCGCTCCAGAAAGGAAGGGAGGCCGCGCATGGACACTGGTAAGACTCGTGACCCTTCAAAAGTATGCGAGTTTGTCCAAGCAGTTGAAGAGGCCTTGCCCCGTCGGGATGACACTGATATCAGCAAGAGATGGGAACAACAACGGGACGCTATCTATGATACTGCGATATCTATCTTTGGGAAGAAGACAGTCAAGTCTGCTGATTGGTTTGAAGCCCGCACTGAAGTGCTGACACCCCTGATTGAGAAGAAGAGACAGGCACAGGCTGCATACAGGTCCTCTCCCAGTGAGGAGAACCTGCAGGCGCTCCGGTTTGCTCGGAGTCAAGTGGAGCAGGTTGCTCGGCGGTGTGCCAACGATTACTGGCTCCAACTCTTCTCCAAGATTCAGCAGGCTGCGGACACTGGTAACATGCGAGGAATGCACGATGGGATCAAGCAGGTCATTGGTCCATCACAAAGGAAGACTGCCCCACTTAAGTCGGCCACAGGCGAGGTTTTGAAGGACAGAACCAAGCAGATGGAACACTGGGTGGAATACTATTCACAGCTGTACGCCAGAGAGACCGTAGTTACAGAGAGAGCCCTGAATGCCATCGAACCTCTGCCCACCATGACTGAACTCGATGCTGAACCCACCATGGAAGAATTTAGCGATGCGCTAAAAGCACTCTCTTCTGGAAAAGCCCCAGGGAAAGATGGTATTCCCTCGGAAATCCTTAAATGTGCTAACGGTACCCTAGTCTCAGAGCTGTATGGAATACTCTGCCAATGCTGGAGAGAAGGCAGCGTACCGTATGAGGGATGCTAACATCGTTACTGTCTACAAGAACAAGGGTGACAAAAGTGATTGCAACAACTATCACGGCATCTCCCTTCTCAGCACCGTGGGAAGCTATTTGCACGTGTTGTCCTGAAAAGGCTCCATGTTCTTGCAGAGAGAGTCTACCCTGAGTCTCAGTGTGGGTTCAGAGCTGAACGGTCCACCATAGACATGGTTTTCTCTGTTAGGCAACTACAAGAAAAGTGCAGGGAACAGAACAAACCTTTGTATATTGCTTTCATCGATCTGACCAAGGCATTTGACCTTGTCAGTAGAAAAGGTCTGTTTGTGATTCTGGCTAAGATCGGCTGTCCTCCAACTCTGCTCAGCATTATTAGGGCCTACCATGATGGCATGAGGGGGACCATCGTATACGACGGATCCACATCCGAACCCTTCGAGATTCTCAGCAGAGTGAAGCAGGGGTGCGTGCTGGCTCCAACATTGTTCGGCATCTTCTTTGCAGTTTTGCTCAAATATGCCTTTGGAACTGCTACAGAGGGCATCTTTCTCCGCACGAGAACGGACGGCAACCTCTTCAAACTGTCGAGGCTTAGAGCCAGGGTGCTTACGAAGTGTCTAAGGGAGTTCCTTTTTGCTGATGATGCAGTTATTGCTGCTCACACCCAGCAGGAACTGCAGTCACTCACCTCGCTTTGCAGACGCATGTATGGAATTCGGCCTCACAATCAGCTTAAAGAAGACCCAGGTGATGGGCCAAAGCGTGGGAAATGAGCCATTTATCAGTGTGTTAGATTACGAACTGGAAGTCGTCCATGAGTTCGTGTACCTAGGCTCTACAATCTCGGACAACTTGTCATTTGATAGCGAGATTAACAAGCGCATTGGAAAAGCCGCCACAACGTTCTCCAGGCTGACAAAGAGAGTATGGGCCAATAATAAGCTCACTGTATACACCAAGGTGCAGGTCTATACAGCCTGTGTTTTGAGCACACTGTTGTACGCCAGTGAAACATGGACTTTGTGCTCAAAACAAGAGCAGCGGCTCAACACATTCCATATGCGCTGCCTTAGGCGTGTACTCGGTATCTCATGGCAGGACAAGATCCCCAATAGCGCAGTGCTTGAGAGGGTGGGCACCGTCTCCATGTTCACCCTTCTCAAGCAGAGGCGTATGCGCTGGCTTGGCCATGTCTCACGCATGTTGGATGGCCGAATACCGAAGGACCTTCTCTTCAGCGAACTGGCGTCTGGAAAGAGGCTGAAAGGGCGACCTAAATTGCGCTATAAGGATACGTGCAAGCGTGACTTCAGCGCTCTCTCTATCAGTGCGAACACCTGGCATTCGCTCGCCTTAGACAAGTATGCCCGGAAACCGGGGTGAAGGAAGCTCTTGCTATGTATGAAACTACCTTGGTGAAGGAAGCGGAAGACAAGAGAGCCCTCAGGAAGATCTGTGCCCGTGATACCAGAGCGACATCTGCCTACTGCTGCTCACAGTGCGGAAAGGACTGCCATTCCCGGATTGGATTGCACAGCCACAGAAGACGCTGCTCAAATCAGTCCAATAGGGGCACAAACCCATGATCCTTCGGGATCGAAGGATGCCTACCTCTCTCTCTATATATATAATTACATATAATTTCCTAAAATATGAGCAGTTTTGCAACCTTGTCCTTTTGTAATGAATTGTTTTTTTGGGTGACTGAATTTTTAAACAAAGTTAAAAAAACCCCAGAAATTTTACCTCGTGTCATCATATTGACACTTATACAACTTGCCAGCAGGGGCAATGCATTGGGGGCACAAGGGGCCACATGCCACCACAAGCACCACGGGCGGGAGGGACAGGAAGCCAGCAGCTGGTGAGCCCAGAGCCTCTGGGAGGCCTGGGGGACTAGCATTGGCACCAGCAGCAGCAGACAGCCCTCCCCCCGCACTCACAATGGAGGAAAGTGGAGTAATGTGGCCCTAGCTCACTCTGCTCCCCTGACTCCCAGTGCACTGCTCAGAGGATGGGACAGGACCACCTCTGCACTCACAGTCAGGAAGTGGAGCGTCCCGGCCAGGTTGCTCCACTCCTTCCCCCCCCCCCCCCCACTATAGCTGATTGCAGGGCAACTCAACTGCTGCTACTGATGCCAGGCCCCCGGGCCCAGTAGTCCCCTGGGCCGCATAACTTGGGGAAGGGGTTTGGACTGAGGGGTGCAGCAAGGACAAAGCAGGGGCAGGGAGAGGCAAAACCTGGGACAAAGAGGGGTTTTTCCCAGTCCTTCCTGGGCTAGGAGTGGCACAGGGAGGAGTCACATCCTGGGGACTGGTCACGTGGCCAGTTGCCCCTGTTCATCAGCACAGTTTGAACCTTTAGATCTAGTGCACGGACCTCTGCAACTTGAGCTAATGCAATAACTAATATCAATAGAAGATTGGCATCCTCTGTGTGGATCAGCGACGACACGTGCGTTGCCAGTAGGTTTCACAGTTATTTGCTGCCAGCAGAGGAATTCTGAGACTCAGGAATCTTGGGCTCCTCCCCAGAGGCTAGAGAGAAATATGGTCTCGTGTTTACACACCCTTGTGTGTCTTCCTCCATGTTTGACCTCTTCTGCTCCTGGCCCTTCCAGCTTGTCGTCATAGTCCCATTCTCCGCCTCCCCATCTTCATCTCACAGTGCATATCCCTCCCACCTCACCTCTTCATCCCACATACAACCCCCTGTAATTTGGCCAAATTATAGGCAGATTTCCCCAAGGACAGCAAAAAACACATCTCTGACCACAGAATAACCCCCTGCCAACTTTCTTGACCCTCCTCCAATCATTGGAGAGCTACAGTTTCTCAACAAAATGGCTGCAGGAATATGCAACCCGAGCAGCCTTCCACAGTTCAGTGGTGCTGTGTGTCTTTGATTGCAAAAAACATCTGAATGAAAAGTTCTACGGAAAGGTTAAACATTATAACAACTATACTCCACTTCTCTGGGACATGCTGAATCATGATCAGGGCTATACTGGAATATCTGCCAGAAAAGCGATTTAACCATATCTGCAGCGACTGGAAATGACTGCAGTTTAATCAGAATGAAGTTAGCATAAATTCCACTTAATGGAGTTGGGCTACCGGCCTGTCTTCCCCAGCCCGAAAAAATTAATACTACATCCAAAGTCTCTTCAGGTGCTTCTGTAAGGGCACAGTTTTATTCTTTAAACATTAAGATTCCCAACATAATACCAAATGGCCAGCCTGCAGAAGCTCAGAGGCCTTTCTCTGGCCATCTCTTTTCCTTCCCACCGCTGTCCCCGAAGCCAAGGCCTAGCCCAGGAAGAGCTGGGAAAGCCTCCTCCAGGTTTCGCCTCTCCCCACCCCTGCTTTGCCCTTGCTGCATCCCCACTCACTCTCTTCCTCCAAGCCCCTTCCACGAGGGGGCCTGGGGGTCTGCCAAGGCTCCCACAGGAGCCACCTCACTCCTCCTTAGCTACACTCTTTCAGCCCTTTAATAGGAATCTGTAATCCCCTCCATCAGGTCCAACCACCTGTTTGTAAAGGAACTCTGGCACTCTGGCTGACCCCTAGCATTCTGGCCTATAAAGCAGCAGACCTCTCTGTTACCCATAGAACACAGTCAGCTAATGCCAAGTACTTAAGTGGTGTTTAAACAGGTGTTAAACAAACTGAGCTCTAGTTCTTTACTACTGAAGATAACAAATATAAAATGAGGCCAAGTGCACATTTAAACAACTACAGTGGCACAGTGGCACAGTTTCCGTTGACTATATTGGGGATTAACTCATCTCCACGGATGTGGATTTTTCATGTCCTTGAGAGACAGCTGTGTCAACCTAACTTCTTAGGGTACACCTGGCCAAAGTATTTCCACGTGCAAAGATGGGCTCAGTCTAAGGAAGATGGACAGTTCCAGATGGTGGAATGTATAGGTTCCAAAGCAAGCAACCAACTACTAACTCCAATATAAAACAAGGATATTTTGTGGGAAAAATAGCATTAATTGCAATGCTGACATTGAGAAAACAAGTAATTAAAAGTCATAAAATGTATAATTAACTAAAATTCCTTATCTGTATCCTCATTCTGTTCCCGTCTTTTACTTTCAACAATATCTTTTTTTATAATACATTATTTTTACAAACTGCAATTTCTCATACAACCTAACATACAGTACAACTAAGACAAAATTTCAAACTTTTGCGCTAAAGATGGGCAAATAAGTAAGGTATGTCAAGATAGACATTTGTGTCAAAGATAGGTATCTACAGTCCATAAATATGAATATAAGTACCGGTACCTCACTTCAAACACTCACGTACCAAAGCCTTTATATTTAGTTAACCTTTTCGTGTTAGAAGAAATTTACAAAGCAAACCAAGTTTGACTCAGAGTATACTAAAAGAATGTACCATTCTATTTGTCCACAAGAGGGAACAGAATCTATCAACACCTACCTTTTGGGAAAATACAAATGTTAAAATGACACATCAATAGTATATAAAAGTAGAAGAAAAAGCATTCTATGGCAGAAATTGAAAAGATGGGAAAAGAAGCTATGATACTCAAAAGAAATCTCACTTTGGGAAAAATCAGTGTTGATGATACCCCAGAATGTCTCCCTTCAAGTAGGTCCTATGACATCCCAAACACCACTCATGTAGATATGTGAAACAGTGGCTCACTTTGTCTCATAAATTACTCCACTGTTTAAAGAGTGTGACCAAACAAAAATATCCTTAGAAATACTAAAAATATATGGAAGAGACTAGAATAGACACAAAGCCCAGAAATTGCTAACTCCCCAGCACATCAGCATCTGGGAAATTGTTGAAGACTCAAACTTAAAAATATTGGACACCCTTCTTGAAGTGCTCATTTGACTCAAATAGATCTTGGTGATGGGACTTTCCTTGGTAACTTCTCCAGATTTACTTTAAAGTTCTAGAACCATCTTTCAATTCAGTTCAATTCAATTCAATATTTCACTTCATTTCTTTGGGGGAGGAGGGAGAATGGGGATGGTCAAGTAATCTATGAAAACAAAGTTCAGTGATAATTCTGAGTGCTAAAAAATGACTCATCTAATAGAAGGAGGGAAAGAATTGCACCAAACATCAAGGGATGGCACACATCTGCATGGCTGAGATAGCAGGCTACGAAATAAATGCTGGATTCTATATGTACATTGAATTATTTTGGATTTTAGAACTATATGGGTAGATATGATGTCTTCTGGGGGAAAGAACAGATTCCGGGTCAGTGGGAATAAGTCTGACTGAGAGTAGGCAATCAATGAATTCTGGGGAGGGGAACTGGGCGGGTTGGGGTGGGTGAGCAGCTTGACCCTGACCTCATCCTTTTTCATCTCTCTCTTCCTTTCTTCTCTTTTTTCCTTTAGCATGAATGAATGTATGTTGTCTGCTGTGTTGTCAGTGAACTGGGAGGTGTGTGAGTCCTCTTTGTGTTGTGGTTAAGTACTACTTGACACCTATATCAACAGTGTACTCAAAAATGTAGAGAAAACATTTCATCCTGGAACCTACCACTGGAGGATAGTGAAGGTTGATAAAAATACTCATTGTCCAAAGGATCCATCCCTAATTCTTTAATGTCTGGTTTAAGTTCTTGAACTTCCTTTCAATGCTAAGCTGAGTTTTAACAGAAACTTTAAGGATGGAATTGTATTAATTTGTTATCTGTTTCCAAACCTTATTTAATTATTTTTGTTTTGCAAGAATGCATATGGTAATTTGTGTCTCATTTAATATAAAGGTACATCACAAAAGAATAAAGGTACCACAATAAAGTGAGGAGGAAAAGGAGTATAATACAGAGCAGAGGTCACCAACCAGTAGTTCAGGATCTATCTGTAGATCTTGAAGCCTCTGACAGGTGATCCTGACTGATTTGGCTAGGAAGCTATCAAGTGCTGGCACTTCAGTTGCCCCTCCACCCACTGTCAAACTGCTCCTCCCCTCTGTCTTGGAGCTGCCCCCCTGGGAGCTTGCTTGCTTGTATGCAGGATGTGGGAGAGAGAAGGGGGGGCACTGATGTCAGGGTGTCCCTCCTCCCCCCACTCCTGTACCCTATCTCCACACAGAGAAAAGGGAATGGAGGGAGCTTGGCAATGCAAACCTCTGTCACTCTCACACACTGTGTGTGTATCTCTGTCATTCTCGCAAACACCAACTGTCCTTCACTCTCATCTCCAAGCCCAACACACATGTGGGGGGTTGTTATTTTTTTACTGCTTGCAAAGTGTATTATTTCTTCATTTCTCTCTTATGCTTACATTTAATTATTTGAGTAGCGAGTTCTAAAATGCCGAACCTGTCGTGGCTGGAGTAATTATCCCTGTGGTAACTGCTGCTCCTGCAAGTGACTGGCATGTCCCTGCAGCCCCTGAGGACACAGACACCACTCCTGCAGCTCCCATTGATCAATAATGGGGAACAGTGGCCATAGCAGCTGTGTGCTCAGTGCCTGTAGACGAGGGGCAGCACATGGCGCCCTGCAGCCATTGCTTTACATACCAGCCGCTTTCAGGAGTGGTGCAGGGCCAGGGCAGGTGCTCCACCACCCGGAAGCCATCTCAGTTAAATGGAGCCCAGACAGAGCCTGCTTCCTGAATCCCTGTCTCAGCCCTGAACCTCCTCCTACACCCAACCTCCTGCCCCAGACCTGAGTCCCCCTGCACACAAACTCCTTCCCAGAGCTTGCACTCTAAAATCCCTCCTGGACCCCAATCCTACCGTGGTATCCCTAAGCAAAGTGCACTAGCAACTCAACAGACACCCTAATATCCAAGCGATAATGAATTGGAACTGAGATGTTGTACAAGTACCACAATTTTTAATGTAAGCAACAAGTCTCATCCATTTTGTTACACTGCCTTTCAGAAAGAAAGTGGCTATTGGATGTGTTAACTTTGCTGTCTGTAACCCCCAGAGCACACTGCTCCTACAGCCAGGAACAAAATCAAGAAATCTGACTCCAATCACATTTCACTGCGGTGTCACGAACTGGTGAGCAATCCACCAGCCCAGAGTGTCATGTGTTTCTCTAGGAGCTGGTGGACAGACGATAACAATTTTTAGTTCAAGGAGAAGTGGCTGGTGCTATGGATCTGAACTTCTGGATTCACATGCTGCTGACAACCGAAATAGTAAGAGTGTGATGATCACGTAAGTAAAGACTGCATCATAATATATCTGCACAAGAAGATCAGAGCGCAAATTGCACAAGTAACCTTTATGATGACATCTTCTAACTCTCTGCTTAACTTTTAAACCTCAATGTTCCTTTAATGCAGGGATTTTTAGAAGAGATACTAAATAATCTAGGGACCCCACTTATTGAGAGACTGAGAACCTCAGATTAATGAGTTACAATTCTTTGTGATCAGCAACAGGTCACCAGTATGCATCCATACCTCCTTATGTGAGACTAAAAGTGTTCTGTATCTGATGGATGTTTATATGATATGAGTTTGGTGGGTCTCAGCTCCAGTTTTCACATCAAATTCACTAAAATGCTTTACAGTAAATGACAGAGTCAGCACAGACAGCATAGGTTGTGGAGCCTGAACAACCCTTGTTGCCCTTGGAGGAAATCCCTTCTAGCTAGGACTGAGGTATGCTGGCTGGACTATACGGGGAAGCTTACCATGCTGCCCCCTGTAGATATACAGAAAACTTCATTCATGAGTGCAAGCTAGGACTGGCATGGAGCAGGAATGTTGCATCCATGCCCCTTTGTTCTGGCTATGTCCCCATTTCCCTGAAATACCATAGCAGGAAGCAGTAGTGATATAGTAGTGCAAAGTGGCTACAGTGCCCAGGAAAACTTGGCTCATGTTTATCGTTGCTATCAAATATACATAAAACTGGGTGAAAGTTTCCCATCAAAACATTTTAATGGAAAATAATCTTTTTTCACCTAAATGAAAGGTTTCACCAATTTTTCTTTCCATTTTCAAAAAATGTTTTAAAAAAACAAAACAAAAACAGTTTGTCAGTTTTCAAATTAAATTTTTTCAGTGTTTATTTTTTCCCCCCCCTTTTGCTTTCTTTTCCATTTTCCCCATGTACTCTGCAGAAAAGGAAAGGGGAAACCAAAAATAAGTTGCAGAAAAATTGAAAAAAAGTTTTCAAAATGATTTCTAAAAAAAGTAACCAGCTCTAATTGTAAGTTATGTTATAGAAAGAAATATCTGAATCCTTAACATATATCACTATTCTCATGGGCGGTTGGTGAAGGTAGGGCTGGGAGAAGGCAAGCCCCCAGGCTCACCTCCAGCCAGCCCCTTCTACAGAGGCCCCGCCCGCCATGGAAGCCAAGCTGGCTCCTTGCCTCCCATCCCCCACCACAGGGAGGAGAGGAGAGAGGGTGGACGGCGCATGTCCTCAGCCTCCCCGAAGCAGGGAAGGGGAGAGGATGCGCATCCCCAGCCTTCCCGGCCCCAAAGCATGGGCAGGCGCAGGGGGCAGCAACACTCCTTCTAGAACACCTACATCAGGCATTCTGGGGGAGGACTTTGGGTTGGGCCAGGTTGGCGGTTTGGGAAGGCTGTTCCCCTGCCTATTATACTGGACGCCCATAACTATTGTATATGGTTGCTTTCTGATTCTGGGCCAGAAACTGCTCACCTTACTTCTGTGTAGCCCTTGCCTGGGCTCTAGAAACACTAAGGTTGTGCCTATACTATAGGTTTTTTTTTTTTTCAAAAACAGCAGTTTTTCTGAAAAAACTTCACTTACATCCACACTGCTATTGTATTCTTTCAAAAGAAAATCAAAGAACAGAGGGGTTTTTCCAACATTAGTGAACCTCATTCTATGAGGAAGAATGCCTTTTCCAAAAGAGCTCTTTCGGAAAAAGGCGTGTGGGGACGTGGAAGAGGGAATTGTTTCGGAAGAAGAGGAAAGAGGAAAAAGCACAGGTGCCCTGGTGGCCACTCTGTCCGTAGTAATCACAGCTTAAATGCGAGATAACGTCCATTCAGTATGGATGCTATCTTTCGAAAAAGCAGATTGATTTTTCAGTGCACTTAGGCAGCGTGGACACTGTCTTTCAGAAGAAGTTTTTTCGGAAGATTTCTTCCGGAAAAGCTTCTTCCGAAAGAAGCCTGCAGTCTAGATGCAACCTAAGTCCCATGTATAAGGCAAGCAGGGGATGGGCCTTTTATCTTTGGTGGATGATTCTGCATTTTAATTTTAATATGGTGGCACTAGAAATCTTGTCTCGTTCACCAACAAAACTTGGTCCAATATATGTACTGCCTCAACCACCCTGTTTCTATTTTAACGGTGATTGTGGTAAAATAATTCCTACCTGTTTGTATGCACATACTTACGTACAGTAAAAAAGGCTTAGAGTCTGCATGTGATATATACATATATATAGTCTCTCTTGTGCACAGTCTCTAATACTTTCTATTTTACATGAAGGTGTGTACCTATGAAGGTATAGTAAATAATTATATAGCATTCATCATTAAAATGTATGCAATTTTTCCTTGCACCTAATTAACATTTCTGTCGTATCTGAGCTACCTCTATTCAAGTGAATGAAATACCAGTGTAAGGCTACAATTGCTGTTTGCAAGTAATTAAAAGGTATAGCAGTGACTAACGTAATAGCGTATATCTAGAACATGGTATAATCTAAATTCCATTTCCATAAAATGCAGCATGGTTCTCCTGTTTGATTATAAAATCGTCTAATATCTTATTGTAGAACATTTGCTGAGTGAAAGGAGTCACATTACATTTTGCCCAACCACAAACCTCTGCTTCAGACTTTTCAATCTGCTATTTGTCCAAAATAAAATATTTTGCTAACCGTGTGCTTTCAACAATAGACTGCTCTAAGCAGCTGCATTGTTTGTTTTGAAAGGCTTATATATTCAAACTGTTACAACACAAAAATGTCCCTTTTTTAAAAAAAAGCCTGAAGATTTAAAAAATATTAAATATAACCTTGAATGTTCATTAAATACAGCATTTCTTTTGGTTTCCTCTATTAATATGTGCAAAGTCAGCATCCGAGTAGCTTTTGCCCATTTCAATCATGAATCCACACAGAAAAATCTTAGTCCATACATACCTTTCTTGGAGTAATTTTAAGTTTTCCCATGTCCATTAGGCCCTTACAACCTAATCTTGCTCTGCCAATTGCTCCCATGGTGAGATCATTAAGTAAATTATTTTAAGATCAAACAGCCTGCAGTGACAATGGAGTTCCATGTAAGGTAAATGCTTCAAAGCCCCCCTCCCCCTACCCTCTCAAATTATAGCTCTACAGGCTATTCATCACCTCTCGATGGGGCTTGCCCCGCCATTACTTGGCTTTTTGCTGCAGGCTAAGGTAGCACCACTAATTGGCCTTTGTAACAAAACTGACCTGTGGACAGGATAAAACTTGTTTGGAGCTTTAGAGACAAAAATTATTCAAGGTTAAAAACACATGAATGCCACAGCTACGTCACCATAATAAGGAGTGAATGAATTTCTTCCTCTTGGTTCTTAATGTGAAAGAATGCGTTCATGTGCCCACGCAAAACAAAAGCTCCTTCAGGTAGTTGAACTAGTCCACTTTTTTTTTAAGCTCAAGGACAAGTAGGTCTATCATTTCCTTTATTTCTTTGGAGCCCCTCACAGTGAGGACCCTTTGATCTCAGAGAATAATGGTAGATGGAACAATTTAACTGCTTCATACAGGTGCAGGGAGTTTATTTGACAGATTGTGGCTTTTATTTCTAGCACATTAGCTGTGTGCATACAAATGGACTCTTGACAGATTCAAGCAGGTAGATCAGAATTAAAAAAATAAAATAAAGCCTCAACAAAAGCTTGGTCACACCTGCCAGGCTAGCACAATTTGAAAATGCTGCATAAATTAAAGACAGGTAAAGCCATTAAGTTCCCCTGCTGTGAATGAATTTTTACAACTGAAGAAGACAGCGTGTGGGTGGGAAAGAAGCTTGAATGAGTAAACAACAAATGATCCAGACAATCTCCTTCTAGTTTAAAGAGCCTATATTCAGTCTGAGTTATTTTAAAATAAATAACTCTCACTAGTGAAGCCTCGTACTGTAGCACCTAAATTATATTGTCTATAACAGAGGACTGAATGGACGGGAGAAGCAAAGTGAAGGAAAGCATTTTCAAATCATGTTTACTCAAACCGGCACTTTTTTCCCCAAAGGATGATTATCTGTGCAAATTATCGTACATTTACAGTTACTCATGATTACGACTGCTGAAGTGAAAATCTGCCCTTTTAACTTTGTAAGCTGTTTTTTTTTCTTTTTTGGTTTTTCACTTAGCGTAAGTGTAGTTAAAATGGGTTGAATAAGATGCTGTTCAATAGCCTATCTACAATAACAGTCTCCTGAAGATTGCTTCTTTAGACTGATACTGTTTATGAATGCCACTCATTAATTTTGCATTTATTTCTACTCTTTTCTGTTTAAAATGTGATGTCATCTTCTCAGTGCATTCCCATTCTTCCAGTAATGTCTTGCCATTGGAGACCCTGTCTATACTTGAAACTGAAGTCTGGTCCACACGCAAGTTTTCTATTAGTATAGCTATTTTAGTGAATGGTATAGACATAGTTATACTGGTACAATGTCTAGTATGGAATTTAGTTACACTATTATAATCATAGCAATGCCTGTGTGTAACCAAGTCCAGAGAGCACTATGTCACTGGTGATAGAAGCATTAAAAGCTGTAGAGCAGATCAGTTTCCACCTCTGCTACTAGAAAACTACAAATCCTAGTTTCATGGATGAAACACAGTTCTCAGAAAGTGAACAAGAGCAAACTATTGTACTGAAGGGTGAATACTCAATTGTCATTAGCCAGTATCACCGATATTTGCATACAGGGCCAAATTCAAAGGAGACGTAAATGATGGTTTATTTACACAATGAAAAAAACTTTAAAAATAACTAATAGTCTTGCGGTAAGATGGCATAACTTGCATACTAAATGCGCGAAAACATCAGGATTTCAGAAGTTTGGTCTACGCTTTAAGATTTTATGAGCATCTCTCAATTAAGGGTGTGATATTTTGCTGACATGGGCAAGTTGGTAAAAACTTCTAATGTAAGTGCAGTTGTATCAATATAAGAAGTACTTATTCCACTACAGCTTATGCTGGTTTCCCAAATGCCTTTCCTAGTGCTATCCTATCCTTCACACAGAAGAGTGGCAGGATGCAGTAGCAGCTGTCAGTGGCAGTGAGGTTCGTAAGGGTGCCATGCTGCCAGGGGAAAAGGAGGTTTATAGCAATGCAGAGAGAGACAGCCCCTCTGTACAGTGGGAGATCCTTTCCCTATAGAGCTATAAGATCACCAGGGTTTGAAGGCCATATCCCTAAGTCCACCTGAGGGAAGCACTTTGAAAAGTTTACGAGGCAAACCTAGGTGGGCCCTCTGGCCCCTGTAGAAGAAGCTGTAGAAGGGTACAATGTGGCACTTAATTTATATAACAATCCCTGAAAAATAACTCTATTCAATATTAAACTCTTTCCTATTCCTTCTTGTATCAGCCAGCATAGCCCATGTCATTCCAGAAGAGATGCAGCTACAAGTAATAAAAAGCTTTTATTTTATTTGTATTTTATTAGTTTTAGTTAAAAGCAAACTCTTCTCTTGAAAAAGCCATAGTGTGTGATTGCTGAAAGGCTGTCTCAGAGACAGAGTAATATATAACCACAGTTTGCTTCAGTGGTTTCCACAGCTGGAATCCAAATAATAAATGTACCACACACCAGCCACTAAAATAATCAGATAAAAAGGATGTGAAATATCTCAATAATAATATTTCAGCAAGATCTAGTGCAAAAAAATTTTTCAAGACTTTCCATATTCTACTTGATTGGTCTTTTCAATTTTAACATAGGAGAATAAAATATGCTGCTTTAGGCCATATTTCTGTTTAAGCTACTACAGGTTTATGAGGGTGCTAAAATGGTGCAGCAAACATAAAAATTAACATCACAGTTTTGTGGGGTTCTTTATTGCTCTTATTTAACTAAATATATGGTAGTTATTGGCATTTCCTTGTAAGCAGGTTTGTTTTTCAAAAAATTGAATTCATGTCTGGTACACAGTCAGTCAATTTATCTTTGCACAGCATCTTTCTCAGGCAAGGCCCTTAACAAGGATTCTGAAAAATCAGATTTACATTAATACCCATGGAATCAGAAGCCATGAAGTGCAGGACTGAAAAAAAATCTTAAAATACAGTTTGCATAGACGTGGATGCTGATTTAGTATCTACCAGGGTTACAAAGTCTAAAGGCGTGGTTTTCCCACATGTTCTTTGTAATTTTGGATGAATATTGGTGTAATGCAGCACAAAATCAGACGGCAAAGGGCGGGGGGGGGGGAGGGAGGGAGGTTTATGAAAGCAATGGATTTTGAAAGAAGTAAGAGGACCTGGTGATTCAGTAGGTGGCACTCTTTCCTCTGAGCAGATACTGAATTAAGGTACTAGGCTTGGAGTTGGCTTCCGGTCATTGTGCTGTTGAGAGATAGCTTTCAAATGAACTACAGAACAGTTTGGTCTTAACCTCATCACCATTAAAGAATCCATGATAGTTTACACAAGAGTATGAGTGTTAATTCTAATGTCCTGCCCAAATTTTAACTCTGGTAATTAGATAATATCTTCAGTTCCTAAATATTCTCTGCAATTTCTACTGGATATGGTATCCCTCTTCATTTATGTCATGAAATGTTGCTGCACACTGTTAAACAGCTGTTATGTTTCACCCTGGGGTGGTTGCATTTTAGTTTATATACATAGGCATGTATAATCATTGAACAGCATTTGGACAATGCTACTATATAAAGACCATTATAAAAGATCCTATATAGATGATAAAATTTAATGCCCTTTTTCACACCAAAACACATTTTTAAAGCCCAGAAACAAAGGGAAAGACTTTAAGGATCTAGCTATTTATGCCATATTGGAAAATAAGTAGACAATAATAAAAGAGCAAAATATTTATAACAGAAATTATTAGCAGAAATGGGCCCAACCACAAAATGCAAAACTAATCAGAATGTTGGTCAGAGCCTGCAGTTTTTGATCAGAGCATTACAACCCCTAGGCTCAGCTGCAAAGCTTGGCAAAAAAACATGTTGCACCCTCCTGAGAGGTGGAGTTCCCAATGGAGTGATATGCCTCCATACTACCTCTTATACAGCTCTGTTCTGTAATATTTATGTCTTGGACACATCTGACTCTTTACTGTAAAAAGGACTAGAACTTGAAGTGTTGGGAACTCTCTGGCATTGGCAGTAAACTGGATTACGTGACCTACTCTTATTTCAATGGCGCTGTCATCTGAATTCCCACTAAGAACTCAAAAATTAATTCAAAAAACGCATAAAAAGGACTAATTTTCATTATTTCAGGCTTGAATAACAAGTATATTTAATCTCCTCCCAAGCGTTTCCTACACTTCTTGATTTATAGTGTACTTTAAATGATAAAGCTAAAGAACTGTTTGTGATTTACATTCCATTAACTTTTTTTTAATTCAAATGTAGGCATACAAATGTTATTCTTTCAAATAAGCGATGAGTGGTCACTGACCCTATTCTGGGTGCTGCTCTGTGATAACTCTGATAAATTTGGGAAAATTGCTAAGAGGATCTCAGGTGGAGTTTAGATTATAGTTCACTTGACACGATCAGTTAAGAGAGATCAACGACTGTTTATAGACTTTGGATTGGGAAAAAAACCCTACCACAATGGTACTGCAAAAGAATGTTAGCTCTTTTATTAATGCACTTGCAACATGTAGCTCAGATCAATTACATACTCTTTTAAATTTCAATGTCTAAAGATGACATGTTAGTGCAGCTGGCATGGCTTATAATTTATGAATTTGACATCAGAATTAATGACATAATTACGTACTGCTGTAATATACCTATACATGAAATATTAAGTTAAGCAGCATTACAAATAAGAAATATTTGTCATTTAGCACTATTACTGACAGTATGGTTTTCCTGGTTTTGGAACCCTTCTGTACTATACCTAGCGTGATAAAGGAAATACAGTAATTCCTCATTGAACACTATAGATGCGTTTCTGAAAATGTTCGTGCTAAGCGAAAACGTGCTATGCGGGGTGAGTTTTCCCATTAAAAATAATGGAAAAGGTGGGAGTTGCATTTCACGTGGTGGTGGCAAAGTCAATTTTTGTTGATGCTGGGTCGTCAACGTCAACATTAGATATCTAAAAAACCCAACAAATGTTCTGGTAGCACTTTATAGACTAACAAAACATGTAGATGGTATCATGAGCTTTCGTGGGCACAGCCCAATTGGCTGTGCCCACGAAAGATCATGATATCAGCTACATGTTTTGTTAGTCTATAAAATGCTACCAGACCATTTGTTGTTTATTTCTATACAGACTAACTCGGCTATTCCCTGAAGCATTAGATATCTAGCAACACAAGATAACTAGCAACACAAGTCGCCGCGGTTTGTTAAAACACAACGATAAACACATGAGTGAGCGGAGGAGCATTGTAACCACGTGTATTCATCCGCTCATGCGTACTAACACTGTTTTCACCAATTTACACTGCCATATGAAGTAGTCCTCCACTTGATTATTTTCGTGTTATTTCGGGGACGGTCGTGTTATTCAAAAAATGTTTCCCCCAAAAATCGTGCTATTGTGAAAACGTGTTAAGTGGGCACATGTTAAATGAGTAATTACTGTATAACATCATCAGGCTACAACAGCCTCCTGCACAGCGAATATCAAATAACCACAATGATTTCCTGTAGAGAATGGGAGGAAGAGAGAGTGGATATGAGACCCACAAAAAAGACATGGTCAGTCTGCCAAAACACAGGACATGATCCACATGACCAAGATTCATTTAGCCCAAAATGCAGAATGAAAAGTTCAGAGTCTGCCATGTATTACTCTCCTGTTTAAAAAATGTCATTACCCAATAAAGGATAAACAGTATCATGAAACTCAGGTGACCGAGCACAATCCCACAACATGAATCGAAATATTCAAAGCAAATAGTTTGTGAACAACTGAGAGGTCAAAATGACTTTTCAGAACCACGTGATGAAACTCCAATACTTTTCCAGAAACAAGCAATTTACTAATCAAAAAGATGCATTATAAAAAAAATTAAATTCATAGTTAACATTATTCGTCACTAAAAGTTTGACCACCTGTATACAGGAGTAGCTTGCACTGGGCTACCCACAAGTGTACTCTAGTCCTACAAGACATGATGACACCAAGATGACAGGGGTTGCAACCATTTTGAAAGACAGGATTAATATTCAAAATGAATTTTGTAAATTAGAGAATTGGTCTCAAATCAATAATATGGAATTCAATAAAGATAAGTGCAAAGTACTAAACTTAAGAAACAGAAAACAAATGCACAGCTACAAAAAGTAGAATAACTGGCTAGGTGGTAGTACAACTGAAAAGGGTTTGGATGTTCTAACCTGTCACAAATTGAATTTGAGTCCACAAGCCACCGCAATTTCAAAAAAGGCTAATATCGTTCTGGGAGGTATTACCAGGAGTGTTGTATGTAAGACAGTGAAGGTAATTGTCCCTCCCTACTCAGCATTGGCAAAACCTCAGCTGGAGTACTTTGTCCAGTTCTAAGAGCCACACTTTAGGAGAGATGATGACAAATAAGAGAAAGTCCAGAGGAAAACAGGAAAGGCTTAAAAACAGGGCATGTTTAGTCTTCAGAAAACAAGACTGAAGGAGGACCTGATAAGTCTTCAAGTATATTACGAGGTGTTCTAAAGAAGACTTTGATTAACTGTCCTTTGTACCCATAACAAGTAGGACAAGATTTAATCAGCTTAATCTGCAGTGATGGAGATTTGGGTTAGATATTAGGAAAAGCTTCCTAACTAAATGGATAGTTATGCTCCGGAACAGGCTTTCAAGAAATCTCCATTATAATAGGTTTTAAAGATCAGGATGGAAAAACACCTGTTAGGGATGGTCTATATTATTTGGTCCTACTTCAGCACAGAGCTCTGGACTTGATGACTTCTCTAGATCCCTTTCAGGCCCACATTTATATGATTCTATGCTGGGTCTCAGGATTCCTACTTTATTTCCACCCAAACAAAGCCCTTTTATGGCCCAGTTCAAAGTCCACTGAAATCAATGGGACTCTATTCATTAACTTCAATGGGTTTTGGTTCAGGCTTGTATCTGGGCTGAGTTACTTTTTAACAATAGGAGGACCTACAGATAGAACCAGTAAATTTGACATGTGGTATTTTTTCGCAACACTTTTCACCTCTTTTCTTGCCTTAGACAGCTTGGGTGGCTTTTTTTCTGACCACTTTTCACTCCTCTTTAGTTACCTTCCACAAGGGTGGTTCTGTATTATTTCAAAAGCATCCTATACCAGCTCTTCAGATTGGTTTCATCCACTTGTAGTGAATTATGTATTGTTGATTCTAATTCCACATAAGCATTTTTTAACAAGATCCACAAAAAAGACATAGGTTTTGGTGACATTATGAACTAGCTCCTGTGATGCATAGTTAATGGGTGTGTCCTGGGGTTCTCAGGATTCTCTCCAATCTGCTTTGGTACAGTTTTAGCAGAGGATGGGGAAACCACAGTAAGTCCAACAATATAAAAAAATAGACCCAAAGTTATTGACTTTCCATCAGAACTAGGATCAGAGACATCTTCTGGCACAATCCTCAGAGTACCTCAGTTCTGATGAATATAGAAAAGAAGAAAAAATACCATTTATAATTTGTGTTTTTAACTAACAAAATGAGAAAGTGGTTCTTGGTTTATGCCTATTATACTCTGTGATGAACAGTTTACAAAATACAACTTATGACAAAAGCTTTGTAATCATAAGCATCATATTACATCTTTTGCAGCATAAGATACTCATAACAAACTCCAGGATTGACTTGCATGACCTAAAAAGATCAAGATGGGTTCCCCGATGTGAAAGAGGGGCTCCATTGAAGTCAGTAACTGAAATCCCATTTACTTGAATGGGCCTATACTTCCTGTGTTTTGGAGTCATCAGTTCTCAGACTGTGATTTGCAAAAAGTGTGGGGTCATGGGGTTTTGGCTTTTCTCCTGGTTTTCAGCAGCAAAACTTGATTAAATACAGCTAAAACTACATTAACTACTTTCCAGCTACTCCTTTGTCATATTAGCAAGTGGTTTGGTTACTTGAAGTATGTTGTGCAGCTGCCAATGGTAGGAGAAGCACTTTTTGAGATATTCTATCTAGAAAGACAGACACATTATGAAAAAGTTTGAAAGTAACTTCTTAACAATAGGTTTAGTGAAATTATGAATTTGACATCATAAGCAACAAAACATATGAAACAATTCTGGCTGCTTTGTTAAAGATAACAGCAATTCCTCTGGCTGAATAACTTATGCCGCTAAATTCTTTAATACAAATTCAAATAATTTTCGGGTTGACTGTCAGGAAAAACATCACAGTTTTAGCAGCACCGCCAGTAAAATAGTAGGACAGTTTTTAAAAGGAGCCTTATTCTTAATTTGTTGTTCAATCTGCACTTAAAGGTTTAGCGAGCACTAAACATTTGTGCTAGTGGCTACGTTGATAGAAATAACAAATGAGCCTGCTACGGCTCTATTTGATTTCTTTAATAAAAATAACAAGGTCTGCCATATTATTATATGTACTGGGATTGTGAATGGCTTATTACTATTAATAAATTATTCATTTGCCAGAAATTATGGATTTTGCTCCTTTTGACCTAATGAATAGTATAGAGTGTTATCACTTATACTTTATATTGAACCACAGTACTGCATAATGTTACTTCAGTCCATTCTGAAATGAGTCAAAATTGTCATATTCTTTTTGTTAGAGCAATGATCAAATATTGACATTTCTTCAGTTCATACAAATGGATACAACCTTCTTACATGCAACTTGGTCAATATATCCTGATGTTCACATTAGGGATTTGGAAATCAATGTAGTTTTCCTGTTATTCTTTTATGATTAAATCAATTGAAGTTATTTACTCATAGCAGAAAATACGGGTGATTGCCAGCCCTAAGGCTTGGTGAATTGCTTTCTCACTACTGCTGCCCGCTAATGAGAAGGCACAGGTTCTCTTAAGGGATTGACTAAACTTGATCATATATAGCAGCAATCTGAGATGAATTTAATTGTTTATTATTAAGGGCTATCAATGTTTCCTGGCAATGCCCATCTTTATCATTTGCCATTGCATTAACATTGACAAAGCAGGGCAATACTGAAACTCAGCAGTGTAACAAAATAACAGACACCAAGCAAGTCAGCTAGAAACAGTATTCTTCTGTGGTTAGGTAGAAAGACTTCTGTGGTTAGGTAGAAAGACCTATTAAAGACAATGGAATTATCAATTCCATTGGTGGGCAATCAAGACTTGTGGGGACACTTTTGCTAAGATTTGGAGCCATTTAGAAAAAGTAGACCATGTAAATAGATTTATATTAAAACTTCTTGTCCTGGGAGCTTAATTTGACATAATAAATGTGGTGGGCAGGCTATGGTGTTAGAGAAGGGAATAAAATACCACTTTGCTTACCATATTGCTCTTGTTTATGTAGGCATATAGTCATGTGTTGCACTGCAAAGTTTGCATTGGTAGAATGAAATATTTACAGGTTATCTTCCCCATCACCACCCTTACACCTGTTTTTTATAAGGATGTACAAAATTTCCATATTTTTTCAGATGAATTCATGCTTCATTCATGAATAGTGTAGCACTTCAGTCTATTTGAATAACCTGAAGATGTAGAAAGTGACATGAAACAGAACATTCACTCAGACAGTGCAGGATCAATCAGTTTTTGATCCTTAAATGAGGGAATGCCATGATCTCATGCTGTCCAGCTAAAGAACAAAGTATGGAGGAATACATCCTTCTTCTACACTACCCTCCACTTCAAGTGAGTGACAAGAAAATGATAGAATGGAAGGGGTTAAGCTAGCCCATCTCCCAGAAGAATATATATTTTTCATCACCAGTATATGTGCTACTGGGGGCATGAGGCCCACTATTATTTAAAAATGTCATTGGCTGAGGTGAGGTGGAAAGATTGTGTGTGAAAGAAAATCCCAATTTGGGCCCTGATTCAGGAATCACATACTTAACTTAAGCAGGTGTTTAAGTCCTCTGGACTTCCATGAGAATGTGCTTGAGTGCTTTTTTGAATATAGGTTCTTTCCTGCCTGAAAACTGTAGATAGAATACTCTTTCCCCTGCCTTCATTGTACTTTCCCAACTTGCTGTGTGAATATCTCTTCCTCTGGAAGAAAAAAAGGAGTAGGAAAAGGAGAGAAGACTTCATAAACTACATGCACAACTAGCTTCTCTCTCTCACATTAAAACCAATGAGTCAAAATCAACTACAATGACTTCTCATCTGGAATAACACTACTGACTTCCATTAAATCACTTCATCAATGTAAAAGTAGACTTTTGATTAGAGGGTTTAAAGTATGGTAACAAATTAACAGAGCTTCTAATCATCTCAACCAGTCTTTCCCATTTTCCAGAGAGACCCTCAAACTCTGAGACTCCATACACCTCTGAAAATATGTTAGGGCAGTGTTTCTCCAGGAGCCATCTGTGGACTGGCAACCAGTCCCAGAGACCTCTCTGGCATAGTTTAGGAAGGCAGCAAGCTGGTCCCTGGTATCAAAAAGGATGACAAACTCTGTGCTAGAGGATTTGGAGTCCTGACCACTTGAGCTGTATGTTTTTATCTGGTTTTGGTTTACAGGTATTGTACAGTAAACCACTAAGATGTCACACTGAAAATTCATCCCCAAATAATGCTATTTGCATACAGATGTACATTTTATTATTTTATGCAAATTTGGACAAATTGTCAGGGTACATTAGGATCTAAACACTCAGCCAATTTGGTTTTCAGAAATTTCTACTCTCTCTATTTATATTTTCAATTGTATTGTATTTTGACTGTTTATGCAACACCTCAAGTCCTGAGTGCTTTGGAGAGTGGAAAGAAAGCACTTTAAAAATTATCAGTTGTTACTGTGAGTGCTATAAATCATCTGCTGAATTTCAGGATTTTTTTTACATCCTCAAAGATAACCAAATGAAGAACCCCCTCCAAAAAAGCCAGATACTTCTGGACTGAGATCATATTTGCCAAGTTTTAGTCAAGAGAGATTTTATGGCTTAGTTTATTCTTAAACTAAGGATGTGTAATGGAAGCATTGACAGACCCTTAATTATATTGATAAGACTGAGTGCTGCTATAATAAAAGTTAGGAGCCAATTCATAAAAACATACCAAATACTCAACACACACAGCTAAATGAGAACATTTGCAATGGCAAACTTTCCAAGGCAGCAATGTATTCAGATTTTGCTTGAGAAATTGGGGTAGTTCATTTCTGTTCTTCAGAAGCCTAAGTTTCAGAACCTGAGCCCATCAACTAAAAAAGAAACAAAGTCAAGAGCCTTTGATTCGACAAAAGCACTGCAGCTGAGATTTTACAAGGCAGCAATTGGAACCTTATTTTTATGGGAAGTGGGCATCGAAATCTTTTAGGAGGCTTTGACAATGTCAGCCAGGAACTTCAAGACAAAAAAAGTGCAAGTGGGAAACATAAAACTATGCATAGATTAGAAGCCCAAATTCAACAGGGTCTCAAATTAACAGCAGGGTCTGAAAGTCAATACCAGAATGAATTTTGACACTAGAGGAATGACTTCAGAATGAGCATGTTATGACCTGAACATTTAGAACCAGCAACAATGACTGACTGGCAGTAGTACTTTGAACGAAGTGAATATAAGAGAGGTTGCCAGGGGACTAATTAGAAACAAATTGAAATAAGTTGGCTTGGAGGTACTACAGGTATATGCAAATGTCAAATATCTGAAGGTAAAAGGGGCACATTCAACCAATCTTTTAGTGACAAGATCACTTTGTAACATTAAAGACTTTGAGCCAATTTCTACTCTTAGTTGCACCATTGTAAATCTGGCATAACTTCACCAGCATAAGTGGGGGCAGAATTTGTCCCAGGGTTTCTTAAATGTCAGGCACTCATTTACTCTGATTCTGAAATAGGGGATGTCTGCAAACTTATTTACCACAAGTGACTCCTTAATTCATTCCCCCTCACCTTCTTTGAGATGAACTAGTCTGCTGCTTACATGTGGTCAAACAGTGACTTTTCCTTCAAACATATTCACAGCCATTCATAAATGACAAGAAAGGGCAGTTTGTCCCTCTTCCAGAATTGTCACCACTCCCCTCCACCAATGTCCTACTTCTTCACCAACCTGTACCGGTCCAGGAATTCCACAATCATTTTCAAACATTCCTCAAACCACCATCTTGAGACACATGCCCATCAAACTCTAGAGGACAGGTCTCTCTAGGTAAACAATCTGCTGAATGAATATATTTATTACTCATTATAAAAAATTATGTTTTGCATATAAGAAATTCAGTTAAATATATTTATGACACCTACTAAATTCTAAACATACTTTTTCATGGTATATGAATGGCAGCCTCCTTGGAAAGAGTAGGAAATGTTCATGTTATGCGACTGCAAGTTCAATTTGCTAATAAAGACTATACCTTGCCCTGAAGGTTTTTTCCAGCTGCAGCCCCTGAAGCACAAATGTCGAGCATGTATCACACAGAACTGTCAGTTACTACTGGAGCCAGAAAATTGTTGTTTCAAATGTTACAGTACAGGAAAATCGCCTCTCTGCACTTGCTGCCAAAAAAATGACAGCTTAATTTATGCCATGCTGAAGCTACATTACAGAGCCATTCAGCTTGGCAGTCAAGTACACTCCACGCTCACATCTTCCCCCTGTGCAAATGCACTGCGAAGAAATACACAGGGACTGTAATAAGGACAATTGGCTTTAGTGTTTTCCATGTCAGTGGAACTAAATACAGGTGAAACAGTATCAGCGATAAATAACATCATCCAGACTTCATATGCAAAATACAATTCAGCATGTGGATTCACGAATAATCAGTGAGGATGGCTGACAGAATTGTTATGCATGAAGTGGATTATGGAGAGGTTTGCTTATGTCAAACTCCTGGGTTTTATGTTGAGGGGAGGTGCTGAGGTATTACCCATGCCTTTGAAAATTATGTCAGTATCCTTGGTTCAGACCTTCAAAACTTGGCAATGTTTACACTTTCTGAAATTAAAAATCTGGCAGTATAAAAGCACAGCCCAGTGTCGATATCTGTCATCAAGGTTTTCAGCAAGACATTAAAGATGCACACAATATTACTTAAAAATAAACAGCCAGCCGACCAAACCCCATCAAAATATTATCCTGAGGAATCCTACATTGTTTTTGTATTTTAAGGCCAAAGCTCAATCCATTTAACACTGAAACAATGATCAGCCACATATTTTGGTACCATGTTAATAGAATGAATGGAGATCATGATGTGGGGCGCTTTTGCTTAGCTGAGTCATATTAATCCCAATCCCATCATAATTATTTTCAGAAAGATTATCAGATTTTAAAGACTCAGATAAATTAAGAACTCCAATTTCCTTTGCAACCTCAAGATGACCAAAAATTTACTTCAGTTTCTCCTTCCTTTTCCTAATGCCACATCATTCCTTTTGTATATTCCTTTTGTACTAGCCACAACATTAATACTCAGCATTTATCTTTAAAATGTTTTGCAAACAACTGGCTGACTTTCATACCTCTGTGAAACATGTAATAATAAAACAAAAGGCTTCATAAAATACATCAAATGCAATTGCAGCCTTTTTAAAAGGATTAGAACTCTTCTGTCTAATCTATTTTAGGTTTTGCCATGATGCCTATCTCCAGAGTAAGTAGTACTATGCTCTAGACAAAGATAAATGATTTGTAAAATGTGTATAGTCCTGAATACTAGCTAGACCATGCTTGGAAGTTCTGTATATTAGTAAATAACTGCAGAATTCATCAGCAGGTGATGCTTAAAATGAAGTGATGCATGGGGCTGATATGAATTCACAGGCTTTACTTTGCCAGGGTTTGTGTCCATATTTCCTTTGCTTTGATAGTTATGGTTCACCCCCCCCCCCCACCTTTTCAGAGTTTATGTTTTAACTGGCTCAATGGTCATAACGAAAAAACTCTTGTGTCATGTGAAATTGTGCAAAACTACTAATATTACACAATTTTGATGCTAGCTCATAAACCCGGTACAGGTTCACCCAATAGTATCAATTCATAGCAAGTCCTTTAGCAAAGGTAGGTTAACTTGCCCATCTCGAGTGGGACATCAAACTGAAATGAAGTCAGGCTTGCTTCCCTTTTAATTGTAAGTATTTAGCACAACTTTAGTATTATCCAAGAATCTCCCGTAAGATAACTGAAGGCAGACTCTGCTCAGACTTGCACTGTATGCAATCTCCTAGAGTTTTCTTTCCATAAGAAATAGATTCCCAAACTACAAAGAGTAGTGCCAGGTTCTTTTTATTTTGAAAGAAATGTTGGCATTGAGTTTCTCCAAGATGATTAACCATCCTCCAGTTCTAACATCAGCTTGGCAAAAACTAACCTTGGTTTATTTACTCATCTCAGCCTGTACAACTTTTCTGTAGTTTAACTTTCAAAATTTTGAATCTTTTTATCAAATAGGGTCAGAAGATGGCAATGCACTAAGGGAAAAATGAGTATCACAAAGGCAAAAAATGCTTTTTGTGTATTCTAGTCTACGTGTAGGGAAAGCTCATTGGAGTAATTAGAGCACGAAGCTGGGGTGTCCTTAATCCCCTTTGGACTTAATTTACCCATGTGTAAACGGGAGAAAATTGCCTACCTTACAAGGCTGTTGTAAGGATTGGCTGATGACTCTTAGTACAGCACTTGAAAATAATTATGATTTATTGTACAGTGCCACAGATGTTTGTAGCTCTTTATAGGCAAGACAGCCTGTACCTCCATGACCATCCACTTTTTAGTTGAAAGATCAAATGCTATTTCATAACTGTGTGCCACAAGGTTTCTTGCACTTTCCTGTGAAGTATCTGGCTCTGGTCATGGAAAGAGACAGGATCTTAGATTCAATGCACCCTGGTTTGATCCACAATGGCTATTCCTGCTCCCACTAGGCAAAGTATTATTTAGCCACAATGAAATCCTATGAGTAGCTTGATTTTACATTGATCTCTTGTAAGACCAAACTAGTTCCACACACAGCTCTAAGCCCTAGGGTATGTCTAGACTACAGGGTTTTGTCGACAAAAGTGGACTTTCGTCAACAAAACTATACCTGCGTCTACACTGCCACTGAGTTCTGTCGACATAACTTCGACAGAACTCAGCAGTTTTGTTGACATCTGTAAACCTCATTCTATGAGGAATAACACGTTTTGTCGACAAAGTTCTGTCGACAGAAGGCATTATTGCATCTACACTGTCTTGCTTTGTCGCATCTACACTGCATCTACGTTATTGCATCTACACTGTCATGCAGAGCGGCTTGCTTTGTTGACAGAACTGGATGTAGTCTAAATGCTCTTTGTCGACAGAAGCTTTGTCACAGATACTGTTGACAAAACTTCTGTTGACAAAAGCCTGTAGTCTAGACCTACCCCTGCTGTTATCAACCAAAACATAGTTATGCGTTAGATAGCTACAAAAATTAATTAAATAAAGTCACTGTAGCTATGGAAGCAACAAGTTGTTGACGTGTCAGGCCTACATAAGTACAATTCCATGCTAGATAGTAGAAAAGTTGTGATGTCCTCTAGGTGCCCCAATTAGCTTGTTTCTCCCCATTCTTCCTTCTTTACCTCTTTAAAAATGCCCATCCTTCAGACCCTCTATAGTTTTTCAATATTTTAAAATGAAAATAAAAAGGAAAATGTACCCTGAAAAGGGGCAGTAGGATGGCCATAAAACAGGGTTACTCTTGACTGAAGCAAATTGAATTACTTGGGTTATCTATTAGTCCTCTTGACTATTTGCAAATTGTTCATGAATCATTTAGATTTTGGTATATTTGTTACTTGCAAATATTTGCCAAATAGCTTATATGAAGAATTTTCAGCCTCAGAGGTGTTTGTGAACTGTTGACTTCCTACTGACGATGTGTTATTGATCACATATGTTCTTGTTTCCTCTTACAAACTGGATGACTGAAGCTTTTTTTAGAACAGATGAATAAGGAATGGTGAATAGTAAATAACTGATTTTCAGAAGAATAAATATTGAGCTCATATTTAGGGTAATTCATAGAGTTCATGAACATTTTCATCATTTCAACCAGAAGTCATCCAGATAACAATGAGCAGAGAATAATATGACTCCACCAAAGACAATTTACTGTTTTTAGCAATTCAACCAGCTCTGTCCAGTTTGCAGTTTTATAAAAAGTGTGCTCCTCACAAAGAATCTCACTCCAATCACATCAGAGACTATCACTTCACAGAGCTGTAGTCACCAAATATTCCATGAGTGGTAGCCATAGGATTGCTGTGCAGAAGACTTTTGATCGTTTGTGCCACATATGTGAACAAAAATTATATGTAATTCAAGTCCTAATCCATTGAATTGGAATTTAGCTACTGACTTCAATGAACCAGGATTTCACCCCATATGCTCTGCATATTGGATTAAAGTGAGATCATATATTCATTCAAATGACCTAATATGAAAATTAACCCATTCAGATATTATAACCTATTCCCATACATACCATGTCAATAGAAGAAACACCCACATCCTTCCTTCATGTTTAGTATGTGTGTTATATCAAATTAAGGTGTGTTCTAGCCTCTGCAGAAATATTATTGATTACAAGGCAATATATTGCAGTACAGAAATGATTTTAACAGTTAATGCTTTCATTTCATGACAGTACAATCAGCTATTGCTTTAATTTCATATCCAGTGTATTCATTTGAGGACTGGAACCCGCTTTCAAGTGAATATAAACATTCAAAACAAGCACAAAGATAGATAGTATTTGTGAATACAATATTGCCAACAATGATAAAATAAACATACCCATGAATATAATTTATTGAAACAGAAATACAACATGGCTGTGTCTAGACTGGCATGATTTAGCACAAATACTTTTAATGGAAAAGTTTTTCCATTAAAAGTAGTTGCACAAAAGAGCGTCTAGACTGGCACGGATGCATTTGCGCAAAAGACATCTTTTGCGCAAAAGCATCCGTGCCCAGTATAGTCGCGCTTTTGCGCAAGAAAGCTCCGATGTATTCTTGAGCAAGAGGGCTTATCCCTGAGCGGGAGAGTCAAAGTATTTGCTCAAGAAGCACTGATTTCTTACAGTAGAACGTCAGTGCTCTTGCGCAAATTCAAGCGGCCAGTGTAGACAGGCGGCAAGTTTTTGCGCAAAAGCAGCTGCTTTTGTGCAAAATCTTGCCAGTCTAGACGCACCCCATGTGTGCACTATAGTATGGGTTTTTAAGGACAAATATAACTGAGTATCTATGTTGCTGAGCATCTTAAAGATCTCCAGCTTTCTCACCAAACAAAATAGTTAAAGCTCCTCCCTGCACAGGGAAACTTTATGTTTATATTCAATTTTGCAAGAAATATTATTAGAAGTCTTCACTACAGAATCAAGACTTAATACCATTGCATCCCAGCCTGTCTGGCTATAGAATTCAGCCTGCACTTTTCACTTCTTATATAGTAGGGAGGATACTATGACATGTACGTGCCTCTCCCTTCAATAGTGCATAAAACTGAGACATTTGTTCCACTAGTGACATACAAACCATAAACACCAGTTGTTAGCTGAACGGACAAGTTGCATCTTAGCTTTATTTGACAATGTTCCAATTAGATCAGCATAGTCCAAACCCTCCTTTTAACACACAGTATTTTGGTCTTGCAAGCAAATTTGGCCATTGGCCATCTCTCCTGTTACTGATGATGAGTCTGAGAACTGCATATACAAATGATTTAATTACATATTTAAATGATTTAATTGCAGATTAGACAAATCTAATGCGGATGTACCCAATCATATAATTATTCAAAAGATAATGATTTTTGTAGCCATTTGTCAAAGATGTTGCATATTTAGTTCACATTTTGGGGAGATTTTTAAGTCAGTTCTCTAGCAACTTACATGGAAACTAACTGTACTTTTTGCTAGCATGCTTTCTTTTCTATTTAGCTCTTCTTTACTGAATGAAGTACATGGATGAGTTTTAGTTGAGTGGGCATTATTAAATATCAAGAAGCAAAAGCTTGTTTTTGTCACCCTCAAAAAGCAGCATTAAACCAAACAGTGGGTTTTTTTATTCACAGAATCCAATTTTGGAGAACTCACCCTGGCCTTAAGTTGGGGCATGCTTGTTGAGGGTGCATGAAAGATCCATGCAGCTTAGCTTGGCCAATGGTGCCTATCTGTTTCGCTGAGCTATTATACCATTGACAAGGAACATGAAGACTATTACAGATCAGGCTAGCTGACTGGGGTGCAGCCAAAACAGCTTTAAATCTGTTCAGGGGAGCAGATGGCTAGAAACATTTGTCACACACTTCTGATGTTTTTGTTGCGATTGAATGTTTGCTCACTGCTACATCTATGTCCACCGGCTATTTTTTCTTCCTTTCCTATCACATAGTTTCATTAATCTAACTTTATTTTTCTTTTCTATCATTCAATAAAAACTTCTAAGCTGTGCTTGCCAGGTAGAAAGTAGACCTGGAGGGTTAATTACTTGGCAGTCAGGGTACAGCATTTAACCTTGTAACAGTTGGGTGCCAGAACCTATGCTTTCGCTCTTGGAACAGGAATCACTTGAGTTTTGTGTTATTAATCAAACACAAATGCTTGTCAATTTGGTCTAGTGCAAATTTCTATGGGCTCATTGTAGGGAGAATCCCTAGCTGAAGTGAAGCCATCACTATGGTTCTATCGCCCCCCGCTTATCAGGCATCACATAAGAGGCGTGGCCACAGGAAAGAGGATGTGATTGAAGCATCTCTATATTCTTGCTATTTTGGGCTGGCAAAACATCCCTTTAGGGCAATAGGCAAAAAGAAGTAAGTCAGAACAAGCCTAACTTAAGTCAGGAACCAAATTAGCTCCAACACACTACAAAGCTTAGTCATCTTCCTTTCCACCTCACTTGGGTCTACCACATAGCACAGAATTGGGCCTACATTTTTTCATCTTTACTCTCTGTGTATTCGGGGAGTGGGTGTTGAGGAGGGTGTCATAATTTCGTCTTTTCCATGCCACATTTTCCTTCTTTTCTCTCAACTGAAACAATGACTACAACATTGAAAATCAGTGATCAGGAGGCATCAGTCACGTTTTTATTTTCAATTAGCCCAAGTAAATGTGCATATGTTTATTTTATCAAATGAAACATATGGTAGTTTTATGTTAAAATACCAGTTATAAACCTAAAAACTGGTTTCCAGTTTTAAAGACTGTTTCCTGCATCAGCAGGTGCAAAAGACAATATATAAGCTCATCTGCAGGGCTACTTTTGGAATAAAATGACATCTGGTGAACTAAGGCACCATTGTCCCCGTATGTTACAGAATGGCATATATGCATTGCAAAATGGCTTATTTGATTGTCTTAATTGCATATCTCGTTCTTTAAAATGCTTTGCTTTCATAGTTGTGACAAAACATATTTTAAGCTGCCAAGTTATACTAAAATCAAAATTGCAATATCTCCAGTGGAAGAATTTTCTGGCAATCATAACTATTTTTTTTCATTAGGAAAAGGTTCTATACACAAAATCAGAGAAAATGCTACTTTAAAAATGAAAACAGCATAAACCTCCTGGTATTAAGAGCTTGGATTTAATTCACATTTGAAAATATTTTAACAGTTTATATTTGGATACAACTTTTTTCTGTTTTGATTTGAGATTCACAAAGGGAGATGGGGGAGAAAAGCATCTAAATATAAGAAATGTTGATTTTTTTCCCCTTCAAAACTGAAGTATTTTACAATAAACAAAGAGTTAAATTTCTAGTTGCTAAGAGACCTGTATCAAAACAACTACCTTTTCCAGCATAAGCTATGCTTAACTCATTGTGGTCTCTGGTTCCCTACAGTATGATACTGACATGGAGCAAAGAAAAAAAATCTCCAATATGTAAACACTGGTAAAGACAATTAAAGACTTTAATGTACATATTTATTTGATTTCAAGTTACAGTTGGAATGCTACTGAAGCTTCCTTGTTATTCTTTCTAAGCAAAACAAAAGCAGGGACATGTCAAAGTACATAAGATCACAGTAAGGTGTTTCTATTTAAGCAGTAAGACAAGTGTCTCTGACATGTGACCTTTTAAAAACAAAAAGGACCATTTCAAGCAATATCTTTAAGTAGTGCGTGCTCTGTATTGACTGACTCTCATACTGATGGGGTTTTTGATTCTCCATATAAAAGAGTGTCTTGGGTTAGCGCATTGCAGGCTGGAGCCCTGCTGACCCCTGCACTGCCGCTAGTAGGGCCCTGGGCTGGAACACAGTGGAGTGGGCAGGCCTGCGTCCCCCCTGCCACCCACCTACCGGGTGGCAGTCTCCCTCTCTCTGCCACTGCAGGTGAGCTGCCTGCACTCCTCTTGAAAAAGGAGACAGACTACGGCTACGCCTTGCCTGTGTTTGTTTGCAGCCCTGCCTGGAACAGGCCTGGGCCACGGAACTACTGTTTACCCCTATTGTTTGCTGCCCCACCCTGAACTAGGGCCAGGGCTCCTGAACTAACTGTGTACTGTTCGCTGCCCTGTCCTGAACCAGGGCCAAGAGCTTGAACTGTATTTGTTTATTGCCCTACCCTGACCTAGGACCAGGGTCTCTGAAATAACTGCATTTTGTTGGCTGTCCTGCCCTGAACCAGAGGCGGGATCCAAAACTAAGGGTATGTCTACATTGCATTCCTCTTTCGAGAGACGAATGCAAATGCAGCCAATCGAAATTGTGAATGAAGCACGGATTTGAATTTCCCATACTTCATTTGCATAATGGCATTGGGCCACTTTTTCGAAATACCCTATTTCAAAGAAAAAACCGCTGTGTAGATGGGGTTATTTCGAAAACAAACCCTTCTTTCAAAATAACCCTTACTCCTTATAAAATGAGGTTTAAGAGTTATTTCGAAAGAAGGGTTTGTTTTCGAAATAACCCTGTCTACACAGCGGGTTGTTTTTCAAAATAGGGTATTTCAAAAAAGCAGCCGGACGCCGTTATGCAAATGAAGCATGGGAAATTCAAATCCACACTTCATTTGCAATTTCGTTCAGCTGCATTTGTATTCCTCTCTCGAAAGAGGAATGCAATGTAGACATACCCTTTCTGTGTTTGTTGCTGCCCCACCCTAACCTAGGGCTAGGGCTCCTTACTGTGCTTGTGTGCTGCCCCACCTGAAACAAGGCCTGAACTACTGAATTCCTGGACTAACTGGGTTTATTTACTGCCTTGCTCTGACCTAGGGCCAGGGCTCTCTGTACTGACTGTGTTTATTTGCTGCCCCGCCCTGATCCACCTGTGTTTGTTTGCCTGTTGCCCGCCAAGAAGCAAGGCCAGGTTCCAAACTGTGTGCCTGTTGCCCACCCTGAACCAAGGCCAACTTCTGAACTGTCTGCCTCTCACTCCACCCTGAAGGAAGGCCGGGGTTACTGGACTACTGATTGGCCTCACTTTGTTGTCACTGCCCAAGAACCGGGCCTGGACCATTGTCCTGGGGGTTTGTTTTAGTCCCTGCTGTAGTGTGGTGGAGTGGCCACCCACTGACCTGGAGGCAAAGGAGCCCCTCTGGGAGGCCTAACCGGCTACAAGGAGTCAAAGTCCTCCAGCTCATCTGAAGAAGTGAGCTGTGCCCACGAAAGCTCATGATACCATCTACATGTTTTGTTAGTCTATAAAGTGCTACCAGACCATTTGTTGTTTTTTAAGTTTATCCTGTACAGACTAACTCGGCTACCCCTCTGAAGTATTTTGACACTATTTCAAAATAACTGCCTGCTATGTAGAGGCGGACTAAGTTATTTTGGAACAGCACTAGTTATTTCGAAATAGTGCTGCAGTGTAGACGTACCCTTAGCAAAGGAACAGAATGAATTCTTCTCCCTATGTCAGATGCCTGGTCCCTTGGTTTTCAGCTGGAAATGATTTTCAAAGAGAAACAAACTATGAAAAGGAAGGACAGACACCTCAAGAGATCTCTCCTCTCTCTCCTTTTCTCACTCATTGCAACTCAGAAAAAACAAGAATCAGCCCTTGGACTCTAATGTGGGGTCCTAATCTGAAGAGTATGGTCAATATGCTATCATAGGCTTATATAGTTTGAAATTAGGCACTAGAAAGCATTTTATCTTTATTTTTCTTGTAACCATTTCTGGCTCTTATGCCTCATAAATTTTGAGTGAATACAAGCAATCTATTTGTAGTAAATGAACTTGCTTTATTGATCTATCTGATCCAGTGTGGTTATGTTGAAATGCCTATGTATATCCATTTAAGGGGGCAAGCAGTGTACATATTATTCCATTAAAAGGAATAATGAACTTAATATATTTTGACCATGCAGGCGAGAACTGGGCAGAACAGGACATACATTTCTGGGGGGAAATCAGGGACTGGCAATATGATGGGGTCACTCTGAAGAAAAGTAACCAAGGCTGGTAAAAGCCAGCGTGTAACCCAAGTGCACCTGGCAGGTTGCTGTTCACACAGTCCCCCAGGGTGCAGCCTGCATGCTGGAAAGCTGTTTGAGAGAGAGCCAGGTAGGAGCCTCTTCAGCAAGGCACTGTGAAGCACCTAATGTTGCAGGGCAAGGATGACACCCCCGGTTGTCTGAAATGCACACTGGGATGTCACAGTGAGAGAGAGAGAGAGAGAAACAAGTCTTTTGCCAGAAGTTCTGGCAAGAACAGTTGATTGTGACCAAAATGGTAAAAATTATGTTACTGTAAATGTGAGTTATTGGATGTCATAGAAAAGCTAAGTGAGCAATGGGTTTCTCAGTTAGTTGATAATTTTGAGAAGTTGGGAAAAAAATTAGTTCATGTCAAACATTTTTTCTAATTTTTCAAAATTGCCAATTAATTGAAAAATAATGTGGATTTCAACGATTTTTTTAAAGTTTTTGAATTTTCTGAAATAAAGAGTTTGATGTTCATATGAATTTGTGAAAAGTTTTGGTGTTGCCAAATCGGTATCCCCCCCCCCCCAAAAAAAAAGTTTTGGATGAAAGTATTCCCCCAGTTTTTGTTATTACCAATACAGGCCACCTTCTGAGCATGTATGAAGATCGTCCGCGACCGTCTGTTGGAGGTTTAGTCAAAGCCCTGGAATCAGAGATTTCTTGCAAGAGTTATAAGAAAATGTTGATCCCTGAATTAAGAACTTTAGCTTTTCTGATATAACTTCTGCCTCTAGAAGATAGTGCTGTATATAAGGGGACATGTTAAAAGTACAGTATTGATCTATCACCATTTTCTAGGATGGTATTTTATTCTCTATTGCCATAGGTGATGACTTCTCAGATTAACACCAGAAGTATGACTATGTTATCTATTATTCAGAGAAGACAGAGTTAACAAATTGCTTGCTATATACACGCCTCTAGTTGCAGTATGTTACCAAAAACTGGCTCAGTCTTACTGAAAGACAAATTTAAGTGGTCTAAATGTATTACAAGAAATAAGGCCAAAACAAATCACTCTGAGGCTCAGCAGCCTACAGTGAATAGCCCAACAGAATAAATTGCTAGGATGTTCTTAAACATTAGTCAAAGTTAGCATTTTGTTCCTAATGCTCATATCACTGTTTGCAGCAAATAAAGTCTATTATACCAAACTGAAAAATTAGATGAGTTCTGCATTCACAGGTGGCGGATTATCAAACTATGCCAGTCACAAGACTGTTCCATGCATGCCACTGAGTTCCACCACATTTCTGAGTATGGGTAAAGGGGCAGGACAAAGCTCCTATTTACACAGACTAGTCCAAAAAAGCTCATGTGGTTCAGTCCTTCATTATGATCCAATTTTTCCTCTCACTTATACCAGTGTAAACTCAGCTAATCTGGTGGAGTTACAATGGATTACACTGGCATACCTGAAATCACAGTGTAGCCATATTTCTGCAGTTTACAAAAGGAATCAGGGGTTTAGAGGAAAGCCTTTTCATTAAGCCCTACTGCCACCCCGCTCTAACTGGACAGGCCACCACTGGAAATATTTACGAGGAGAAAACACTTTATAAAAAAGAGCAGATGCTAAATATTTCAGATATTTGTTAGCCTCATATATCAAGCTAAAAAAAAAGTGTGATGAAGCCTATTACAGTTCACTTCGGAGCAGTGTTCCCTCTATTTTTTTTCCATACGTGTGTGGAATAAAGTTTGTTATGTGCCCTGAGTCATGCAGATGTGCACCACAGTAGAAACACATGATACTGGTTGTAGCTGCTGTGGGTGCTCTGCTAATCAGCTGGATGGCATTTGCATCTCTCATGGCTGGCCACACAAGCACTCAGCTTACGGGGAACACTTCCCAGGAGAGTGAAGCCTTGAGGATGTGGCACTCTGTTGACAAGAAGGTTTCTCCCTATTACGCTTATGAATGCTCGGTTGGAATCCCACAGTTACTGCTTGTAAGGAGGAAGTTCCATAAAGACTACTTCCCTTCTAGCATACCCATACAGAGCTGTGCCGGAGTCAGCTCGTAACAAATAATTAATCTGAGGGAATATTGTCTTTGTTTTGAGTTGACCGAGGCCTAATAGATGTTATTAGGTTTGATACAAAATACAAGTTATTGCATATGTTTATATACCTCAGGCATGGAGATGGAGGGTTCACAGAAACCTTTAAAAGAGTCCTGGTTTTGATAGGTAGCTTTGTTGTTCTGTGGGGCTTTGCTTTTTATTTTTAAATACAGCCTTTGACTTTAACATGACATAGCTCTTCAGACACATGACCCATTCAGTGGTATGGTTCAGTGTTAGTCTAATCAAAACATGTTAGCCACATGAATATTTGTGAAACATACAGATGACAGCTTCACTATATGCATCCAGGATGAACTCTCTCTTCAAATGAATGACATCAATGTAATCTCTCTGAATTCAGCAAACTATAAGTCATGTCAGCGATGTTCTACCAACTTTACAAGACTGTAGGACCCTAATCAATCTCACAGTCATGTTTTTAATCCAAAATCTTTAACCTTGCCCATTTACAATGTCATGCCTCGAAACACACATAGAAAACCAGACTCATTTTCTTTCTTAGAAATTGTCCTTAATAATTTCTGCACTTGCTGACTCATAAACAATGTGATTGTCAGGGAAGTGTAACTATTTCCTGCAAATGATTTTCTTATATAGAGTATTATTGAGGATATTTTAAATGGGCTGAAATGTAAAAATAAAATGAATCATTAATATGAAGGGACTATATATATAATGTTTTGCATTTATAATTAAGGAGGACAATCTAGACACAAACCATAAAAATTATATATTAAATCCTGATTGTATCATAAAAGTTCAATGCTGCCAAAAACAATTAACATACTCCATATTGGCTTAATGAAGCCTTCCTTCATAATTAACTAATTAATTTTAAATAGTTTAATTTTAAAAGATGCTACAAAAATCTGATAAAATACAAACAATTCCAAATGCCAAACTGTTAAATATAAGACTTGCTCAAACCTGTTTAATCAATAAACCTGTTAAGTATTTTTGTGCCTTAATTTTAGGGGCTACATCAATATTATTAAGAAATTACAGTACATACACTCATTTCCAAGGCTAAAGAATGTTCCAC
The DNA here is from genome assembly GCA_032595735.1 of Pelochelys cantorii. Lineage (NCBI taxonomy): Eukaryota > Metazoa > Chordata > Testudines > Trionychidae > Pelochelys > Pelochelys cantorii. The sequence continues at coordinate 202,775,194 of CM064327.1, forward strand.
TGTATGTAGGTGCTGAGAAGGCTAATGAGAAAAAGAGTGATTGTGACAAGCAATTATGTCACCTATGTGAATAGCTTAATTTTCTAAATTAGCCACTTTGATAATTATGACATCTCATTTGTCTTTTAATTCCATGAGCTGTGAAGTTTACCTTTGATAATTTTTTTGTAATCAGATAAGAGGCTTTGAAAAGCCAAGGGTCTATTAAATGCCTGAAAAACTCACATTTCACTCTGATTGTCTGCTCATCTGCTTGAGCTAGAGCAAACAGCACTCTTCACAAGAGCTCTTCAAACAGGGATTCCACTCCTTCTGTTTGCACTATAAAAAATGTTTGCTAAGCAAATTAGTAATGTAAATAAGACTGCAAGTGGGAATGCTTAGCCTGCTTAAGAGTGAGAGCAAACAAACTGTTTTCAAGCACTTTCCAAACCACTTCAACAACAGCCATTTGCATACAAGCAATTAGCATGCTAATTACAAATAGCTCTTATCTACTCATTATAACATTCCTAAAATTCAGTTACTTTGACTTGTAGGGGATATATAAAGAGTTTGCATTTAATTAAATAAATCCCAGAAAATAGTATTTTAAAGGAATTTTCCTGTGTTTAGCTACAATTCAGGATGAAGCTAATATTGGGTAAATAACAGGGTGTTGTGGATGTTATGTATGTATGCATACCGTTACGTACTATATACTGAGTATACAGAACATCAAAAGGAATATTTTAAATGATTTTTATAAATACCTGTGATTGTATCATTATCTTTATTCAATGATTAGGCAGATTATCTCTTTGAGAGCTGTAGTAATAACCACCAGCAGAGGCCAAGTTTGGCGACAGGTTGAGTGATCAGCTTTGCCAGTGGAAAGCGGTGATAACATATTTCAGAAGTGCTGAAACATCATTTCTATTCCCTTTTAAAGTGTTAATTAATTTGATACTTACTGAAAAATTTAAGTTCTCAAAAATGCCTATTTTTACACTAAGTCAATACAAACAGACTCCTATTTCCAATTATTCCTAAAGTTGAACATGAGTTTTATTCATCCGTACTTTGACTCACCAAGTTGCCAAGATGATCAATACTGAATTAGTATGGTAGCACCATGAGTAGGGGACATAGACCATATTGTGCTAGCTGCTTTACAAACACAGTCAAAAAGATAGTCCCTGCCCCAAAGATTTCATAATCTAAGTATGCCTGCTTATTTTATCTTAATAACAGAATCATACTAACGGAGGATTGTGTGTATAACTGGAACATCACTGACAAGTTTTTCTCCAACCTTTTCTTAGAAACCTCTAGGGACAGGGATTCCACAACCTCCCTTGGAATCCCATTCCAGTGCTGAACTATTCTAGTAGTTAGAAAGGTTTTCCTAATAGCTAATCTAAATCTCCCTTGTTGCAGGTTAAGCCCATTATTTCTTGGGCTACCTTCAGAGGACATGGAGAACAACTGATCACTATCCTCTTTACAACAGCCTTTAACATATTGGACCAACGTTATCACGTCTCCACTCAATCTTCTTTTCTCAAGATAAAAATGCCCAGTTTTTTCAACTTTTCCTTCCATGTCAGATTTTCTAAACCCTTTATTATTTATGTTACTCTTCTCTGGACTTTTTCCAATATGTCCATATGATGTCTTTCTTAAAGTGTGACCCCCCCCAGAAGTGTAGTGCAGCTGAGGCCTCACCAGTGCCTATTACAGCAGGACAATTACCTCCTGTGTCTTACATATGACATTCCTATTCATATACCTCCATCGAATGATATAAATCTTTCTCACAACTGCATCACATTATTGACTCGGATTCAATTTGTGATGCTTTATTACCCCCAGGTTCTTTTTTCCAGCAGCACTTTTGCCTGGAGAGTTATTTCCCATTTTGTAGTTGTGCATTTGATTTTTCCTTCCTAAAGTGAAGTACTTTGCACTTATCTTCACTGAATTTTATCTTATTGATTTCCAACCAGTTTGTCAAGGTCATTTTGAATTCTAATCCTGTCCTCCAAAGTGCTACCTCTCACAACTTCATGTCTTCCAGTGTCATCCAAAAATTTTATAAGCATGTTCTCTACTTCATTATTGACTAGATACATCCTCCTAGTATCATGTGGAACCATTTGCTATTTTAGAACGGTCTTTCAACCAGCATATTGTCATCTAGATCACACTTCCCTAATTTGCTTATGAGAACAACATGCAGAATTGTATCAAAAACCTTACTAAAATCAAACTAGATCACATCTACAGCTTCCCCTTTACCTACTAGACCAGTAACCCGGTCAAAGAAGTAAGATTGGTTTGGCATGAGTTGTTCTTGACAAACCCATGTTGGCTATTACTTATAACAATATCTTGCAGGTGCTTACAAAATGATTGTTTAATAATCTGTTCTATATATTTCCAGATATTGAACTTGGGTTGACTGGTCTACAATTCCTGGGTCCTTTTTGTTATCCAATTATAAAGATACGTACTGTGTTTGCAGTTCTCCAGCCTCCTGGGATCTTACCTGTTCTCCATGAGATCTAAAAGATAATCACTAATGATTCCAAGATTGCTTCAGCTAGTTCCATGTGAATACTAGAGTGAATTTCATCAGACCCTACTGACTTGACTACATGTAACTTATAAAGTATTCTGTTTGTGCTCTATTTTGGCTTATGGTCCTTCTCCTTTGTAGTTAAGTATCTGGTTATAATTTATCTCTTCTGTTATATTTGTTTTTGTTATTCTTTTTTGTTATATTTCACATACATTTATATAATTTTATCTTCTTTGTAATTAGATGCACCTAGAAACTTTTATATTAAAACTGAGATTTTCTGTTAAGCAACAGCCAGATTTTAAGATGGGAATCCACAAGTTTCACTAAAATCAACAGGAGTTCAGAGTTTGCAACTTCTCTGTAAAACCAGGTTATGAGAAGAACTGGGCAAAAATTTTTGACTGAAATTCTTTTTTGGCAAAAATGGTGATTTGTGACAGTGAGTTGTTTCAATTGTAAAAATGAAAACAAAATCTTGAAAAAAAGACATTTTCAAAATGAAACATTTGACTTCTCAATTTGAAACAACTTTTTTTATTTGAAATTACATTTAAATTCCAAAAATGTAGACAGGATACAAGCTCAAATTAGAAACAAAATATTTAATTTCATGTCAATCTAAATATTTTAGTTTCAACTTTTCTATTATTGAAAAATTGAAAAATTTTAGTTTTCAGGTTGATCCAAAACTACTATTAAAAAAAATCAGAATTGCTAGCTAATCAAAAAGATGTATAATTTGCAGAGCTCATGTTTTCATGTGCAAATGGAGTATTTACATACACAAGGCCAGTGAGCTATCAAACTGACTCTGTGCATGCACAAATACTCAGTTTACAGTGCCTGTCCTTTGAAACACCGAACCTAAAGCTGTCTCATTTTAGCTCTATAATTTGTTTGTATATTGTAAGGGCACTTGAAGCCTTTTATCTAAAAGGTAAATTATAATCCAGAGCATTCATCCCTGCCTTTAATTCGTCAGTCTATTTTTGGCCTCTTATTCTTATTGTATATACTTTCATAGATACCAGAGCCAGAAGGGACCATTATGATCATCTAGTCTAATTTCCTGTATAACAAAGGACATGTAACTTCCCAAAATAATCCTTAGACCATATCCTTTAGAAAAATATTCAGTTTTGATTATAAAATGGTCAGAGATGGAGAATCCATCCCAATCCTTGGTAAATAGTTCCAATAATTAATTAACCTCACTGTCAAAAATATACTCCTGATTTCTAGTCCGAATTTTTCTAGTTTCAAATTCCAGCCATTGGATTACGTAATACCTTTCTGCTAGACTGAAAAGGCCATTATTAAATATTTCCTTCCCACCTACATACTTACAGACACTAATCAAGTCACCACTTAATCTTTTTTTTTTTAAGCTCAATATATTGAGGTCTTAAGGTCTCTCGCTATAAGCAATGGCTCTTCTGTACTATTTTATTTGCCCATGGAGCATCTGTGTGTCAGGAGGCTGGGCACAGTATACTGAGGGTATGTCCACACTACAATTAAAAATGCAGCTGGCCTGTGCCAAGTTGATTTGGGCTTATGGAGTTCAGGCAAAGGGGCTGGTTAATTTTGGTATAAAATGTTTATGCTTGCCCTGGCATCACCTGAGATTCAGGACCCTGAGAGGTGGAACAACCCCAGAACTTGGACTGCAAACTGAGCTCAAACCTCTACACTATAATTAAACAACTCCTGCCTGAACCCCACAAACCCAAGTTAGTTGGTACGGACCTAGCCGTGGGTACCTAACTGCACTATAGACAAGGCCCATACTGTATGGGAGTGTGCCAAAAGAGCTATTTAACATATAAGCCTGCACACTGGCTTCAAGGATGAGTCTGGTGAATGTGCAGGTGTTTCTGACTATACACAAAGGATGGGCGAATGAGAAGAAAAAGATAAAAGCAAGCTGGTTAGGATGCTGGCCAGGCTGAATTCAAGCAAAATTATTTCCATCCATTAATCAAAGACAGGTCTTCATGTACAGACCCAATTTTACGTATAAAAGGAACCATTAAGAATATTTTGCCATTGAAACGCAGACTGTATCTCAGAGAGTTTGGTCAGTGCATGTAAATATATATACAGCTATGTGGGGGCAGGGTGTCTATGCACACACACATCATGTAAAGGAGGTAAAAAATGACTAAGATAAGAAATAAAAAGAAAAGCTGAGATGTAATTTTTAACCTCCAAGCATGAATCCAACACAAAATGTCTGCTTTAGTGTTGCCCAGTTATTTCATTTAACTCACAAAGTAGCTCCGTCACATGGTATGTTCCTCCACTCTCACTTTTACCCATTGGAATATCAACTGCCAGCAGTCAGTAGCAGACAACATTTTTTTTTAAATAAAAATAGACTATTGCAATTATTTCAACATACTGGGCAGAAAACGAATAAGGGCATTGGGCTTTCCTTGGGATTGGGAGTGGGGTATAAGCTAACTCAGTGCCTGTATCTGTGAGACTGCTTTTTTCTGTTTTCTCTTTTTCAGATATCGTGGAGATGCACCTGAGGCAGTACTCACACTTTGAAATCCTGGCCCAACAAAATTAACGACTAAACTCCCATTGGCAAGGCCAGAATTTCACTCCAAAGATGCAAACTCTAAGCATCAGAAAATAAAATACATTAATTTAGTGTTCTAGTGCTATTAAATTATGCTAAACTCTAATGACATATTCTTTGTCTGGTATGTTTTAGTTCAGTGCATGTAAAACTGCATCAGGAGGAATGCAGCTAGAGAATTCTAATAATTTGGATAAATTTAAATCCCCTTTTGATGATCAACCATGTCTGCTGGATGGTCTGGGACAAGATCAGAGCTGTGACCTTGCTATCTCTCACCCTACCAAGAGACTGTAGCTGTGTTCAACCCTCAGTCTCTGGGGAACTTTTCTCACTCATTCTACCCTGTTGACAGACAATTAATACATTTTTTTAAATAATTTTTGCCAGTGATATATGGACACAAAAGTCAAGGATTTTCAAGTAATCATTTTGGCAATGATTGGTTTAGCCTACTCTGCTGCCAACTCTCATGATTTTAACATGAGTCTCATTATTAGGGGCTTTTCTTAAATCCCTAGTTCCAGGAGTCAAGTGATTATGGAAGAATCATTGCTTTCATTGTTTCTAGCCCTCATGGCTGAAAAGCTTGAAAATGTGACTTGAATCCATCCAAAAGCTTCAAAAACCAGAAGACTAGAGAAAAATGATCGCCTAATTTAGTGGGTTTCTTTTTTTAACTCATGTTTTAAAGCCAATCTCAAGACTTTTGAATAGCTGGCTTTGGGCATTTTGATACGTCCTGAGTCTACTGAAAGCAAGTAGGGAACAAATAGATGACTGCCTTGTGTGTGGGTTGCAATGTACTCCCTGGATCAGTGCTGTAGGGAGACAGCAAAGACGGTATATTGTGATGCAGTTTTCACCTCTCCAAATTCCATAGGGTACGTCTAGACTACAGGCTTCTTTTGAAAGAAGCTTTTACAGAAGAGATCTTCCAAAAAAACTTCTTCCGAAAGAGAGCGTTCACACTGCCAAAGTGCATTGAAAAAGCGATCTGCTTTTTTGAAAAATAGCGTCCACACTGAACGGATGCTATTTTGCATTTAAGATGTGATTACTATGGACAAAGTGGCCACCAGGGCACCTGTGCTTTTTTCTGGAGGCCTCTTCTTTCAAAAAAATTCCCTCTTCCAGGTCCACACGCTCCTTTTTCCGAAAGAGCTCTTTCGGAAAAGGCGTTCTTCCTTGTAGAATGAGGTTTACCAATGTCAGAAAAACCCCTGCATTCTTTCAATTTTCTTTCTATTTTGTAATAGCCGTGTGGACCAAAGTGAATTTTTTTCGGAAAAACAGCTGTTTTTCCAAAAAAGCCCTGCCATCTAGATGCACCCATAGTAACAGAGTCATCTGTTTCACATCACCTGGCAGCTGATAATATTATTGAAATACTATGTATGATATGAAGATTTGCAAATCAATGTATGTATTAAAGTGAGTTACGTACTGAACAATTGAAATGCATTAAATCTGCTTAAAGAGCCTTTATTGCATAAAAATGAAAAACATTAATAACAATCATGCTTTTACATCTAAAGAGCACTCTTCTTACCACACCTCACTTAGTCGTTTAGAGTAGGGCACCTGATAAAGCCTCAGATGACACAGGGATGGGGATACTGTAGAAACCTAAGTAGAACAGTAGAGCAAATAAAAATGGCACTACAGTTAGTTGGTTAGTCAGAACTAGTTGATCCAAGTCATTTTTTATTCTGTATAATTGTAAGGCCCATCTCCCACTGAGACAAGAGCACAACACCAACTGTTGTCAGTCGCTACAGGACTGAATGATCACTTCATCATGAGTTTCTGTGACAATACTGCTTATCATTTAGCTGTCTAGCCTTCCTTTGTGAGGTTGGGATGTCTTCCTATTTGCCTGTACAGCACCTTCTAAAACAGGGTTATGATGCTGGTTTGGTGAGTATCAGTGGGACCATTCCTGAGTGTGAAGTTAATTACGGTCAAACTTTTCAGTAAGGTTCAGTACTCATCATCAAATCTAGATTTTCAAAAGAGCTCAGTTTCTGGATAAGGCACCAGAATAAATGGCCAGACTTTTGAAAGAGTTTACGATGCTGAGGTGCACATTTGCTGCAGAGTTCTTGTGAAACTCTTGTTCTTTTCTTGGTGCCAAAATGGGAGTTAAACTCTTTTGAAAATCTGGTCCTGATTGAAGGTGCTAGTCAGGAATTTGAGAATACAAACTCTTCAAGGAAAAGACGGTACAGCTCAGAGTCCACTGCTTATGCTTACAAAAATACACGTACAGTTAATGGGAGTTCTGCATGCAGAAAGATTTGCAGGATCAGGCCCCACATTTGAATATAAAATTGATAATCCCTGAATGGTAATAGTGAACGATGAATAATGCATGGTACTGGTATTTTAAAATGTATAGTTGGTTTCCCCGCTTGAATTTTTCATACCAACAAAAATAATCATAAGCCAGTTAATGGCTGGCAGAGATTTTCCTGTTGACTAACTGAAGTTTCCTGCTGCTTTTCTAATTCTTCTGTTTTATTTTCTCATTTCTTTCTAGTCTAATGTGGAGAAGTCAACAGCTGGAGTCACAGAAAATGCATGATGGATGGGCAGCAGGATTCAGATGTATCAGAGGGGTAGCCATGTTAGTCTAAATCTGCAAGAACAATGAGAAGTCCTGTGGCACCTTATAGACTAATAGATTTATTGGAGCATAAGTTTTCGTGGGTAAAGACCCACTTTGTCAGATGGCAAACTCTAGAAAATTTTGCTGTCAGATATCTTTCCTGTTGGAGTGATGTGTTTTTCCACTGTTCCCTTAGCTGAGGCTTTTACTACATGTTGAGCAGTCACTTCTTGGCTAACTCCATTCAAGCCGCATTTGGATCTTGCTGGAATGGCTTTGGTCTCATAAAATTCATTGTTTATATTTACTCTTGATCATGAAGAGTTTTCCACCTAATATGCTCTCATGGTCAATGACTGCTTCAAAATTGCTGGCAAGGATGGAATGTTTTGACTTTACTTTTATTGCAGAGCAAATTTTTCCATACAAACGATGTTATGCTGTTAATACACACTGTACATGTTATGTGTGTTATTTATAGAACTGTAAGAGTTTTGAATGACTAGTGATTGCTCTTTATTTAACAGGTCTCTCAAGTCAGGAGCATGTAGTAAAGCACAAGAAAAAATCTCTGAGAAATACTGTCTTCCACCTCACTGTATCATTCTTAGTTAAACAAAAATTCATGTATATAGAGAAATATGGTTGACACTCTCTTAACTGGGATTAGCTGGTTCAGCAACATCCATGGTCAGGCAGGGACGTTGCAGGACCAGACAGTCCTGGTGGAGGGCCAGAAACAAGGATCCCTGTAGGGCCAGCTGGGCAGTGGGATGTCTGCAGGGAGCTGATGGTAGGGCCACCCAGTGCATGGCAGTGGGGCTATCCAGCAGGGCTTGGAACCCTGGTGTGCAGCGCACAAGGGATTGCCCAGGGAGCCCCAGCGCTGGGCTGGGAGGGCAGTGGCTGGGCCAGGGGAGTTGGTGGGTCCAAAAATAACCTTCCCTAGTCTGGCAAAATCCCTCAGTCAGGTCCTGAGGATGCTGGACCAGGGAGGTCCAACCTGTATCGGTATTCTCCTCCCTGTCCTTATGGGTGAACAAAAGAAGCACAAGAAGTTGTTTTGTAAGAATTTGTTTGCCAGAGTTTGAATCCCTCAGTAGTTGCAGTTTTATGGATAAGTATAAGCTTCATTTACTGGTAACTCAATGGGCAGCTCTTTTTCCCTGGAGTCAATATTGTACCAATGCCTCCGCATAGTGCTAGAATTCCCGCTATCCTGCATCTTTAGTTTAAAAAAAAATAGGAAATGAATGTTCTTTAATGGCACACTTTGTAGCATAGGTGGGCTTTAAAGCAAATGAAAGTTTTATTATAAAAATTATTTTACATATATTTAAATGAACCCCACGCAAGTAGTCCAAGTTGTATAGATGAAGGAAAGAGATCATCCTTTGATTATTTGCTACTTGTTGAAGCTTCCCCTGTAAACTAAAGTTGAAGGGCTAGACTCAGACTTGATGCAATCGGTGAAAATCCTCCTTTGATTTGCAGGTGAGAAACTGGCATGATGACTATCTTTCAGTCCCTTTATATCAGAAAAGGCCTGAATCAAGAATATAATTTTCCTGTGCCCTTTCAGTGGCTTGGGATATGTGAAAAACATTTTGGGAAGGGCACTCAGGCACCCCTAGATCTCAAATCTCAAATAAAAGAGTAAATAAAAATAAAGAGTAAGAAAGGTCACTGGATACGTCACTGAACAATCATGAGAGAAGAAGCATGAGAGTGCTAAATTAATAATAAAGCAAAATGATTTTGGAGTATTAGCATCTAAGTGCCTGATCTAAAGCCTGCTGAAGTCATTAAGGATCAGATCCTCACAATAATATAGGTACCTAATTCCCATTGAAATCAAGAGACCTAAGAGACTTTCCATTCACTTTCATGGGCTTTTGATCAGGGCCACAGAATTTATGAAGTATTAGGATGGTTATTATAAGATCATTATTACCTTGGAACACGATACAGAAAGGAGTGTTATTGTTAAACTACTGCCTACAGAACCCCTTTAACAATGAAAATTATACGTATATTTCCATTGTATATGTAGCTATCTATTAGGAATTATGTAGTTAAACCTGGGAGAAGAGTAAAAAGTTCCTGTGCCTTATACAGCGGGGCCAGACGGGAACGGGGTGCACCCACTCCAGTCAGGAAACCCCTGGCATTAGCTGGGCCAGGCAGCAGCTGCAGAGCCCCAGGCCAGGGAACCCCGGGGAACCCCCGTCACATGTCAGCAGGGCCAGGCAGGACCACAGAACCCCCAGCAGCTGCGAGGCCAGGCGGTGGCAGGGGAGCGTTGGCTGGAGAGCCCTGGGGAACTCCCAGTGCAGGGGGGCTGGTTGGCTGGGCAGCCCAGCAGGGGAGCTCTGGGGAACTCTGGTGGCTGTGAGCGGGGCCGCAAGGTGGGAGCCCTAGCCTTGGGAGCCCAGGGAGAGGAGCCAGGGAGTGGGGCAGCCAGCAGGGGAGCACTGACTTCCCCTGGTCAGGCAAACTCCCTGGTTCGGGTGCCGGACCAGGGAAGTCCAACCTGCATATTTAGGATATATTGATTAAAATACGTATATTAATTAATCTTCTAACACAGGGTCTACAGGTCTCAAGTCTATAAGATATTCATCTTAGCCACACAACACCTTAGGCCTGAAACAGATTGGCCTGAGTAGCTGACTGAAAGATAACCCTGTACCCAAAAAGTGTAAGATTACGGTAAAAGATGTGTTAAGTCAGTGGTTCCCAAACTCTGGGTCACAACCCTAAGCAGATGGAATTACGACAATGCCTAGTGTGTGGACAACACCATTTTGCTCTGCACGGTATGATTTTACATACACAGTGCATGCAAGGTCATGATGCATACATACTAGATCAGGCTGTGCAGAGGACACCATTTTGTATGGCAAAATTATATCCCCCTTGTGGCATGACCCATGCATGTGTAGTGCATGGGAAGTCACACTGACTGGAGGATGCCATTTTGCTTTTCAAAATAGCATCCTCCATGCTGTCTGGGGCCTTGGAAAGAAATAATTTATTAAAATGAGGTTAAGCAACACTGTGTTATGGGCTGATATTCTGAAAACTATGCCTCAATGGTCGAGAAAATATGCCACAATGTTCAGTTCATACCCTAAAATGACCAAGATTTTGTAATAACCTCAAATTGCTATGGTAACTCATTGACATAGATGTTAATGAGAATAAGGGAAACCAAGGAGATAGCCAGTGAAAAATGGGGCACCCCTAAATTAGCAGAATGTGGAAGTATGGATCAGGAAAAAAGGGTTGGAATTCTTCTGTATATGTATGAGCCTTAGCAAGCGTAATGACAGCTCAGAATAAAAGGGGTAGCCTGATCTGTGTGCTGGGAGAACCTATGGGGAGACATTATAAGGGCAACCCATAGTAATGATAGTAATAATGCTGAAGACGATGATGAGGAAGATGACTGACATTCCAAGGACCCCTAGCAGAACATGTGAGTGATGATAGTCATAGCGCTAAACTCTCTCTCTCTCTCTCTCTCTCTCTCTCTCTCTCTCCCCTCTGCTGCTGTATTTCAGTGTTTGGAGCCACTGTAATCTAATATAAAAATCTATCAATAATCAATATATTAATCCAGTATGTAATATGGTTAAAGAGCATAGCAAAAAAAAAATCATGATGTTAAGTCACACAGTATCATTAAATTTTAGTTATGTTGTAGCCTCACAGAGGCACTCCCATTGCTAATTTCAACACACAGATTAGATTTGTTTTCTGTGTTGGTTCAGTAGTTAAAGAACATTGATTATTGTGAAGAATTCTAGTCAAGTTTCCTTTAATTTGAAATCCAGCTTTGTTACAAATTTTTTTCAATAAAAACGAAAGTTTTAACAAGTTTAACCTTCCTTCCTTCTTAACATCTGTCTTTCACCTACTGAAGTTTTCTTTTTTTTTATCAAGAATATTGTTACCATATTATCATTAACACCAGTTTTTATTCCAATAATGGACCCATCAATACTTGTCAAGTTCCCTAGTGGATTAAGAGATAAGTGGCATTTGATCTTAAAAAAAACCCTCACTAATCCAGGACTGGATTTCAGAAGAAGGATAAATTGAAGAGGAAATTCCACATTTTAGGGAAGGCTTGGGAAGAAAATGAGGATATTTAGCATATGTAGCATATTTTTGAACAAGTATGACAGCTATTGGAAATAGTTTAGATATTCTGTATTGCCAGAAGTCTCATTGCAAGGTTTAGTGAGGGTACTGCAGATGAGGCAGACAAAGGTGCAAACTTTAGCAAATACACGTGATTATGGAAATTTATCATGGGGATTTCAAAACCATGGGTACATGGTATAAGTATTTATAAATGTATACATCTAGGCAAATATCAATCTGTGTCTATAGTATATATACACTGAAATATTCTGACGTCCTTGAGGAAGAGCATCTGGTGTCACCACATTACCTAGCACTTGTTTCCTTCTATCTTGTTCATGATCCTTTTAGACGGAATTTTCTGCCATTCCTTGTGATCTCTGATCTAACACTCTTACCTGTGTTAATGCATTCATCATTCTCTTTTTATGCTGCTATCCCTTTTTTATTGTTACTCTCTCCAGCACATTGTTTGCATCCATCCTATGGTATTCTTATCCAGTGCCCTGTCACAGCTTGAAAAATATATGGTTTGTTATTTATTCTTTGAAGAGCTTGTTGGGCTTTTTCCATATTGACTTCCTAGGTTTTTACATTCCAGTCTCTTACTACTAATAATAAATTCTCATACTACCATTTTATTTCCAGTAGAAAAAACTTGCAGTGCTTTGTCTCTTTGTGCAAATAGCCCTAGCAGATTTTTACACAGCAAATCTGAGTTAAATATCAATATTTGGAAAGTGACACTTGATAGGGGATTGCTCATCAGTTTTCATGGCTAGAGATGTCAGCTTGGCCTTTGTCTTTAAGAAGTTTACCCCCTCCCCAGACTTTTCTGGTAAACACTCTTCAGTCATGGTTTCAGTTTATGTTCATAACTTTACCTGTAACACTAATTTTGGTACATGCATTTCATTGTGATATTGATCAGCAAGTAATTATTTTGTACAAAAATTATTACAGTGGTGTGCAAGGTGTGGAATACAGGAAAAAACCCTGATAAATCCCCTTTGGAAATCTTGGCCAAGACCTTCTTTGTCATCAGTCCTGGCAATGTGTTCTAAAATTCTTCAATTACAGAGTAGTTATTTTAGTATTACCAGTAAATCCTCCCATTCTGTCTTCCCCTGTTGACTGTAAACTCTTTTCCCTGAGAGACACGTATCTTGGTAACTCCAGATTAAGTTTCTTAACCACATCTTCACCTTGAACAGCTGATCAGCATGCATGTTCTTTTGGCTCAAATTTACTGGCTGTTATTTGTGCTTGGACTGTAATCCTAGCTTCATTCAAGTCATTGGGTCTTATCTATGAAATTTGAAAATTTTTTTTAACAAGACTCTCTGATCCGTCCTACAAAGCTACTTTCTGAAACCAGAAAGTGTTGTCTCATTTGTAGAGATGGTCAAAAACATAACATCAAAATATTTTATGTGAACTATTCAAAAGGGATTCGTGTTTGGTTTTTGGATCAACTGGGTTTGCCAAAATTTAAACCTACAACTGTCCAACATATCCCAGCCTTGAAAGTTGGCGATTACAGTGTAGTGGTTCACAAGATAATTGTCCTGATAAATAAAATGTGATATATTTAGAGGACATTTTTATTTCTCTAAGAAATTTTCCCTGAGCATGACATTTATTTTAGGAATGTCAACGTGTGGTCAAGTACATGATTAACCGATAAGTCTAGGTTTATTGGTTCATCTTATTGACTACATGCATTTCCCCTACCTTGCTGCACCTGTATCAGGGACAGCAGGGTGGCGGGAGAGTGGGAGCTGGTGCCATGGGGAGCTGGCTTTTAAGCCAGCTCTCCATGAGCACCAGATCCACAGAGCTGCCTGCCACCCCAACCCCAGCCCTTCTGTCTCTAATAGAGAGGCAGCAGCACAGAAGGTGAGGGGGGCAGGCAGGAGCTGGTGCATGTGGAAGCCAGCTCCCCGTGCATATCAGCTCATGTGAGCCACTTCCCCCTTGCCCCACGCTGCTTCCTCTTTATCAGAGGCAGCAGTGCAGAGTATGTGTGTGTGGGGGGTGGACAGGCGGGAGAACATATACATGGGGAACTGGCTTTTAAACCAGCTCCCCTTGTGTGCTGGCTCTGTGGAAATGTCTGCTCTCCCCTCTCCCCATATTCCTGCCTCTATTAGAGGCAGCAGCAGAGAGTGGGGCACAGGAGGCTGCCATGGAGTAGCAGGCTCACTGCAGACACAGGCTGCTCTGTGGTATGCTGGCGCAGCTTCTGTCTGCGGGGAGCTCAGATCCCCTGTAACACATGCTGCTGCCACCCTACCACGCTGCTGCCTCTGATACAGAGGCAGCAGTGCAAGCTGGCAGGGGGCGCCGCCCCAGGGACTGTCAAATAGTCGTGTAACCAATAACATTTTGTGTGCTTACATGACTATTCAATTAATCGCTATCTAACATCCCTAATTTATTTAATTATTCTTATTTTTTGCAAATAAAACAAATAAACACTAGAAAATGAGACTTCTATGATGAAATATTTTCAGGAAAATCATTTGTATTATTGACAGAGAGAAAAAATAAGCCAGGTAATGACAAGATATTTACAGTGCCCATATGGCTGTCATGCGCATTCTACAATGCATATACCAAGGGAAAATGCTGGCATCCTTTGTGTTGAAATATCAGCTTAGTTAAAGGATTCATGATGAACCATTTGTCTTTTACCGTAACCCCACAAGTTCTTCCAGCAATTCTCAGTGTCTGCCACAAAGAAAAAAGGGACCGCAGCCAAGGGGATGGATTTCAAAGTGTGATTTTTATTTTGTTTCAGTTTCTCCCACTCTTAGGGTACGTCTACACTAGCCCCCTAGTTCGAACTAGGGAGGCTAATGAGGGCGACCGAAATTGCAAATGAAGCGTGGGATTTAAATATCCCGTGCTTCATTAGCATGTTCCCGGGCGGTCGCCATTTTGGAAACTGACTAGCCCAGAATAACTTCCCGCGTCTACATGCGGCAGTGAAGCAGGAGTTCGAAGTAAACCCCTTAAGTCGAATTAGCTGTGAAACCTCATTCCACGAGGAGTAACAGCTAATTTGAGTTAGGGGTTTACTTTGAACTCCCGCTTCGCTGCTGCATGTAGACGCAGGCAGTTATTCCGGGCTAGTCAGTTTCCAAAAATGGCGACCGCCCGGGAACATGCTAATGAAGCATGCCTCATTTGCAATTTCGGTCGCCCTCATTAGCCTCCTTGGTTCGAACTAGGGGGCTAGTGTAGACGTACCCTTAGAGATATTTCATTGCCTAGAAAATTAAGCAGGTTGGATGTTAAGTTAATCAGGAAAGCTGTCGGTGGTGAAAGCCATACTTGGACTAACCTTTCTTTGAGTCTTTACATCAAAATGGAGGGAAGACTGGCAAACATACATTGGCTTTGTCTGTAACAGTGCTCTCAAAGTCAGGAATAAAAAAACAGAGAGGGATCAGGAGATGCAAGGTGCCCAGAAGGCCTGTTCCAAAGTACAGAAGGGACCAGTGCTGCAACCACAAAGTGGCTGGATAGGAAGGGTGCTGATGCAATGCATGACCCTGGGGTAGGCTCTGCAAATGGGGCTCCTATGGATCCCTGACTGCAATTTAATGCTGCTCTCCCTCAACGGACCTTAGGGAAGAGGAAGGTAGAAATGCTTCCTGGGTGTATCCTATCCCCAGCAGACCTTGCAGGTTTGAGAGGTATCATTTGCAATAGTTTAAAGGCATGTCTATAGATATAGTACTCCTGCAGCACCTCTAGTAGAGATTCTTTATGCCAACAGGAGAGAGTTCTCCTGTATGTCAGCAGAAGGTTTCCCGCTGACACAGTGCTGTCCCCACTGGCTTGTCTGTCGGTGTAACGTGTGTTGCTCGGGGGTGTATGTGTGTGATTTATTCACATCTCTGAGGCTACGTCTAGACTGCAAGCCTCTTTCGAAAGAGGCTTTTTTGAAAGATACTTTTGAAAAAGCCTCTTTCGAAAAAGAGAGTCTAGACTACAAGCCGCTTTTTCGAAAGAGAGCACCCAGGCAGTCTGGATGCCCTCTTTTGAAAAAGCACAGTTTGCATTACATAGCACCTTTTTTCGAAAGAGCGCTTTCAAAAAAAGGCGTTTTTCATCGTAATTTACTTTCCTTGATTTACTTTCGAAAGAACGCAGCAGCAGTCTAGACACAGGGGAAGTTTCAAAAAAACCCTGTAGTCTAGACACACCCTGAGTGACAACAGTTCTGCCAACATACGTGATAGTGTAGACATAGCCTACGTTATCAGGGATGACTCAAATCACTAGACAAAAAGAGGGATTTTTGTTGTTGTTCATTTTTTGTAAACACAACCATAAAAATGTGCAGAGCGATGTAATTGCTAGGCCAGTGTAAACTGTCTAACAATTTGTGTTATATTTCTCCATGAACAAGGCATAAATAGATAGTCAATCAGACTGAATTTCTTTTATTTTAGATAAAAAAGAGTGAGCAAAAACGCTCTGTAGCAGACCAAACATCACCTCAGCTTGGTCTGTTTTCAAATAAATACAGAATGGCTGCTACTCTGTGCAGACAGTCCTCAGGGCAGTGCACAGAAATACTAGATAGGGAAATAGTGTCTCAACCACGGCAGTTCAAACCATGTTTATACCCTTTTTAAAGCAGACCTACCAACATGGAACTGGACTGACCCCACCAATGGAAATAACAATGGGGAAGATCTAGGATGCTGCATCACAGAGCCTCAACTGCCTACAAATGCCCTGGGGACCTAGTATGGTTCCTTGGCCTAGGGATTACTTTTTCCCCGATTTTTTCACTGGAGCCTAGTTATACAGGTATGTGTGCATGTGGGGGTGGGGGGAGGGAGGGTACAATGCATATTCCTCCCCACTGAATATAAGTCTAACCTCCTCCTTGTTCTTGGCCCCTTTCCTTTTTCCATCCATTTCCCACCTACTCCCCTCACTTGTTTCCTGAATCCATGAAAGACTCTGTGCAAGTCCCAGGAAAGGAGTGGGAGAACAAGGCCTGAGCCTCACTTTCACATGAGAGGAAGTAGATGTGGTGTGGCTGGAACCTGTTCTCTGTGAATCATAGGCAGGGGAGTGGGGAAGATCTGGACCACAGCCTTTTTTTATAATGTAGACAGAACCTTTTGTATCTGACAAAAAATTTGAACATGGGAAATCTCAGGCTCTGAATTCTTGTGTTGCATAAGGCAATAAATCAGTAAGCTATTTTGCAGAATAAAATTAATCTTTACCTCCTTCCCTCTTTGTATTTTTTTCCTAACTCAGGTTTGCAGTAAAAGTACATGTCGTTAATTATTACGGATATTTCAGCTGACAAGCATCAGAACCATAAGTGAGCCTCACCCCATGCAAGCAAAGTCTTTAGACAAATGTCACATGTAAGTGCAAATTGATGCGTAAAACATGGATATCAACTATTTTTAAATGTTTAATTTAGCATTTGTCATATTCTACTTAGGGGTGAAATGTAAAATTAATATTGCAAAGAAAGTAAATGATTAGCTGATGTCTCTGTCTTCACTGCAGCTATGTCAGTGTTAACCATTATTATCCTAGAAGTTTGTACTACTGCTCACAGAAGAGTCTAGAGTAACTCTGCTATGCAAACAGTCCAATGACTATTAACTACTCATATTATAAGCCCCTTTGTCCATTCCACAACAAACAAAATAGATGCTCTAGAATTTTCAGCTGTTCAACGTTTAATGGCAGGGAATTTTTTTTATAGTTCACCTATCATACTCATGTGCAATTGCATGTGTCTTCCATATACTATTCTTGCCAACTCTGTCTTCAGCAATTATCCTTTTCTAGTACCCCATTGCAAAACACCTGCCAACAATATGAAATTTGCAGGTGGTAGCCAGGAAGCACTGCTTTTCTCTTCTGATTGCAGTCACCCTGTGGTGACAACTGAGGGTATGACTACACTGCCATAAAACACCCATACATGTCTCATGTCAGCAGGCATTGGGTCCTGGGGCTCAGGCTGCAGGGCTGTGAACCTGTGGTATAGATGCCCAGGCTTCAACTAGAGCCCAGCCTCTGGGACCCTCCCCCTTTATGGGTCCCAGAGCCCAGACTCCATCCTGAACCTGAAAACCTACCCTGCAATTTTACAGCCCTACAACCCAAGTCTTATGAACCTGAGTCAGCTGGCTCATGCCACCCAGGGGTGTTTTATTGCAGTGTAGACATACTATGAATGTGATGGTTCTGGCAGGGCAACTGAATTGCTGTCTCCATTTACCACTGGTTCAGTGACTGTTGAATATTCTTACCCACGTTTTCATGTGGAGGAGGCTAGTAAAGCTGCTACTCACAGTTAAAGAGTTTTCCTAATATGTAATGACATTTGCCTTTCACAATATCATATTGTATTCACTGCATCATATTGTTAGTTCATATTTAAACGAACATATTTGTGATGCACAATACCCCCAGATCCTTTTCTGCTGTCCTACTGCTTGACCAGTTTTTCCCCCATTTTGCATTTGTGCCTTTGGTTTTTCCTTCCTTGGTGTAGTTCTTGACACTTGTCTTTATTGAATGCAACCTTGCTTATTTCAGACCACACATATGCTAAAAAATATCTATGTGAAAAACTGCAGTACCACGTGATAATCTGCATCCACAGTTCAGGTTTGTCAGCCTCACATTATGCAGCTGGACTCATGGTTTTCTGGTACCTGATTTTATTGGCAGAAAAATACAAAAATAGACTCAGTAAAAAGTTTAAAACTCTTTCAAACACTTCTGAAGTAGATTTTTCTATAAAATACATGGCACACGGAATACATAATGGGTGGGGTATGCTAAAAACATTTTATTAACACCCATTTGGAATGACATGTTTGAATTCACCACTCGTGAGTAATGCAGCCATCCCAAATTCTTGTCAATAAAACCTTCATACCATAAAATCAGGTATATTTTGTGGACATAATTATAAATATTCCCATACTATTTATTACTCGACATAGACTGATAACAGTTTAATCCAATGACAGAAGGATGCTATTTGAGCAATTATTAAGAATGAGTACTAAGCACCTGGGCCTGTATTATTGCTTGCAGACACAACTTTGCTATAATTAATATAACGAGGGTTCATTTTAGGGTTTTGCTCGACAAGGACTAGGTTCTGTAGTTCTCCCTGACTTTCTAATTGCCAGATTACTGAATACAGCCTAGGCCATCACCACACAGAGTTTCCAAGGCCTCTGTGAGACTGTTGGCTAGAGCTATGCAAATAACTGATTTTTCAGTTTGCTGGCTGTTCTGGAAAAAGATTACAAATGTTTTTCACACTAAAAAGTAAAAAAAAAAAGTTTATTCAGAATGTTTTTAGGTTTTTTTTTTTTAAGGGTAGGGGTGAACAATTTCATTGCATTCACAAGAATTCACAAAATGTTTGGGTTGACCCAATTCTGCATTCTCTGTGAAAATATTTTGGCTAATTTTTTTCCCCCAGATGTATTGCTGACTTACACTAGGGAGCTTAGATAGCATTTAATTGAATAATCATGTAACTGCACAAAATCTTAGCGGCAAAATCTATTTGACAGTCCCTGAGGGTGGGGCCAGCAGCCAGTGCTCTCCTGGCCCCATTCCCAGGGAACCCCCTGCCACTCCAGGCTACTGCCTCTGTTTAAAAACTGGCTCCCCACACAGATCAGCTCCCACCTGCTGGCCTGCACTGCTGTCTCTTATACAGAGGCAGCAGCATTGTCAGCAGCAACCCCTGTCCGTGGGGGGCCCCAGCTCCCCACAGACGGGGGCTGCTCCAGCATCCCACCTGCCCCCCACCTCTATGGGAGGCAGCAAACGGTGGGCAGGCAGCTCTGACTCTACCGGTGTACCAGCTCCCACCTGCCCCCCTCACTCTCCACCCTACTGCCTCTCTATCAGGCAGCAACATGGAGGGGCACACACAGCTCCGCGGGTCCGGTGATCATGGCTCCCACCTCTACTCCGGCCCCCGCTGCCTCTGATACAGAGGCAGCAAATGGGGGAGGGGGAGTGCGTGTAGTCAATAGGATTAACCAGTAAGCCCAGGCTTATCGATTAATCATTAACATGACTGTATGCTAACATCCCTAACTTACACTACACTTCTCCCTCATTTGAATTAATGTGAACACTAAAGCAGCAGAAGGAGAGATGTATGTAGCAGGGGTGGCCAAACTGTGGCTCATGAGTCACTGTGGCTCATGGAGCTCACCAGGGGCCCCTCCCCATTCTCCATCTATCAGACTGGATTTGGGGAGCTTGGGACCTTCTGCTTACAGTGGGGTGGTGAGGCAGGGGCTTTTGCCCAGCAGGGAAGGCAGACCTGGGGCTTCATCCTTGTAGGACACTCCTGCTGGGGCTCAGGGGTTCTGCAGGACCAGGGCTGAAACCCTGAGACTCAGTGGATGCCTCCTGAGGAGCTGATATGCCAACTCCCAACAGGTGTGCCCTAGCTCTCAAACTTCTGAAGATAGCTGTGTGCAGCCTGGCAGGTCAGTAAGTTTAGCCACCCCTGGTATATGGAAAAAATGTTTCCCCCACTCCCTTGCAGTTAACAGCAAACTAAACTAAACTGTGTGTTGGGTGATGGGCCACTTCTCATGGATCGCTCCCTAGGGAGGTTTGTGAACTCTGCAAGTTGTATTTCAGAAAAGTGACTGCTTGTGGAGGGGTGTCATTCCCTTTATCCCCTTCCTCTTGTTTGGCCAGAGGCCACCTCTGGTGGCTTTGAAATAGGATGCGTTTTCCATTACAAAATACCCATTCCTCTGGGCAGCCATTAAAGAGTCTTTGGAGTCACCACACAAGGCTCCAAAGTCTTTCCCTGGACTAGGCAGTCATGGAAGGTTTGGCTCACTGCACTACGAGCCCCACTCCTTCCCCAGGCATAGGACCCAAAAGTCAGCAGAACTAATGCAATTCCACTGCGCTGAGCTGGAACAAACTCAGGCTTGGTCTTTCATTCCTGTGGCCAAGGTGCTGTAGTTAGCACAAGCCATGTATGGTAGAGTGTTTGTATGGGGGAGGGAGTTTGTAAGAGCCCATTTTGGAGTGGGAAAGTATGGAGACGTGGCCAGGGACAGGTGTCAGGTTGGTAAATGGAAATTACGAGGCATAAGCAGCTTTGAAAACCTGAGTGGCACAATGGTTGTAGAAGTTACTGCAGCATGCGGGGGGGGAGGGAGTAGTACCCCGCAGCCTATTCCCGTGCAAAGTCCATTTGCATTCTACAAACCAAAACCTGGGCTTAAAAGATATTAAAGATATTAAAGCAAGATATCTATTACATTCTATCAATACAAACCCCCCAAATCATGGAAATACACTTCTTTCTGCTTCCGATGGATAGGAAGCACAGGGCATACAACACACAAATCTCCCTCACAAAGTTGTGTGAAATCTTGATTACAGCCTCAGCAACATTAGCAGATATTCAAGACTGGCGCATGCACAAGCTAAGCAGGGAATGTGTTGGTGAGGGAAATATAAGCTTATAAGTAATTTTTGTTAAATACCTTGTGCCATGAAAGCAAGCGCATATGAATGAGAATGCAAGGAGAAGAGGTATATCAAGTAAGAAGATACTATTTTACATCATTTAATCAAATGCGCATCAGTGTTATTTGTTTTGAATTTTAAGAGCGTGTCTTTTATTTAACATTTTTATTGTATTTTTCTTAAAATAACTTTATGGGACATCCAATGCAGATCAGCAGAGGTGGGAGCCAGGAAACTAGAGGCATAAGCATGGCCATTTAGCCCAGTACTCTGTCTTCCAACAGTGGCCAATGCTTGGTGCCCCAGAGGGAATGAACAGAAAATGTAAATAATCTATCCCCTTTTGCCCATTCCCAGCTTCTGGCAAACAGAAGGCTAATGACACTATCCTTGCACATCCTGAATAACAGCCATGGATAGACCCATCCTCCATGAATTTATCTAGTTCTTTTTTTAACCTTGTTATAGACTTGACCTTCACAAAATCCACTGGAGCCTTATTTTTCCATCTGTAAATAGGCGGTAATGGTATTTGTTTACTTCTTTCAGGTAGTAGCGTGCCTTCTCAGTAGCAGATGCTTAGTCCCCTAACTCATCTCTTATTTAGGTACATGTTCCTTGACTACAGTGAAAATTGAATGAAAATTGGATGAGTCTCCAGAATTTGACTCAGTGTCTCCTCAGGCCCAGCATGTAACTACTGCCATGGACTTCCCTGAAGAAAGGATCGCTCCCATTCATTAGCATGCTATTAGCAGAGTCACTTTGAAAGCATAAATGTTCACTGAGGGTATGTCTAGACTACAGCGTTATTTCGAAATATCTTATTTCAAAATAGTTATTTCGAAATAGCTTATTTTGAAATAACGCGTCTACACACAAAATGCATTTCGAAATAGCTTTTTGCTATTTCGAAATAACGCATCCACACTCTGCAACATGGAGCCAGAGCTGCCCCTGGGCACTCTGGTGCTTCTTGTGGACGTCTTGCTGCGAGCCTGGCTGCACTTCCTGCAGGCTGCCATCTGGGAGGGCCATCGGGGGGCTGTCAGTATCCAGGAGGCCCTGCGGGAGAGCTTCCACCCTGAGGAGCACTAAGAGCCTCCCTGGTCTGCCCCACTGGAGGCTTGTGCCTCCCTCACATCCTTCCACTTACCCCTTCCCTAACCCCCCTTCCTGATGTCAAATAAAATACATGTATTTTCATGAACACA
Source organism: Pelochelys cantorii (assembly GCA_032595735.1). Taxonomy (NCBI): domain Eukaryota; kingdom Metazoa; phylum Chordata; order Testudines; family Trionychidae; genus Pelochelys; species Pelochelys cantorii. The sequence goes on from CM064327.1 coordinate 202,797,864, forward strand.
AACTCTCTTTATTTAACAAAACTGGGGGAGGGGGAATGAAACTCTGGTGAGACTGAGGAAAGGAGGCAGGAGAGGGGAGAAGAGAGGGTGGGAGAGGGGAGAGGAAAACCTGGGAGGATGGAGCTGGAAGGGGGAAGCAAGGGGAAGAAGGGGGAGGGGAAGCTCAGGGCTCAGGGGTGGGGGTCTCGCCGGACCAACTTGATTTTGATGCAAACCTGCTCCTGGGTTCGCATGTGGCCTTTGGTGGCCAGGCTGGCAGCTATCCTGCCATGGACAGCTGCGTTCCTCCATCTAGTGTGGAGATCATGAATGTTGGGGGCATCCCCCCCAAACCTGAATAAGGTCCATGATCTCCACCCTGGACCAGGAAGGTGCCCACCTTCTCTGGGCCCTGGCAGGCTCCAGGGAGCTGGCAGACTGCTCCTGGGGAGCAGTGGAGGGCTGGCTTCCAGTGGCTTGCTGGCTCATGTTTTGGGGCCACTGGGTCAGAGGCAGTGACTGCTGGCTCTGGGCTGGCAGACTTGGAGCTGGCACAGGCACTGTGGCCAGAGTCAACCCCTTTAAGGGCTCTGGGGAGGAGGGAGGTAGAGGAGTGTTCTTGGTTGAGGCTGAGGTGGCCACCAGGGCACCCTGGGAAGGTTGGAGGCCCCCTATTTCGATATAAGTGTCTACACAGCACTTATTTTGAAATAGCTATTTCGAATTTGGTGTTATTCCTCATGGAATGAGGTTTACCAATTTCAAAATAAGCGCTCTGCTATTTCAAATTAATTTCAAAATAGCGGTTTGGCTGTGTAGACGCTAGTAAAGTTATTTTGAAATAATGGCTGTTATATCCTGAAAGAGCAAGAGTGAACATTTGAAACATTGCAAATCCCTGAAAGTTTGCACCAGAAGGACACTCATTATTTACAACACAGCAGCACTGCCTAAAGACTTGTTGAGCTATTTAGTAAAACAGACTGCTTACAATCCTCATTTAAAACAAGACATAACAGATGGGTAAAATAAATGAATGGTAGAGAATGGAAAATAGAGTAATAGTAACAGACTATCTGTGTGTGTGATATATAGGCATAGAGATGAGGTGCTAGTATAACTTTCAGAAATAGTAATAAAAAGAAGTAACTAACATTACAAACACCTTTCCAGTAAACTACAAGATTTGGCTTGTGTCAAGCAATACCTTCCAGGGGTGAATATGGAATATTCTTGACGCCAATTACTATAGTTTCTGTGTATGTTTATAGAGACAAATGACACTGGATGCCACAAAGAGCCGTTTCAATTGCCAAAGGCTCTTTCTTCATTCATTATACATGGGAAAGTCTTATTAAAGAAAACACCTTTATTACAGTGGTACCCGCTAGCACCGTAGTACTTAGTATGGACTCAGTCATCAGTATATCCAGTATATAACTCTCTCAGAGGAATTTTTTTTCTTTTTTTAATTTAGCTGTAAAAAGTTTGCTCCTAGGCTGGACGCAGCCACACAAAATTCTCAGCCTGAGAGCAATTTTCTGTTAACAGTTTTAAAAAAGTGGAGTGGGGGCGCTTTTTAAAATTAAAAGAATTAAGCAAACGTTAAGTTTTTCCTTTTGACAGTCTTCTAACTTCCAACTGAAAATCTCGCACAGAAGGGAACAGAGCAGCACCTGCAATGACATTAGGACTCCATTCCTTGCTCCTCCCCAACAGAGACATACGTAGCTGGGCTTAAACCAGTGTTTGCCTTGATTACTCCTGACTACACTCTCCTGCTGAGGATTTGGCTGTAAATACACAAACTCTGCTTTCCCTAGCTTCTATGACAATTCTTCAAGCAAAGTTTAAATGCCAACAATGAAATCAAAGATGACAGCTAAACAAAAATTGAGGGATCAGAAACCAAAGTGATTTCCCTGCAAAAACAAATGGTAACCAAAGTAATCAAGCCAAAGAAACAAGCTCAGAACACGAGTCCATAAAAATGAAAATTTGTTATCCCCTGAATAATGTTATCCCCTGATAATTCATTATCCCCTGAATACATGCCCTGAATGTACACCACTAAGTATCTCATCATTTACAAAAAAATGTTTAAATATTGACTTAGATACCTGACTTTATTAAACCAAATTTGAAAATGTTAGCTTTAGGCAGATAACTAGATTGCTGTTGTACAGGTACATTTTCTCTCTCTCTCTTCCTCTCTCATTTTTATCTCCAGATTTGAGTCTCAACTTAAATGAAATATCCAAACATCCCTAGATTTGGATGCACCCAAAATTTGAACTCAGATCTAGATGCAAAATTTGTAATTGGCCTTTATCTGTATAATACACCAAACCAGAAGTCTGGATCCAAATATTCCTTATCTGGGTATTTGAACTCTACGTCCAATTTTTGCAGCTTTAGTCCATGTCTACTATTTATTGTTAGGAAACGGATATTGAAGCGGGGTTTAGTAAATAGGTCTGAGGAGGAAAATTCATTCTATTTTGACACTACCAAACTTAGAATAGTTAATGAACATAAATTGGTGCAAGATTTTTTCTGAATTTATGAATAATTATTAAGGCTGTCAATTGACATGCTTTAATGCCTGCGTTTAACGCAGTCCAGGATTAACGCGTTAAATTTTTCAACGCGTTAATCACAGGCATTAATGCTGCAGCACTTCAAAGGGGCAGTGCAAAGCGGAGCCCGCGGTTCAGCCCAGTCTCTACTGCCCCTGTGAAATGCACAGAAGCGGCATTTCAAAGGGGCAGCCGCCTCACAGCTGAGCCGGGGAACAGCTGTGTGGTAGCTGCCCCTTAGAAACACTGCCTCCGTGGGTTTTAAAGGGGCAGTGTAGCCCGGGGTCAGTTGGGGACTCCGCGCGGCATTTCCCCAGAACCTGGGATCAGCTGGGGAGTCCAAGCTGTGCCGCCGCTACCCCTTTAAAATGCCGCCTCTGAACACGTTTCAAAGGGGCAGACCTGGAGCTTGGGGTCAGCTGGGGAGTCCGCAGCTGATTCCGGCCTCTGCATGGCATTTCCCCAGAACCCGGGGTCAGCTAGGGAATCCCCAGCTGATCCCAAGCTCCACGGTGCCTTGGGGTTTTAAAGCAGCAGCACCGCACAGCTGTGCAGTGCTGCCACTTTGAAGTACCCCTTCCCCTCCCCCCCTTTGCTGCCTCTATCAGATAGAGGGGAGGAATCAACTAGTCCACTAGTTGACTAGTCTTTAAGCTCTCTACCGGGGATCAGCTGGGCACTCCAGCTGATCCTGGGCTCCTAATGTGCTGCCCCTTTGAGGTGACAGGGCAGCGTTTCCAAGGGGCAGCGCTACACAGAGCCCTTGCCCCTTAGAAACGCTGCCCCGGCGCTTCAAAGGGGAGGCACATCTGATTCATCGCACGATTAATCGCAATTACATTTTTAATCATGTGATTAATCGCAATTAAATTTTTTAATCGCCTGACAGCCCTAATAATTATTCAATATAGAAAATTCAATATTTGGCTGCATTGTATTTTTAACGTTACATGCCATAATGTTTACATAACTTTCCGAAAATGCATATGCAGTAATAATACTATCTATGTGGTTATATCTATTTGTGTATTTATTTCATGGTCACTGGAATTTTTTCTTGACGTCTTATAAGCAGAAAAAGGATACAACAGGTTGTGAATGCTCATCACCTACAGTAGTGACAACTAAAATGAGCACAAATTTCACAAAGGGATTCCAAGTTCACATATTATTACACTGTGATCTCATACTGAGAAAGAGGAAAATGTACTCATTTGAGCTGTCACTACTTTTTAGTCTCTTCATGTTACCTTTTTAATTTATCATTTACAGCCAAACCTGACTAATAACAGAATCACCTTCATTTTTTTCAATGTTACGGTATTTTCGACAAAATAAAGATTTTGATTTCTGATAAAGCATGGAGGCATATCCTAGGTGTGGCTCAGGAGAAAATCAGATAAATAGGGTGAGTGTGTAGTTATTTCATGCTAGATAGCATATGTGGAAAGGTGAAGAAATTGCATCCGAACTGAAGAAAGAAATAACCTGTTAGATTTCAGTGAAAATTTGTCCTGAATAAGGACTAAAGGATTTGACCCAAGGTGATTTGGCTATGTGATCATGTTAAGTCTTTCAAACAATAATGCACAAAAGATGTATTTGTATCTTGCTGTAATCTCCTTCCATCATTGCAATAGTATTGGTGTTAAACTTAAAAAAAAAAACCCATCATTTTTAACCAAAGATCATATGCTGCTCTGAATTCTTTTTTTTTAATGTTTTTTCTAGTAACCTTCAAAAATGAACTTGGAGGTAAGGGTGTCTCTGTCGAAGATGCTGTCCCAATGCAAAAAACAATGTTTTTAATGGACACAGCTGTTGTTTCAAAGCATTTTCCTAGTGAGCCGTTTGTACATTATCCTCATCACTACATCCCGACCATGAAGTATAGCTCAATGAATAACTAACAGATGATTACATTTATGAGTAAAGACTACTCATGGCAGACAGCTACTTCCTACAGGTGACAGGCAATCTTCCGCTGGAGCTTCACCTGACTAGTCATTTTGGGACATGATCACAAGGGTTGGAGACTGATGAAATTATCCTGTCCAACATCAAACACAAAGTGGGTGTAAATCAGCTGAGGCTGCAGCAGAAGGAAAACAACTCATTCTTTATGCTTTGCTGGCAGCTCTTACATTACAAATCCTAACAATGTCATTAAGTGACCCTATTAAGAACTTCATTAATTTTTTGCTATCAGTGTGAGCTTGAATTTAACATTCAAATCAGATTGGGAAAATCCCATGAAACACAAAGGTTTGCCATTGAAAAAGAGTAAAATAGTTTATTAGATAGGATTGAAGCTTCCTGGGACAGCACTTTCAACATGTATACATAAAATATGTCTATTGAGACTCTCCTTTTGACCTTGGACAGCCATGTAGGTACTTACATGCTATACCATTATAATATCCCTGTGGCTTACTCCATAAAAAAAGAAAATGATAGAAAGCTGGCACCTGCTGTTTAACCTTTTCTTCCTGCAGAATAAAGAATTGTTTTTCGAAAAAATATAAAAGAAAATAAGGACAGCATCTGCTAATCATCTGCACTATACATAATGTAAAGGAACTGTAGCACTGAGAAGCAATTTTCAAATTAGCTTTTGGAAGGACACAAATGTTAATAAAAATTCTGTCATTTTCATTGTAAGAGGGAAAGGATTTCTAAGGATTCTGTTTACCAAACATGCCAGGAATTTATATGCATCGTTCACATTAGTGCAATTGGTGGGATGACATATAAATCCTCTGCATACCAGCAACAGAATACTAAAATGTTCTCAATACTTAACAGCATACTTTCAAAAAAGCCTTTGAAAATGTAACACTGCAAACCAAATCTTTGTAAATTGAGTAAAATATCTACACTATGAAAATAAACAAGGATGAACAGTGTGATATTGCAATTCGTTAAAAGCCAAGTATTTTGCTCTTAAAAATATTCTTGCCACACCTGCTACACAAGAAAATTTCAGTAGATCTGCATGAAAGGAATGTGCACAGTTCAATAGGCAGCCTAATAGAAATTAAGAATGAAAATAACCTCCGTAGATCCATCTACTCTTTGATTCTAATTGATAATTCCCCATACATATTGATATCTAATGAGAAATCATGAACCAACTCTGATACCAGCAAATGTATATCATGTTTATAAATAACTGATCAATGTAACAAACAGCAGAGGAGCACCACAAATAGCAGACTATTGATTAGCCACAGAGTATCTGATTTTGTTATCTGAGGTTCAACAAAGATCACCAAGTGGGATGAATACATATTCCACCTAGTCATGAAGATATGTTTTGAAACTTGGAGAATGTATGACTACTTAAAGACTAGCATACTCTTGAATTGAACTAAAGACCTAGTATTTGCAGTGATATTAATATTTTCCAGTATTTGACCAGTCTCAGTATCTACTGATATACAGAATCTGTGTTTCTCTATCATGTATTGTTCAAAGCAGTTACACAGGAAAAAGAGACTTTTATAACATACTTCCTATAGCTTTGTCTTTAATCCTGCTCTACATTCAGAGAACTTGAAATAAAAAAAAAAAACTCCTCCAAAGTATAACAGAAGAGAGGAAAAAATCCCCTTCCGTGAAAGACATTTGGGGAACAAATGAATGCAAAACCAATCCACTGATATTCCTAAGAAATATATTTTCTAGCACTCCAGTGATGGCTATTTGTGTGTTCTCTGCTCAGTGCTCCTTCAGCGCTTACATTTTAATTAGCCTGCACTTTGTTCATGGAAGGTATGTATTGGCTCACTGCCAATGTTGGCTAAGATTCTTCTTGTCACTACAGTGTCTAACAGCATGTACAGAACAATATCCTAATTAGATCTTTAAGTGTCAGAAACATGATACACCATGTTTTTTTCTGGGCCTAATTGGTACAAAGTTTCAAACTGTATACTGAAGGTGACTAGTCATTCCAGCCCTTTCCACCACAGCGGTATAAGCCTTGACAAGACTATTTCAAATTCTAGAAATCCTGGTCAGGGCCCTGCTTTAGTAGAACTACTGAGAGCTCTTCCTCCAGGAAGATTAGTGTTAGCATCCCCCAATTCAGGATAAAGGCCTACATCAATATCAAAGTTATCACTTTATCTCTTCAAAAGTTCATAGGTTAAAATGATCACCCCAACAGCATTTTTTCCAAAGAATCCCTTCAGTCTTTGTAATAAAGGGATCTATTTTGCTCCTAGATATAGTCTTTTAATGTATATAAAAAAATATTTTAGTAATGTAAGAGAAACTTGTTTAAAATATCTCTCCCTTAAATTACCCTTTGTGTTAATTTTCCAATCGGTGATAAGCAAAGGCCTGGGAACTCTTCTGGGTGTCATTGGGGAAATGGAGATGATTGAAATCTCTGAAAAACTTTTCAAGGAAAATTCTCCTCCGCTATTAATAAAGTTTCTGTGAAGAGTGGCCAGGGTTCTCTATATTAAGCTTGTAATAGTCATGTTCAATTTTTACTCCAAGGCTGTGTCTACATTGGCACTATCTCACGCAAAAGCGGCCGCTCTTGCGCAAAAACTTGCTGCCTGTCTACACTGGCCGCGTGTTCTTGCGCAAGTAAACTGACGTTCTAATGTATAAAATCAGGGATTCTTGCGCGAGAACTCTGACGCTCCCGCTCAGGAAGAAGCCCTTTTGTGCAAGAGCTCTTCCAGAAGAGGCCAGTGTAGACAGGCAACATGAATTTCTTGCGCAAGAAAGCCCTATGGTTAAAATGGCCATCAGAGCTTTCTTGCACAAGAGAGCGTCTACACTGGCATGGATGCTCTTGCACAAAAGCACATCTCTTGTGCAAAAGCACATGCCAGTGTAGACGCTCTCTTCTGGAAGAGTTTTTGCAGAAGAACTCTTCCGCAAAAGAGTTTTTGCGTGAGAATGCGCCAGTGTAGACGTAGCCCAACTGTACGCTATAAAACCTTGTCTTCATTGATTTCCATCAGATACTTCCTATAACTTTCAAGGACAAAACACTTAGAAATAGGAAATAATTTAAAATCCCTCAAATTTTGCACATTTAAAATTAAATTCTCAACCCTCCCCCCATAAGGCCCTTAAATGAATTTCTTGTAGTTTAGATTGTTGATAATCTCCTTTGGGGGGAAATTGCAAATTGTATTAAAAAATCCCAGAAGACTGGATATGTCCTTACTGGCTTGAGGGCAAGTTGTCTTCTTTAGGGGAAGTAAGAGGGAATTCCCTTGCACCACTGTTGCTGAGAGGGAGGGAGTGGCTGGTTTATGGTGCTCAGGTTTGTTTACTTTTTTAAAGACAATGTGAGGCAAAGAGAAAGGAAAGGTCTCTAGGGATGTGTCTAGACTACATGGCTCCATCGACGGAGCCATGTCGATGAGTGTATTCGGCAAAGGGAAATGAAGTGGTGATTTAAATAATCGCCGCTTCATTTACATCAAAATGGCCGCTGCGCTGTGTCGATCAACTTCACGAGGCATAAGGGATCTGATGACAAAGGGATCTGGGGTCGGTTGATCCCCGTCTAGACTACCGTGCTGTGCCAACAAACAGCTGATCGGCACAGCGCGGCGGCCATTTTGATGTAAATGAATAGGTGATTATTTAAATCGCCACTTCATTTCCCTTTGCCGAATACACTCATCTACATGGCTCTGTCGACAGAGCCATGTAGTCTAGACACACCCAATGTGTGAGACAGATTTAGGTTAATTTGCAAATTCTTTTGGACTTGAATGGCACTTTTATTGAATTGCACAGCCCTGAGTCCATGGCTGAGGTCAACCAAAGGAAGACATTCATATCTTCCTATCAAAGAGGCAAATGCCTGACATTTTTAGCTCTCCCTTGGTGTCTTCAGCAATGGATGTTAGCAATGTATCAAAAATCTGTGCTGTATCTAATTTTTTAACTGAATACAGTGCTTCATGAAAGATTGGATTTGCCTCAAGCAATCTTTTATTGTAACTGGAATGTATCTTAGATTTTCATAACAGGTAAAAGTGCAAGGTCTCTTAGAAATTTCACCACATTCATCTGTGGTTGAGCTCTCTATATACTGCCTCAGTATCTACTACTATTAGATGGCCTGGGCCCCTAATCTTTAGGAAGGAGATTCAATTGGTTATAATTAAATGTTTCAACCAGCTAATAGTAAAAAGATACAACTCACCTTTCCCCAAAAGATACTGGACTGCAGCAGTGCAAATTACCTCTTGCTTTCATTTCACAGTGAAGAGATGAAAACCTAGATTTAAATCAAAAGTTCAACTGAGTACAGCCTTAGGGCAGTTTGCAGTTTGTTTTCATGTTGGAAAGTTATTGGCTTCCTGGAAAGGTTTTCTCATTTAATTTGTTAGATACTATTGTTGTATTAGATATGGTTTTATTATATACTTGGCACTGATTGATGTTTATAATATTCCTCTGTGTGTACCTATTACAATTGCTTAGTTGAGTTCACTGTAAAATTAAAAATTGGGTTAAAACAATTGATTGATTCAGCAGCCCACAATCAATTTGTGTGGGTCCCATAATCCAAAGTATTAAAACCTTTCAGACTAATTTAAAAATAACCCAGCGAAATAAAATATTTTTATTCGTAATTTTAGCTCTGAGAAACTTTTTTTTGCAATTTTGTTAATATGGAGAGAATTTAGAAGTTGTATCTGTGAAGTCACAGGCAATGCAAATTTAATTCAATTCACAAGACTAATGCATATAACAAATCCAACAACTGCAAGTTATAGAAACTATGTATGACCTGGTAACAGTAAAAACATTTTATGAGTAAATTAGCCAAGAGAGTTGTGGACAGTTTGTGTTCCTCTTTGAACCTTGCTCTTTTGTGGTTTGACACTGGTTGTACATGATGGACTACGAATACTACAAAGCAGAAGAATAAATGATTCTATACATCTTTGAAGTGTTCTCAGTCAGTTTTAAGGTATTAAGGGGTGGTAAGATTAGCTGATCTGAAAATGTTCTGTATGATAAAAGCACACAGACAACTCAAAATCTAATCAATGAACAAGTTAAAAGTAGATTCTTGCTCAGTCACACTGCCTGTTAGTTCATGTTTTCACAATCACACTTTCCTGGTTTTAGTGTACCCCTCTCCCCTTTAGCAGTGTGTAAGACCCACACAAATAACTAGGAAAATGGACGAAGACCACAAGTGGATCCACACAGATGAAACTCTGCTCCTGTATGAGATCCTGCTGAAATCAGTAGGGCTCAGGAAGGGCGTAAGACTTGGAGGGTTGGGGAAGGAAGGGGTTGGGGTGCCAGAGGCAGGCTCTGGCCAGGACACTTACCAGCCAGCAGCCCAACCTGTCTGCAGAGCTAAATGACTGCAGAGTTTAAAAGTTTCTCAGCTAGCCAGCCAGCCAGCCTGCCCCATACCAGTGCAGGCTGCATGGCCATGTGCTTGTGTGAATAACTAAGCCAGAAGGGAGGGGGGCATGGTGCTTCATGTGCTGCCTGTTATTCAAACAGGCAGCTCCCACTGGCCAGTTTCTGGCCAGAAGCCAGCCAATGGGATTGTGCTGGGGGTGGGAGTTATGCCTGAAGCTTTATCCCCTCGCCTCTGGGCTCACAGTTTTTAAAGAGAAATGGCCTGGTAGCCACTTTTCTGAGTGGCGTGAGGGGCAAGCAGGGGAGTCTGGGGCTCCTCACTGCATCCACGGGCTGGATCCAGTGGCTTGCTGGGCCAAATCCAACCTGCGGGCAGTATTTTGCCCAGGCCTGTCTTAACTGCTGAGAGCTTATCTGAACTTTGTATGTTTACCTAGCACCAACAACAAGCAGAGCTGACTGACTATGAGAAAAATTATTTAGACAAATTATTCCAGATAAATTTCAAAAAGCAATATTTGAAGAATAATGCATTCAACAAACTGTATTCCCGAGCAGATCAGGGTGTAACTGATTATACAAAAGAAAGAGTGACACTATTGCTATATAAAAGTACTGGAAATGTTCAATATAAGCGAATGTAAAAGATTTTCAGACAGAAATGTGAGATGAAATCTTGGCCCCATTGAAGTGAATGGCAGAGGTCCAGATTGTCCAATGTATCTAGGGGTCACTGAGTAGAAGTTTGGAGTCTCTAAATACCTTTGCAAATCTGCACCAAATATATGCAAAGGATTTCAGCTGTGATTTTTTTTGTTGATGGTGGCCCTGTAAAGTGTTCTCGTAAGTTTCAAAATTCATCTTCTAACTCTGTGTAAGTTTAGCACTGATGCATTTAAAAAAGACAATATATATACTGTGCATGGAAATAATTAACAGATTTTTTTCTTGTGCTCTGTTATTGAAGGATAAGCATGTCATTTAGCCTTAGAATTTCCAAAGAAATGCTGGAAAAAAAATACTTATCATTTGGCAAATGATTGCAATGATCTTTTAATTAAAAAAATCCCTAAAATGAAAACAAACAAAAAAAGGAAGAAGAAAAAGCTTCTTTCATGCCATGAAGGTTAGTTGTTTATATACTGCAGTATTAGAAAGAGTCTCAAAGAATGTGTTCAGGGACTGTACCTCATTTACTTTACGGCACAACTGACAGTCACCCATTAGAAAGGAAAGACCCTATTTTGGTGGGTTAGTTACAATTAGTGATACAACTAGTAACAACTTCCTAGTGGTGACACAATCTTACATAACAGTTCTGATCAGCCTCAGACAGTTCTGCTCTTGACACCAGCAGTAGAAGAAACAAAAGCCAGCTAGGATGAATAACCATTTAGTGCACTTATTTCACGTGGGGCCAGTATAACCCCAGCACATGCCAGTTTGTGCATTTATTCTTTATCTAACCCATTAAAAGGAAAATATATGTGGACTAAAACGAAAGCCTATCAAAGGAATGAGAACCAGCAAATGCTCTCACCCATCTCCAGCCCCTTATTCAATCAAGGATTCTATGAAAGGGTCACATGTTCAGAAGGACCTAACCTGGCCTCCATTTGTGCATGTACAATTTGTGCATACAATTTTGGTGCATTGTCACTTGTGCAAATGACAGAATTTAAGCCTGCAAATTTGCATGAGAGATTTTCATACAGATATATATTGCCAATATTTTTTTTAAAAAATCCAAATTGAGGAGTTCTTGCCACACTTTGTCTCTGGCCTCTGTCCCCCACCTCCAACAGCATGCACCTATAGGATCGATGCTGACGTTGGGCAAGTGACCCATGCCTGCACAAAATCCCTCTCACAGGTTCAGAGCTTGACGTGCTAGTGGATCAATCAGTAGTAATTTAGGTACAGATATCCACCTGGCTACAGGTTGTCTAAGGAGGGAAGAAAGCACCCCTATGGGGCTAGAGTGAAGAGGAGGGCATCCCATGGAATTGGCACTCCATCTTTCTGTTGGCATCTTATGACCCAAGATAGGATAAGTTGTATTCTGTTATCCTATGCTCAAATAATGGTTTATGTTTCCCCCAACTAAAAACTTCCAAACAACTGGTAGATATGTAAGAGAAAGAGAATAAAAAACCATGTGTCTTTGTACCTCTTTAAGTTCTCTCTGTTTTTATGGCTTCCAAAAGCTTACATTTTGCCAAGTTTTCATTTTATTTTAGATAACACTCCCTAAAATGGAAAACCCAGTGAGAGGGTAAAAAAATAATCTGTGAACCATAATAAATGGATTTCTGCCAATGACAGGTCATGATACAGAAAAAAATCTGTGATGACCCTCTTTCCTCTACTCTCATTTATCTCCTACCGGTGTCCACTGATAGATTTCTGCTGTATGATTTATTGCAGAAAAACACCACCTAGAAATGGGCTTTTGATAAAATTGTTCAAGGATTCCTGGACAATAAATCCTAATCTTTACATGCATGCTGCAAGATGTTTCACCTTTCTTATGCTATAAATAATATATGCCAAATGTGATAATAAATCCATACATTTAAGCACTATTTGTGTAGTGCAGGAAGTAGAAATTGCAGTATGTAAGCCCGATGTTAATAGCAGTTACATAATGCTGAGAATATCGATGCCAATATTTTTTATTTGAAATCCAAATGTCCAGCACTGGGGTTTGTGTTGCGCAAGGAAATGTGCTGATAAGCACAGCAGACACTCTGGGTCTTGAATCAACAGAGATGTTTCTCTAGCTGAATGGCAGTGCACTTGCTGAGGAAGTCAACTGAAATTTCCAGCTCTAGTCCATGCAAAGACCTCTCTCTCTTCATAATAAATCATGTACAGTAGAAGTGTCTGATAGCATCAGTCACCTTCCTATGACCCCACTACTGTTATATTGGTGTTAAATGTATAGGACCCCAGTATTTAAAGCTCTGTATATGCTATAAAGTCAAGGTCTGGTTGTGGCTTACCAGTACAGAGAAATAGGAGTTAGGTATAACTCGGCTGCCTTGCATATCTTTGCTATGGCAATGAGTCTAGGCCTAAGGATTGACTTTAATTACCGATTCTTCTACTGCCTGGAAAATACTGCAAAGCACCTGTCTCTTCAAGTAGCCAGAGTGCAGATCTTAATCTACACTGTAAAAGTGGGCTAATGAAATATATGCCATTAGAGGAGACAGTTTGGTCACAAGATACTGACAAAATACAACTGAGGTAAAAATAATAATATTAGCAATAATTAGTGCTTCTATGGGGACAAAGACATTTACGTTTCAAATAATGAAGTCACCATGACTAGCTTTTGACTGACACTTCTGTGGTGTTTTTTACCTTTATGCCTTATTTTTTAATACCTACCTTATGCCTGTTTTTTCTAACAAAAAAACTACCATATTCTCTTTGCAAGAAAATAACATTGCCATAATATTTCTTACACAGATTTACTTGCCAGGGTGTTTCTAAAGATGTAAGGGTTATGTATAGGTAAATTTGGAAAGGGAATCTAAAAGCAAAACAAAGCAAATAAAGAAAGAAAGGAAAGAGAAACTGAAGAAAGACAAATCTTTCACTTAATTGGAAGGGGAGAAACTCAAGTAAATAATATGTTTGGTTTCAGCTGTGTCCTCTGATCTATACGGAAGGTCCTAGACAGAGATGGCATAGAAGTTATGATTATGTGAAATGAAGTGAGAAACAATAATTTAGTGTAATAAACACTTTTAGCAACTACAGAATGTCCTATTCACTGAAACTGTCTAGCAGGTGTGTTTGCCTGTCTCCAACACACTTGGCTAATCTTATGCTGAAATGACAGAAATACATGTTATCCTGAGAAATACATGACTAATGTTGGGTTGCATGAAAGAAAGTTCACCTCACTTCTCCAGAACACAGCAGAAACATCTCCCTCTGGTTTGCCTTGCTGAAATATTAAGGCTTTCCCTTTCCATTCATCATTCAAATTTCAGTCAACCATGAAAACTCATGCAATTTTCTTTGTATAATCCTCCATCCCCATAAATACAAAACCAACTAAACTATACTTGGAACTACATTTTTAGGGTGCTTATTTCTCTCTAGGCTGCAAGTCTGACAATTGAGAGGAGACTCCTGCCAAAGCAGTGCAGACCATCAATTCTCTTCTTGCACATTATTGCACTTGGCAGTTCACAAAATGGTTGTGTTTAACTCGTTGTTTTCACAAATGGAACCAGGACTCAATCTTGCTTCCTGGGCCAACCATCCTTCTCAGATACTGTGCCTCCAGCCTAAATGGATTCTTAATGTAGTCTTTTCTCCATCCTCTCGGAGAACCTACTAAGTGAAACAGAAACTATTATTTCACAAGTCTATTATCTCACTCTGAGCCATTCTTGAGATTATGGTTCCTCATATCATGTTTCCCTACATTTCTCCTACTATATGTCAAAAAAAAATCTTATATTTATTTTTGGAGAAAATATTTATCTATTAGTTTAAAAATGGGTAGAGGTGCCTGAGCACAAGTTTGGAGAACACATTTTAATGAAAAGGATGGCTCCAAATTCATTTATCATATGATTATGACCTGTAATATCATAATCTATATACGATCAAAGGGAGTTCAAGACAACTCACAGAAAAACCAACACAATACACTGTTGATCTGCTTTACATATCAAAGCTACCACCACAGAAGAGGAATGTCTTCAGTTGGATCAATCACCTATTTTGAAGTTTGAAGAAATGTGGTAACTTCTTATTTATTATTTTTCCATTTTGTGTCTGGGACTGAAAACAGGAACTACTAGAAGTCTCAAAAGAGGGCACATTCCTGCTAACCCAAAACTGGAAACCAAAGAGTTTCAGATGAGATACAGAAAATCATCTTAACTTAGGGGTTGGCAATAATTTTTGATGGGGGGGGGGGTGGGAACACTCCAAGATTTTGGAAAGTGGTCGAGGGCCGCACTCTTCCATAATGTTAACGGAGGATGTAAAAGGTCTGGGATGGAGGCTGGGTGCAGAAGGGAGCTTGGGGTAAGGGATTGGGGTGCAGGAAGGAGAGCTGGGTGTGGGAGGGAGTTTGGGTGAAGGAGTCAGTTGTGACCTAGGGCAGGGCACTGGGGTGCAGGGGTTTGGAATATGACATAGGGGAGGAGGGGGCTGTGAACTAGTGCAAAGGACTGGGGTGCAGGAGTTTGGGTTGTGACCTACGGTAGGAGGAGACTGTGATCTGATGCGGGGGATTGAGGTGCCAGATCTGGAAGGGGTAAGGGTGCAGAAGGGAGACAGAGAGTTTGGGTATGTTAAGTGGTGGGGGCAGAGTGTTGGGGAAAGGGCACGCTCTGGCCAGGAGACTTACCAGCCAGCAGCCCAACATGCCTGCCTCCCTGCAGAGCTAAATGGTTGCGGAACTTAAAAAGTTTCTCAGCTAGCCAGCCTGCTTGCCTTGCACCTGCACAGGCTGCACAGCCATGTGCTTGTGTGAATATCTAAGCTGGAGGGAAGGGGGGGGGCATGGTGCTTCATGTGCTGCCTGTTATTCAAACAGGCAGCTCTCATTGGCCAGTTCCTGGCCAGAAGCCAGCCAATGGGATTGTGCTGGGAGCAGGAATTATGCCTGAATCCTTCCTAGTTCCCCTCTCCCCTCTTGGCTCACAGTTTTTAGAGAGAAAACTAAAGCAGCATGCAAGGACCCTGAGAAAACATACAAACCCTGTGAATAACACAACTATACAGCAAGTAAGAAATTATTACTGTTTAGGAAGGATCATTACAGAAGGTGAAAGTCTGGATATTAAAATCAGCTCCAGAATAGCAGAAGAGAAAAAGACATTCTGGAAGAATAATAATCTGATGAGAAGGGAAGCAAATCTGAAGACTTAATTCCAAAGTTTGATCTGTATCAAATTATGGTTGTGAAACATTGACATTCAAACAATCAATAATTTAAAAACAACAAATCCTTTGAATTATGGTGTTTTAGAAGAATTCTGAAAATATCACGAGTGGACTATTCAACCAACTAAAGGGGTGTGTCTAGACTATATGGCTCCGTCGATGGAGCCATGTAAAATAGTTTACCCGACATAGTCAATGAAGTGGGGATTTAAATAATCCCCGCTTCATTAAAATAAAAATGAAGCATAAGGGAGCGGTCGACAAAGGCTTCCCTTGTCGACCGATCTGCGTCTAGACTGCCACGCTGTGCCGGATCAGCTGATTGTCGGCACAGCGCGGCGGCCATTTTTATTTTAATGAATCGGGGATTATTTGAATCCCCACTTCATTGACTATGTCGGGTAAACTACTTTACATGGCTCCGTTGATGGAGCCATGTAGTCTAGACACACCCAAGGAGTATGAGGGATAATTGGAACTCAGGAAATGTTAGAGATCTTATGAAAAGAAATATTTAGTTTGCAGGACACGTAAGTGGTTCAGCGGATGATACACATTTACAGGCCCTGGATGACGGAAGAATTTAAGTCAGAGTAAGAAGATGTTAGATGAACAATGACTCATGAGGTATCCTGGAGCCCATTCAGCCACCAAAAGATTAACAGAGGACCATACAGAATGGGCTACCATAGCTGCAAATGTACAGTAATAGAGATTCAGCAGAAGCTGAAGATCAGTCCTCATACACATATAGATCTCATCAGGAGATGGGTATACCATTATTAGACAGACAAGGTGAGGTGAGGGGATTTGGCTCTATGTGATGTCTTGTGCACACTGAACCACTAGACCACTTCCTTTGTCATATTCATATATAATCTACACTAACTTAATTAACTCTTCTTCTGAATCAGCCTACATTGTGACGTCTGCAGAGTAAATGTTATTCACCTATTTTCCATTCACCTTAAAACCCTCGTCTGTTTCTTCAATTAATGATCAATCTCTAGCTCTCTTTTGTAACTTATTCCCATGTAGGACAGTAAAGTCTATTCATTCCTCCTTGGTCTATGCTAGTCATGAAACTGACATTTGCAAATGGAAGTTCAAGACAACTAGTATTGAGATGCCTCTGCACAATACTCACAATGCCCCTATATCAGGGGTGGGGAACCTCAGGCACAGGGGATGGAGGCAGCCTGCTTCTGGCCTCTGAGGCTCAGGGCCCCCTCCCCACACCATTGGTGAGTCCGTGCTGGTACTCCACAGGGCTGGAGTACCCAAAATCTACTAGCCTGGGCCCCCGTAGGCTCTGGTGTGAGAGGGAAATGTGGGGAGTGTCCTTCTTCTTCTCAGCCACAGTGAGGGGTTTTTACTTGTATGTGGCCCCCAATTGATTTTTCTGTGGGTCAGTGGCCCCTGACCCAAAAAAGGTTTCCTGCCCCTGTCCTGTACGCTGAATAATTCCATCTCTCTCTTTTCTCTCAGTTCAGCAACTTTGGACTCAAGATCTGTGCATGGATTTCAAAGACCATGAACAGCTTGCACCAGGTATACGTGCATGCCACTCTTTCACTGGAAACTTTTAAAAAGGCAAGTGGGCATATATCCGGCACTCTCCTCAGTGAGCTGAGCAGCACCCATGTGGAATATTCTGTTGCTGAATGTCCCCTCCTTTGATGTTACTGGGGTTTCGTTTCACACTAGACACTGTGGCTATGTCTACGTTGCAATAAAAAACCAGTGGCACTGTCACTCTGAACCCATGTCAATTGACTTGGATTCACAGGGCTAAAAATTGAATCATAGACATTCAGGCATGAGTCTCTTATTGCAGTGTAAACGTACCCCGTATGTTTATCTGTAAGTTTGAAGCCCAACACTTTTATCAATTTATTTTATTTTATATTTTTAGTGACAACTAATTCCTACACAACCTAGTCCACTCAGTGCCAAATTCACCTGTGTTCTCTTTGTCTAGGGCCTCTTACCACTCAAGAATGAGTCTTCCACCAGTCAGCTTCGCATTTATACCTTCCCAGTACAAAACACACTGATGTGCGTCCTCCCAAACACTTAATCATCATCAGTCACCATACAAAGACAATCAGTTGATCTTACCTGTAACTAATGCACTTCAAATGCTCACTATGACTCACTGACATCAAAGACACTCCTTTTATTACCTTCAGAAAGGCCCAGTTCAAAGAGATTAGTTTCAACTGATCTAATAAGCGGTAAGAGTCCTAACAATTAACTAATTCTTTCTAGAATAACTGTTTTATGGTTTAAAGCCCAAATTTAATTTTCCAAAAGTTTAAACAATCCAAATTAAATTTTAAAGGTTCACATTAAAAGAAAATAAACAATTGGAAATAATGGAGACCAGCTCCCTTATATTCAGCAAAGCACTTAAGCATGTACTTAAGTCTCAAATGACGTGAAAGTTGCTCTGCTACATGGTATCCTCCACCATTGCCTCTCTCTCAGTATTCTGGGCCTCTGTTTGAGAAATCCAACTCCTTTTGTGGGATTAAGTTTGCTTCAGAATTGGAAAGAACTTTTTTTAAAAAAAAGTAGTTGTACTGAACATGTATATTAATAACATCATAAAATCAATGCATTATTCTCCAGGTTGCAAGCTGGGGTCATGCTAAACGGGACAAATGGGAAAAAAGGAAAGAAATCTTTTCTGTCATCTTCTGGTTAAAACTCTTGAGTAGAATAAGGCTGAGATAATTTATGGGAGAGTAATGATCTGCATCTGGAATCTCTAGTTCAACCTGCCGCATGACTGAGCTAGTTTTTATAAAGAACCTTAGCAACCTGGCGCCACAGCAAATGAAGAAAATGAGTTTAATCACTTTACAAGCTTGCTGACTTGTGGTCTTGAGGGCTAGATCTGAATGAGACATGGGGAAAATAGTGGCAAAAATATGTTGGATGCGTATGCAGTTGATGGTTGTTATTTTTTTTTCTTTTGGTCTGTCAGACATGCAAAAACAAGTAGATTTTAAATGCAATACACTAAAGTGTAGTGATCACAATAAGAGATATGTGCAAGCATGTCCTGTTAGCCACATCTGTCCACTGAGTCAGCAGACAACTCAAGGGACAGAGAAACAAGTGGGTAAGTAATTATTGGGGCAGGTAGCAAAAAGTAACCTGTGTGAGGGTACTCATGTTAACAGAAGAATCAAGATCTATATGGTTGCACTTGCAATATCTCAGAACAATATTCTTTCAACACTGAACAATAGCAATTGATCTACTGAACAACAGCGATTTAAGTCACAACCATAAGGACATTTTTACAAGCTACTCTATGCTCTAGAATAACTTTGCTGATTGTGTATTAGTCAATGATTCAACTCAGGGACAAGTAAGAGAAGTATGAAATCTGTGCAGGAAGGGCGAATTGGACAGGTTGGAAAAATGCAGGTTAGAATATGGCACAATTTAGTATCAGCTAGTGATGTGAAATTGTACTGTAGGTCTGGTTTTGAGAAATCATGTAGAATTTAAGAAGCCATAATAAAAGCAGGAAAAAAAGGGAATATGTACCTTATAGTTGTCTTTAATATGGAAATTTTTTGTACTTATCTTTTAGGATAATCACTTCAAGTTAAAAGTGGAAAACAATGGAACCACAGTTTCACCCTGAGTTATCTTCAGTATTTCAATTTCTAATTCTAAAAAAGAAAAAAAAAGTTAACAATCAATATGTCATAGGCTCCAGGGCCCCGATACTGCACCAGAATGGGTCCACCTGAATGATAAAGGCCCAGGAGTGTAGTGTGAATCTCTCTGTGAATATATGAGAGAGTGTGAGCCTATAGATTAAGAACAGCCAGGAATACATCATGGTCATCCATGATTCTTTTTAATAAAGTGGATTATTTTTAAGGATGCAAATATCTACCAAAGTTTCTAATTTAGCTAATGAACACAGAACAGCCACTGACGTGCCTGAAAATAAGCAAGAGCAAATATTTAAAAGCTTCACAACCAAGCTTGTATAGCTCTAAGAGCTTGTCTTCAGACACAAGCTGTACTGCTTCATCTATACTAGTGCAGTTAACGCAATAAGCACCTTCCTTTGCATGGACACAGCTATGTCAAGATAAAGGTGCCTTACACCCACAAAGCTAGGACAATGACTTACATGGGCTGACGGCAAGGACCAAACTTGTGACCTATGGAAACTTAATGCCTGACTCTCTACTGCCTGAGCTAAAGAGACATATTTCCCTTAACTACTAGTACAGTAGGCTCATCCATCTCCAGGGGGCCTAATCAACACTAGAAGGGCACAAAGTGCCACTCTGAGAAAGCAGGGATTACAGATGACCCCTGTGCAATGAAACCCATCCCAAATTTTAGAGACCTCCCAGCTGAATTGACCAAATGAGCCACCAATTGTAATGCCAAAGCATACAGGGGTATCAGCTGCGGGGCTCAAACCTGGTATCTCTTGAACTAAATGAATAAGTCTCTACTGCATGAGCCAAAATACATGTCTCGCCTAGCTGAGGCCGTAGGAACCCACACCAGTCTCCAGCTGGCTTAGCCACCAGTAGAGGGAGACAGAATGCCATTCCAAGCAAGCAGGGGTTATATAGCTCTTCCCATTTGGAAAGGTGTAAACTATACCAGCACAACTATAGCAGCATAGCTTTACTAAGAGGACTGTGCTGATTTAAATATTTCAGCAAAAAAATGATATCCCTGACTGAAATAGTTAATCCAGTACAAAAATGTTTATAGAGACCATGGCTAAATCTAAGTTCCAAGTGAGGAAAAACACGATGCATTAATGAGCTCAAGAAAGCCATCTCTGTTGTAATATCAGTTTAAGTAGCAATTTGCCATAAATTAGAGCCTATTTTTTCCTGGAAAGACAGAAAAAGTGGTTCACCCCCAGATACACTGCACTGATCTCCCTCCCTTTCCGCTTCCCCTCCCCCCCCGATTCAGTAGGAAATGACCAGACTATTTTAATTGTTTTTGGCCCCTAGAAAAATAATGGAATAATCATAGATAGAATAATTATTCCCTTATTGTCATAATGTTCACATACATACACATGTCTTTTTTTTTTTTTTGGTATCAGTATACAATATGTGACTGGATGCCCTGCTTCTTCATTACAAGCAGCCAGCTGCACCTAAATTCTACACCGAGGGGCATATTAAAAATACACAGAAAAAAAGAGAGAGGGGGAGAGAGAGAGAGAGAGAAAGAGTGAGCAAGAGAGAGATAATGAACTGAATCAGATGAAGCTAAGAGGTTTGGTTTCCTATTTGTAGTGAAAACAGCTCTCTTTATAATGGTGTATTTGTTAGTGCTGCAGCCTTTACTTCTGTGAATTGAATTCAAGGGGGCAAATTCAAGTGAAGTATAACTCCACTGAAGTAAATGGAGTTACATTAGGGATGGATTTGGTTGCATGGGATCCCTCACATGAGTAAGGGCTATTGAATCCAATCTTCAATAGCTAAATTAACTAGTGACTTTATGGCTTCATAATATAGTAAACTGTGAGTGAACTCCTGACCCCACTGACATCAATGGAGTTTTGTGCTGCAGAAATAAACACACTGTGGCCATGGCTCAAAAGAGCCTTGAAGGCATAGTGCTGGGATGAGGCAGCAACATAGTGGTCCAGCTCTGAGAGGCACTGTGCTTCTGCTAGATGTAATATCTTCCAGAATTCCCAGGGAGCTCAGCCATTGGCCTCATTTTTGAATGGAACATCATGTACTCACCAGCTCTGGTGCAGAAGAAGGGGAGTGAACCACAGCCTTCCTCCTTCTCCTGAACCTCTTTGGAGTGTCTAGCAGGAGTAGTCTTGGTCATCAGGGGACTGCAAAGATTGCTATCATGACCCATCCCTGCCATAGGGCTAAAGGGGGTCTCTGCTCCCCACAGGGTCTAAACTTCATTTGGCTCACAATGTACATAAAGACGTTAGTCTTTTCCAAATAAAGGGAATAACTGAGTAAACTCACAACGCCATCACACTCGCTCTCGTTAGGTTTCAAATAGGGATGTCAAAGTGTAGATAACTACACAATTAACCGATACGCCTAGGCTAATCGGTTAATCCTGTTGACTACCTGCATTCCCCCCCCCTTGCTGCCTCTATATCATGCCAGCTCCGTGGACCCACCTGCCCCCCCCCCCTTGCTGCCTCCTACAGCTTAAAAGCTGACTCTCCCCAGCACCTTGCAGAGGCAGCAGTGCGGGGGGTGGGAGGGAGGGGAGACGGCTATGAAGCAGCAGCACAGGGTGGCAGGGGGCTCCCTGGGAGTGGGGCCTGGAATGCACTGGCTGCTGGCTGCGCCTTCAGGGACTGTTGAATAGTCATGTAACCACTCATTTTTTTGTTGTGGTTACACAACTATTCAATTACACACTATCTAACAAGTGGAAAGTAGTAAGATAAATGCACATCAGTTGTACAATGCAAGGAGTGGACTGTACAATCTGAGGCACAAGAAAGACAATAAGAAGAATGATTAGTCAAAAAATGAAGCAGATAGAAATCTTGCAATTATACTTTGATGCCTTGGAAGTGCCACTGGAAATGAAAAAAGAAACACTGTTGAAAACCTAAAATATTTAAACCTTTATTCACTGGACCTTATTCTGCTCTCACACATAATTGTTGCACCCCTGTAGCTCTATAGACTTGAACAGAGCTATTCCTTATTTACACCACGGTGCCGTGCATATCAGGCCTGCTATGTTTAAAAGCTCACAAATACATTGGGCTCTATTTAAATTATGAAGCCTTTTGGATGAATTTACAAAATGAATAAACTTGAGCTCATTATTTAAATTAATCTGTCATAGATAAAGATATGTGAATCAAATTAGCTAAATAAATGTGAAGCTTTAATAATAATTATTACATTTGAAAGTAATTTATGGAATATAATTACCTACATCTGACCAAGCTTGAAAGCATGGTTCCGGCTTCCACACTTTAATAGTGAACATTCAAAATGAATGTCACGTTGCATAGCTGGGCAAGACTTAAGGTACTTTAGTTTTAGTATTCCTGGTTATATAAACCAACCAGGGGGCAATTGGTAATGGAATCAAAGGAAAAACGTGCTAAAAGAAAGTAACCCTCATTTGTGAAGACTGCAGCTGAGGCCATTTTTCTTCAAACAAGTAAACAGAGATGTAGGTCATTTTGTAATTTCAAGAAACTTTTAACATGGGGAATGTCTCTTAGTCAAAGCAATAAGCAGATTGGATTCAGTTCACCAGGGTTAGCCTCTGGCAGGCCACCAGGCTCTTTATTTACCTGTATGTTCATAGGTATGGCCACTCGCAGCTCCTGTTGGCCGTGGTTTACCTTTTCCGGCCACTGGGAGCTGTGGGAAGTGGCAGCCCAGCCTGCGCTGCTTTCTGCATCTCCTAGTGGCCAGGAGCAGCAAAACTGCAATCACAGGAGCTGAGAGAGGCCATTCTTGCAGACATGCAGGAATAAAGCATCTGTATGCAGCTTATTGCCCACTCCTGGTCTAGATGGTGCTTGGTCCTGCCATGCATGCAGGGAACTGGATTTGATGACCTGTTGAGGTTCCTTCCAGTTCTATGATGCTATGAGCTCCTCACAATCATAAAGAGGCTGAAGTGGTTAAAGAAAACAGAGGTAATATTTCTTCCCCCGTTCCATGTTTACCTCCTGCTCAGGGTTGGTTCCAATTTGTTTGATACCCCTTCCCCTACAGAGCCCGGCGTCCTAGCTCCATCACTGCTCCCTTCTCTCCCACCTTCTTCAGCCCCATCCCACAATCACATTACATGTGTACAAAGCATGACACATCCTGTCTTAAAATCCCACTTTACAGAGTTTGTCAATTTAACTTCTCTGCTTGCAGGGTGGAGCAGTGAAGCAGAAGACGGAGGAACAAGACAGGAGAAAGTGCTCTGAAACTGCAAGACCATGTAGCGGTCCACTGCGAGGCCTGGCTAAAAAAATTCTTAATGGTTGAGATCTGGTTATCATCTGATTTAAGTATCGGTAGAGATTTTAATTTACTTAAGTTTGACACAGGGGACAGTATATATATTCATATTCATATTGCTACTGATAAAATAATAGTTTCTGAAACCGTGTTTATTTTTTCAATACTTTTTTCTTGTTTCGCAATTAAATGTATTTTTGACCAGTGATTTAGATAATAGCTGGTTTTTCCACTTCTGTGCTATAGAGCACCTCAGTAATTCAATATAAATATATGAGAAAAGGTAACTAAAAATACTGTGCAAGGCTTGATTAATAATCGATTTGCAGACTTGTTCTGGGAGCTGTCATGACTTGTCAGTCTTGGAAAAGCAGGTAAAAATTAGTTTTCTGCCACTAAACAGAGTCACAAATAGCAGTGGTTTCCTTGGAGATTTAGCAGCAATTCTTAAAGCACCATACTTAGGACAAAGAGGAAGTTTCACAAGAATGATTCTCTGTCCAAACCTGAATTAATCCTCTCTCTCTCTCTCTCTCACACACATAATCTAAAATGAATTTTCTCTCTATTATATATGCACATACATACACACATGCACATGAATATTTATCTTAACATTTTCACACAACTAATATTTTGGAATATATATAAAATCTAATTCTCTCAGGGTACATCTACACAGCAACATTATTTTGAAATAACTGGCGTTATTTTGAAATAACTTAGTCCGCGTCTACACAGCAGGCAGTTATTTCAAAATAATGTTGAAATACTGTCAAGCTGGAGGACTTCTTATTCCGACTCCTGTAACCCTCATTGTACAAGGAATAAGGGAAGTTGGAGGAAGAGTGCTCTGTTTCAAAATAAGTGCTGTGTAGACACTCCCAATTTCGAAATAAGCTATGCAATTGCCTTTGCTCAATTTGCGTAGGTTATTTCAAGTTAAGCCTTGCATGTGTAGACGCACATGCAGAAGAGTAGGATTTTTACACTGTCTGAAAAACAAGCATTTTGGTCAGTTGTCTAACGTGAGTAAATAAGATTCAGATTCATTATTCAACCATAGAAGCAGCAGCTGTACGGTTCCTGACTTACACAGAAAGAAAACTACAAACCAGCATGACATCTCATGAGTCAGGTGACATGAAAATAATGACCCATATTTCTTTCAGCACCATCATATGTGCAATCTAAAGGTGGCAGTGTCAGGGAACAAGCTACAGCTTTCTGATTTCTCATGATTTATTTTCACCAGCCACACCCTGCTGGCATAAGTAAAGTAGAGTATGCTCTAGCTTATATCAGCTGGTGAAAGTCCCTATGAATGCTCCCTCTGACCTGCCCCAACACATTCCTTCCTATCCCCTAAAAGCCATTAGGAGGAGGAGGGGCAATTTTCATAGGCGCTGGCTATATCATTTATGCCAGCAGATAGCTCTTCTATGCTAGGTGAATTCTCAGTCAGCCTATTTTCTACCCTACTCTGTTTGTCTCCAGAGACATAATAGAAAAGTTACACAAAAAGTGGGTTCTCTCCTTTAAAAGGATAGACATCCTTAATAAAGGAAAGACCCAGTGCAATATTTAAGATATTCTAACCGCTATATCTAATTATAATGGAACAACCAATCATTACACGTGTCTCAAATATGATATAAATAAGTTATAATTAAATAGGGAGCTGCTATCTTGACAATATCGTAGCACACAGTAAGACTTAAAGAATTCAGTGCCCATTTAAATTCACTGAAAATTTGGGACTTTCAAAACTGACAGAAGGAAGATTTTTCAAAAAATTAGGTAATTCAACAGAGTTCAACAGTGCAAGTTTGCACACAAGAAAAGATCTACCATACTTAAAAAAATTAACATGCTATTATTGGGAGATTACATGCCCATTGTACTATTAAAAATAACATTATATAATGCCTGAATATCTGAATCTTTACAGAATACAGCCATCTGAGTTGGGGGGCTAGAGTTTTGCCATGTGTGTTTGTGAGCCTGTACGTACATGAGAAAACTCTCAAGGTGTGTCTATACAGCACCCTTACCTCAAAATAAGCTACTCAATTTCTGCTATGCAAATTGCATAGCTTATTTCAAGGTTATGTCAAAATAAAGCGCTATTTTGACAAATCCCTTTACCCTCATGGAATGAAGGTTACAGGGATGCCAGAATAGTGTGCCCGTTATTTCGAAATATATTTTGAAATAATAGGTGCATTTAAAGATGTGGCATAGCTATTTCAGGATACCCCAAAGACTACGGGGGAACAGGGGGGAGGCCGCATTTCACCCTTACAAGTACCTATTTATATAGGTGAGGTTTTACATACATGTGAATTACATGTCTGCAGACATGGTTACTTCTTACATTTATTTTGTTCTTTGTCATCCTGACTTATTGCGCTATACTTCATATCTGTTATTCTGCTTATGATGTTAATTCTGTTATGAGGACAATACTTCCTTGTTATGTATACATTCACTAGTGCAAAACATTAATTTTAAGTTGCTCAATATCAACTAAAAATGGACCCAGGAATCTTTAATCCACACCACTACTAGTTTATGGAGTGTTCAGATTCAGATAACTGGATCTGCACCTGACTCTGCAGTTTTGTTTATAGGAGAGATCATAAGACAACTCTTTTCCTGTACCACTCTGAATTACGGTTGCCAACTGTCTAACCACAAAATACCAAATACTCTTGCCCTGCCCCTTCCCCAAGGTCCTGACCCTTCTCTGAGGTCCAACCCCACTCACTCCATCCCCTTACCTTCATCACTTGCTCTCCCACACACCGAGTTAAGGCACAGGTTGGGGTGTGAGAAGGGGTCTGGGCTGGGGGCGGGGTACAGAAGGGGGTGAGGAGTGTGGGCTCTGGGGGGAGTTTGAGTTCAGGAGGGGAATCCAGGCTGGAGCAGGGGGTGGGGTAAGAGGCTCAGGGCTGGGGCAGGAGGTTGAGGTGCAGGCAATGTTCCTTATAAGCTGAGCATTTGGGTAACCACCCAGGAGAGAGTCAAATGCTGCCCAGCTGAATAGCAGAGTACCCATAGCCTCCCATAGCTTGCAGCATGTGTTTCTGTTGATGATGCACATCTGTGCATGCCTTGATGCACAAAGCAAAATTTATTCAACACATGGATGGAAACAATTAGAGGGAACATTGGGTGAAGGAAGTGATTAGGGTTCTCGGCAGCACTTACGTATGGCAGCTCCCTGGAAGCAGCAATATGTCCCTCGCACAACTCCTAAGTGGAGGCGTGGTCAGGAGACTCTGTGCAATACCTTCCCCTGCAAGCACCACCCCACAGCTTCCACTGGCCGCAGTTCTCAGCCAATGGGAATGAAAGAGTCAACACCTGGGACTATAGAGAGGCATGGGGCAGGCAGCAAGTCTGCCTTAGATCCACTGCACCGCTAAACTTTTAGTGGCCCCCAAATCTCTTGGTTTGGCTTCAGTAGCCTCTGGGAGATAAACCCTGATTCCAAGAGACTCCTGGCAAACCCAGGAAGGTCGGCCACTCTCGTCTGAATGGAGCCATACTTCACCAGCTCAGTTCAAGAATGGGCCTCAGATGATAGAAATCTCATCAGATTATATCTTTTTTTATTATTGTCTGAACAACTTCTTGCAAGCTTTTGGACCTGGTTAGCCAGACTCTAAGGGTATGTCTAGACTACGTCCCTCTGTCACCAGAGGGATGTAAATTAGACATACCAAAATTGCTAATGAAGCGGGGAAAGCCTTGTCGACCAATCCCCGTCTAGACTGCTGCTTTTTGCTGGCAAATTGCTGCGTCGTCAAAAAGCGGTGGCCATTTTTATTCTAATGAAGCATCGGATATTTAAATCCCCACTTCATTAGCAATTTCGGTATGTCTAATTTACATCCCTCTGGCGACAGAGGGATGTAGTCTAGACATACCCTTAATGACAGTCTGAGACCTAGACCTCACATCCAAGCCGAAAGTCAATACTGGAACCTGATCCAAATACCAACTCCTCCTCAATTCACTTTCATTATAAATTAAGAGCCTTATTCTCTTTTATTAAAAGGGCCCTTTACAGCACCCTGGCAATGGAAGGCAGCTTTCAAATGGTCTCAGATTATATGTATGGGCAATTTAAGTCACCTTTGTGTGAATGAGAATCAGCCCCCGATTGTCCATTTTTGCATGTGTATTATATTGTACCATACTGCATTTCATGTTCTGTCCATCTTAATCTGTTCTGCTGCCGTTTCCTTTAGCCAGTGGTTAAACTCTTTCATCTACATTTCATTTGTCCACTAATTTCTCTGTTCACTTTAAAGTATGTTGTACGGTGTTGTCTGTGTCCATCAGATGTGTTACTCTATTATACTTACAGAACTTGCCAAATTTTGGCAGCCATGTGCATCTATGTATACATCAGAAAACTTGTGACTGGATAGGGCTGGGTGTAAGTTTCCTGTCCTGATTCTGGCTTTCCCAAAAAAACCCATGGACAGACTACCTCAAGATTGCCTAAAATAGAAATCAGAAAAATGCATGTCAGGATGAGCTCTCAAGGTGTGTGTATGCCTTCTAGCAATGGGATATAGGAGGGGAGGGCAATAATTTTTGATGGGGGGCCATTCCAAGATTTTGGAAAGTGGTCGAGGGCCGCACTCTTCCATGAGGTTAATGGAGGAGGTGAGAGGTCTGGGATGGAGGCTGGGTGCAGAAGGGAGCTTGTGGTAAGGGATTGGGATGCAGGAGGGAGATTGGGTAAAGGAGGCAGTTGTGACCTAGAGCAGGGGACTGGAGTGCAGGGGTTTGGTTTGTGACCTAGTGCAAAGGACTGGAGTGCAGGAGTTTGGATTGTGACCTAGGGTAGGAGGAGACTGTGATCTGATGCGGGGGATTGAGGTGCCAGATCTGGAAGGGGTAAGGGTGCAGGAGGGAGACAGAGAGTTTGGGTATGTTAAGTGGTGGGGGCAGAGTGTTGGGGAAGGGAGGGGCAGGCTCTGGCCAGGAGACTTACCAGCCAGCAGCCCAACATGCCTGCCTCCCTGCAGAGCTAAATGGTTGCAGAGCTTAAAAAGTTTCTCAGCTAGCCAGCCTGCATACTTGTGTGAATAACTGAGCCAGCGGAGAAGTGGGCATGGTGCTTCATGTGCTGCCTGTTATTCAAATAGGCAGCTCCCATTGGCCAGTTTCTGGCCAGAAGCCTACCTTGGACTCCCTGCTGAGTCCGCTGGCTGGATCTGGTGGCTTGGCAGGCTGTATCCAGCCCACAGGCTGTATTTTGCCCAGGCTTGGCATATATGAACCCAAGAATTATTTGTGAAAATGCAAAGGGGGCTGAGTAGAGACATGCCATTTGCGGAACAGAATCTCATTGCACAAGAGTCCTGCTGTTATTAACAGAGTAAATGAAATGACTCACACAGATTTCAGTGGAAGTTGAACTGGACACTTAACATGTACCTGTTCTGGAGTCATCTCCTTGGTGTGATAGAATTTGTTCCTCTGTCATTTTTTCAAATGTGACATCAACTCTACTAATCAAAAGACATATACACAATACTAAGAGGTTCATTTTGCTGTACTGTATGTATGTAACTACCACAAAGGGAATTACACAGTCATTTCCATAGCTGAATATATCGCAAAGTGTTTTATTCATTCACATATTCATTGTCAATTCAATTTCACCCTTCCGTCTTGAGAGTGTGTAATTATTATAATCTTTAGCAGAAATAAATGAGTTGTTTTAAAATACTGTATTTGGCCATCTAATGATTTAGTGTTTTATTTTAAACTGAGACCTTCTGCCTGTGACAACCTTGGATGGTGTGGGACTTTGCTTTGTGAAAGTTTCAAGCAAAATTTGGATGCCCTTTCAACTGTAATATACACTTGTCACAGACAAAACTGGCTTTCTTGGTTTTTTATATTGTAAATCAAATGTGTTAGAAGCTTAGGGTTGTAAACAAGACATATGTATTATATATGGTATTTTTTTCTCTATGCTCCCCCTAATTTATTGCATGACTTTGGGAAAGTCACTTGGGTAATTCTGCTCCCTTTAAATTTAGGATATAAACTCCCATTAATTTAAAGGGGGAAAATTAGACCCTTAATCCTGGCTACTTTCATTTAACCACTCTTAAAATGAAAAGACTGCTTACCTTACTTCACTGGTGTGTTTTGAAGCTTCATTAATGTTCGTAAAGAGATTCTGGAATTAAATGTTTCTACTGGTGCTGCACACCTGCACATACCTTGGTGTACACAAAATTTATTCTGCACATGGATGGAAAAATTAGAAGGAACATTATTTAGAATTACTATTTATTATTCCAGAACTTGTTATTCACAGAACTTCCATGCTAAAACATGAAAAGTCTAACAAGGAGAACTCTTCTTGATTTTTGACCTAGCCTATGTTCCTTTAAGGGAGAAAAAAGAAAATCAGTTATTTTAAGTAAGGAAATGTTGTTCCCTCCCTTCTTCCTCAAGTGGAATCCTAAAGAGCATTTTAAAATGAAAGGCCATATTCTATCTAGATGCTAGGACAGTTTCCACTAGTATAATCCCAGGTCAAAGCTTCCAGTGCATGGAGAGAGGTTGTGGAAGCAGAAAAAGATGACAAGCTCTATTCCAATGCAGCCCTCAAATGCTGACTCATCTCCTTTTTTAAACGATAATAATCGGAGAGAGTGCAGAGAAGAGTAATAAAAATTATTAGAGGGCTAGCAAAAAAAATAAAACAAGCCTTTCAATGAAAATACCAGGGATCAAAGGACCCTTTAACTTAGCAGGAAAGGCCAATGGCAAGAAGTTTAAGTCAGATAAAGTCAAATTAGAAATACATTTTTAACAATGAGGATGACTAACAATTAGAATAAACAATGAAGGGAAGTGATGGATTCTCCATCTCGTGATGTCTTCACTTCAGGACTGGATGCCTTTCTGGAAGATGTACTTAGGCAAACACAAGCTGTTGGGCTCAATGCAGGGTGAAAATTCTATGTCCTGTGATATACAGGAGGTCAGACTGGGTGATCTGTGTCTGTTCTGGCTTTAAAATCAGTAAGACGGAGGGCATGGTGATGAGCTCATTCAGTGAGCTGCCTAATCAGTCACCATGGTCAGAGCTCCCATGAAATCCCGCAGGAGAATAAAGCTATCCTTCCCAGGTGGAGCAATCAGAGAGGGGTGCAATGGCAGCACGACTTGCATTTACTCAGGGTGAATAGATTTTAACCATCCATTTTCTCAGTGAAAATCGTGCTCATAGAAAATCATTCACAAATACTGGTATTTTGAACTCAGTTATACTAAGAATGTGATACGAGATATCAGAGAGGCATTTCAACATGTCAGATAGTTAAGGCACTAGCCTGAGACTCTTTACACCAGGGGTGGGCAGTAAAAAAAGGCAGCCTGACAGGGTTAATCCCTGGCAGGCGGCCGCCGCTGCTATATTTACCTGAACCTCCGCAGCTATCGGACCATCCCAGCTTTCATTGGCCGTGGATCGCCGTTCACAGCCAGTAGGAGTGGCAGGAAGTGACGCGGACTGGGATAGAGGTGGGGACCTACCAGGGATTAACCCTACAGACTGGATCTGGCCCACGAGTCAGAATTTGCCCACCACTGCTTTAAACCCAAGTTCAAGTTCCACCTGTCTTACAAACTTTCTTTGGACAAGGCAATGTGCTGGGTTGCCAGAATCCACTGGTTTCCATCCACATACTTTTTTTTCCTACTGGTATTACTGAAGTCACACACATAAAACAAGGGCACATGAAGTGCAGTACATGCTGATTGCACACATTGACTGTGAGAGCTGTGCAATCCCTCTGCATCCAATCAAAGCGCTGTTATGGTTCAGTCGGCACAGCCCACAAATTCTAGGTTTGCAAGCACAGTTATCAAAACTACCTTATCCTGGGAGACCATTTTGGTTTGAAAATCTTGTGGGCCACTGAGATGAAGGAGGACCACTCATGCAGCCCACTCACTAGTCTAGGTTCCCATCACTGCTCCAGGCTCTAAGGCTACGTCTAGACTACATGGCTCTGTTGATGGAGCCATGTAAAATAGTTTATTTGGCATAGTCAAAGAAGCGGGGATTTAAATAATCCCCGCTTCATTAAAATAAAAATGGCCACCGCGCTGTGCCAACGATCAGCTGATCTGGCACAGTGCGGCAGTCTAGACGCGGCGCGGTCGACAAAGGAAGCCTTTGTTGACTGCTCTGGTAAACCTCGTTTCACCTTTGTCGACCGTGCCACGTCTAGACTGCCGCACTGTGCCAGATCAGCTGATCGTCGGCACAGCACTGCGGCCATTTTTATTTTAATGAAGCGGGGATTTAAATAAATAGTTTATTCTTTGACTATGCTGAATAAACTATTTTACATGGCTCCGTCGATGGAGCTATGTAGTCTAGACGTAGCCTAAGAGCTGTGCTCTGTGCAAGTCTAGGGGTATATGGCTTTTAGATACTTAGAATGGTGGACAGTCAGAGGGGCTGGAAGGTGCTGGCCCCAGTCCTTGGTAAAAAATATAACAGGCTGCTTTCCCTTTTCCTGGCTGCATACAGCTTCTATGGGCTGTTCTGGTGGCTGGAGATTACCTGGATGCAGCAATTCCTGTGCTATGTTCTCCAGATCAGAGGCTAGTGTAGAAGATGCCACACAAACTCTATATCACTTCAGAATTGCCTCGGGCAGAAGAAATACTCAGATAGCTTCACAGGCTTAATGGTTGCCCTGGCAGAGGTCAGGCTCTGGCCCCACACATGGGCTTTGTGAAAATGTAGTTCACACAAAATCCTTTTGCAATGTTTTAGACCCCACATCCATTCCCCACACAAAAGTTATGAATGGCCTGGACACAAAGTATTTCCAAATAAATCTTTTGCTTGGAGCCTTGTAGTCTCAAATTTGAAGTCAGTGGGAGTTAGATACCTAACCGACTTAGGCACATTTGAAAAACCCATTAAGTGGCTATCTGCATCTTAAGGCACCTAAATATCTTTGAAAATCTGGCCTGCATTCCCTAGGGTTTCGCTATCCAAGTTACAGATGGAAAATGCCTATTGAGTCATCTAACCCACAGCCTTACCATAAAGTATATTTCCTGGTGCTTTAACCAAGCTGATTTTAATGTCTCACATGATGGAACTTCTGGTATTTTTCTCAGAAAACTCTGGAAGAGTTGGCTAACTTCTGTGCTTTGGCTCCTACCTTGAGGTTTAAAAGGACTCTGGAGAGGTCGTTGTGTCCCGGTCCATTTGGCTATGTGGTCAATGCCCTGGCCACAGTCCTGTTCCTGAGTATAGAGTCCTGCAACTGAGTGCAGTAGTGTAAAGCATCACGATTTTCATCAAGGAAGCAGAGCGCCAGACTCATTAAAAAGACACCTTGAGACACTTCAAGGAAATTAATATAAATTGTTAATATATAGAGAGCTCGCACATGCAAATAAATATACGTGATTTATATTACAGTCATAGCATGACTTGGCTAATTAAAGTACACCTTTTCTTATTATGTTTTATGGACTCCATTACTATAATGCAGGCTGCCTCAAGCAGAGTGATACAGACTTTGATCCCAGGGAAGAAAAAAGGGATATTTTAAGTCTTGCTGAATGTTGGCTAATAGAAGATGACACATTACAAAACAGGACTAATACGAAATGAGCTACTACAGTATTAATATTTACCTTCTATTCTATAAATCTAACATCCTTGAATTGCAAGGGTGACTGCATCAGTGTGGACATTAGTGGCCTTTAGGGAAGCATATCCCAGCCTATTTAGTACTACCAAGTAATAGTACAGTAAAGACAAAAACATACCAAATAATTATTGTTTTCAAAGCAGTTTTCAAACATTAACTAAACAACATTATCCATCAATATGTTTGCATGTTGAAGTTAAGCTATCATAAATAACTAATACAACTATGCCAGAGAAAGGGTATGAAGATTTTTGCTAAAGACATATAAACTCCAGGAATCAGGGATAACAAAATGGTATGGATTTTAGATCATTCCCTAACATTAAGATTTGAAAAAAAATCTATTAAATGTAGCACTGCCTTTAAAATGTATTATTGTTGTATATTTTTATTTAGTTTTTCATGTATTGGCATATCTTTACTGAACACTATGTGACATACTCAGAAGAAATGTCTTCAACTGCTTTCAAGAATTTCATTTTACAAATGTTATAGGGAAGATATTCAAATTACATACTAATTTAATCAATTGTAGGAAATTTGTAATACCTTGTCAACTCTTGGGTTAATACATATTATATAGGTTCTTTCCCAGGGGCCCTGAGTAAAATATGTGTTTGTTTCATTCATTATAGCTCTCTTCAATGATGCATAAATAGCTAACTTTGTTCCTTCTATGAGGAAACATTATTCAAAATAAGGATAAAAAAATCAAAATAAAGGTATGTTCATCTTAAAAGACAAAAATTCCCATTAAAACATTCAAAAAAGCAAGATGCACTGGTTAAATCTTCCAGAGGCCACTCTAATTTATGTTATGAGCAATTAAATGGGATTTAAATAGCTACAGTATTCATCCAAAGATATTCTCTGTAACTCTTACATTACATAAATAAAGTACTAATGGTATGCCTGAAATACAAAAATCACATCATCAAACACTCAGAGGGGCAGCCATGTAAGTCTGTAACTTAAAAAAACGAGTAGGCCTGTGGCACCTTAGAGACTAACAAAAATATATATAGTACCATGAGCTTTTGTGGGCACAACCCTTTTCTTCAGATGAGTGGAGCAAAGATGAGTGCTCCACTCATCTGAAGAAGTCAATTGTGATACTACTTTAGAGACTAACAAATATATATATTTGTTTTTATATATATATTTGTTAGTCTCTAAAGTGCTACAGCACTACCGTTAAATACTGTATCACAACTGACATTTTATCTCGAGTTATTAGGGTTTTTAACAAACTGAAAAGAAACGGGATGAAAGCTAAGGATTATAAATGAAAGGAGGAAAGACTGATTAGGGGAGAGCCAGAGTTTATTTAATAAATGACCTCTCATTGGCACCAACACTTTTTAAAAATAATTCGCTAAAAAAATCTAATAATAAATGGTGCCTATTAACATGAGGCACCATTTGAATTCCTGCTCTGAACATGGTATCAGTCACACACATTTTTGTTTGCAAGCTCATCTCTAACTGTTACCTACAGAAGTACAAATACCACACAAATGTTTCTTCACCAGGCACATCTGATGCAGCCTAAAAATGGTGGGTGCTGTGAGTCATTTTTGTTTGTTGTTTTTAAAAGATCTTGTGAGGTCCCCTACCTCACAGTACGTGCCACCCACAACTCTTTCCGTTCTCAATAGTTTAGAACCTTTCAGAAACACTGATTTAATATGTATGGCTGAGATTTTCAATATCCTCTTAGGGATTTGGAGGTGCAATTCCCATTAAAATTAAAGGGAACTGAGTGTCCAAATCCCAAAGATAGCTTGAACATCACAATATAATGATCTAGTATGAATGAACATTAAAAATGTCTTTGATATTCTTTACTATATCCAAAAAATGGCAGCCTACCTCAATCAAGTTCAGGTGTATTGGGTGAACAGTTCCAATCAGTGCTAGTTGTGTTATAGAGGCCTTAAGCTGTCCAATAAAGTCAGCTTCAAGTCATTCGTCATTAATATTCCCTTCATTTAGAAAGTTACGTAATTTAAATGAACCACTTTGCTATTTTTGTGTAATAAATATCTTTTAAAAATCATATTTATTAGTTAAAGAAGGTCTTTCTGATCAACACAATACGATTAACTCAATGTTTTAATAGCAAAATATAAAATAAACAGAATGTAAATTTTCACAGTATGTCAGAAAGGTTACAATTTTTAGAGAGTATGAAAATGTACAGCCCTATTTTTTCATGGTTGTCTTTTCTTGTTTTGTACATTATGTCAAAATCTCAGCCATCTGATCACCAGTAAACAAAAACAACTCCCCCCCCCCCCCACACACACACATTATTGCATTCAAGGGCATAAAAAACCACCACCCTACACACTGCCACCCAATCAAACCACGATTTAATCCCTGAAATTGTGATCTTGCATTCAACTTATTTTGCCTAGCATAAATATAAGGATTATGAAATCTTATTTCAAATAGCTGCGTGCAGGAGGAAGCAAAAAATAAGCCACATTAATTTAATCTTCTTTCCTAAATGTTAACAGCAGTGTAAAAATGGATGCTCTCATCCTTGTAATCAGTTGCATGGTGCACAAGGGCAGCAGTCTCTGGTGCCTCATCTGTGAACTAATCTTTCATTTCATAGCAGATCTTTCCATATCAAACAACACAAATGACTTAATTTGCATGACAGGATTTGTAACGGGGCAAATCTAGTGTCAAAGTCGATTAAAGATTACACCGGAGAACTATCATAATCAGTACTCTAATGAGCCTAAATAGTACATGTAAAGTCTCCCCTTTTTGCCATTCCAGTCATGTATAAAAGGGAATGTGTTTCTTTTCATCGGTGAGCCAGTCCTTTTGGTTTGCACATTACGCCCTACGTTGAGCTAAAGTCATGTCAGTCTGGTTTCAGAGGGAGAGAAAGGGAAATAATAAAGCAAACATCACTTCACAAATGACATTGCTTGGTATAAGCCAACGTTTGAAGCCCTTAATTCTTCTAATCTGCAAAATAGTCAATGCTAATGGGTTTTTGCCTTTGTGAAAGCAGATGCATAGAAAGAAAAACTTTAATGAGCTGCCTGGGTTGTATGCTTACAGATACCTGTCAAATGTCTGTCATCTTAGCTATCGTTGAGGCATTATAAAGAAAGTAAGAAGGAAGGAACGACAGTATTTGTACAAGCATTTTCATGCTAAAATGGCACAATTTTCTTCCTGTCATAATTTCATTGTAACCGAAAGTCAGAAAAGATTAACCCTTTCACGAGCACATCCCATACAGCATATGAGATGTAATGTTGGAGAGAGCAGCTTTAAAAACAGCATTGTGATTTGGTAACAGCGTCTTGTGTGAAATTTGTTTCATAAACCCAAATTACCGATATTTAGAAAAAATGTGACAACAAACTATTGGAATAAATTGCTGCACTCCATGGATATCGGGAGTTTATTAAATGTAACAAACCCATAATGTAGGAGTCTGTCATTGCAATAATTTCTTTCTGAGTTCTTAATTCCACACTCCTTTATATCTTTGGGCTGCTAATAAGAACAGTGGTGGAATGAGGTCAACAAACTCCCCTGTTCCACCTTCTCTTTCATTAACAGAAACAGGAAATAGGAATTCATCTTATTACAGTGGCACCCGCTAACTCTACTATTCCACACTGCAGTTAGGCTGAGTCAGCCTTATTTTCAGACATTTATAATAATTCAACTATAAACATTTCCTCCAAGCTGAAACTAAGTTTCTTTCCAGATGTGATTTTCCTGCCCCTTTCTAGACCTGCAGCCCATCTCCATCTTTCTAAAACAATTCAGGTTTTAGAGAGTCTGATCATGTCAATCTTGATGGATCTTTTCCCTCAAAACACACACACAACACTTGACAGAGACATACCCTCTGGTTTACAGATGTATATGCTTAGTAATTTTAAATATAGGATTTAGACTCTGATCCCAACAACAGGTAGGCATGTTCTTCACTTTCCTCATTGCATAAGCATTTGTGGGATCAAAGCCTTCATCTTCACAGTTACATATAGATCTCTAATATAAACTTGTGATGTTTGAAAGCAGTCAAGTTACTTCACTTACAAAAGCATTGACAAGATTAGGTACAACACGGAGAGCTGAAGACTGGGCTTCTAGTGCCAGCTGCCATTAGTCTAGACAAGTCATCTAAGCCTTCCATCCCAGCTTCTCCATCCCTAAAATGAGGCTAACTTCCGCTCACCCACCAGTCTCACATGGGTGTTATGAAGACTAATTGGTTGATTTGGTAAATCATTTGGGTCATATAAAATATAGTATAACTCTTATAATTTCTCACCAGGCCTTTCTTTAGCCAGATTTGCCATGTTTGTAAAAATCCTTTGACCTCAGAATAAGGGCCTGATCCTGTTCTAATTTAAGTCAATGGGAATTTGGCATGGACTTGGAATACAGTAACAGACTACCTGTTGTTGATGGCATATTGGTCTATCGTATCAATCCATGGATAAGGTGTTTGTGGAGCAATCTTGGTTTTACCTATTCTGCAGGGCTTCATTAACATGTCAAGGTAAAGGCAAGACACACTTCAGTGCAACTTAAGTATTCTTAAAAAACCTCAAGCATTGGCTCATACGTTTTCACTGAGCCATTACAATCTAAATAGAAGAACTTTAATGAGTGCATGGCAAACTGTATTGCTTCCAAAGGACTCACTGGGAGCTCACACTGACAATATCTTACATGCGTCTGTGGCACCAAAGAATCTCACTGGA
This sequence comes from Pelochelys cantorii, assembly GCA_032595735.1. Lineage (NCBI taxonomy): Eukaryota > Metazoa > Chordata > Testudines > Trionychidae > Pelochelys > Pelochelys cantorii. The sequence continues at coordinate 202,836,185 of CM064327.1, forward strand.
ACATTTTCCTCTCTCTTTTTATTTTTTTTAAGCCAACATGCACAGAAGATGAACATATGGCAAACAACTCAAGCAGCTTTAAAGTTCAAGATTAAACAAACAAAAACAGGGAATTTTAATTATAGCCAAAGCACAGAATTTAAGCTACATTGCCTAGATTTGACTGAGCTGAGGGGCCCCAGCACTGACTTGTGGTAAATAAATGCACGTGCTATAATAGAAAGGCATCAGGAAACTAGGAACAGAATAGTTGCATTAACTATGAACTGGCTTTTCACTGATTAGGTTAAAAATTAAAGGTGTGCAATGCACAATAATTCTTAACATTGTAATGACTTCAGATGTGCCTAAGTTACCAGCAAATTAAAAAAAAACAACAACAGGAGAAAATAGAGGGCTTAATGTATGGGAAGGTGGAGAAAGGGGGGAAGTTTTATGTAGGAAAGCTGACAGGTTTCAGAATAAAATAAATGAATAACAATTTTTAAAAAATCTTTGAAAAGGGAAGTTTTCTGGCATTGCTTAAAAGTCCTAGAGAGGGAGCTTGGAGCATACAGTGGAATCCGTGTGTGCGTGTGAGCCGTCCCCTAAGGAAGGCTCCTTCTGTTTGATGCGGATGGTGAGGCAAACACACCTACTTTTTTGGAAACGTATACTTATTAATCACTCTCTATTTAAATTTAAGCATGCTGTTTATTAAATGATCACTCATGCTTCCTCACTGGTGTGTTTGGTACAGTAGCCACAGCATTTGCAGTATAATACCGAGAGCTGAACTCACAGGGATTAGTGTACAAACGTCAATAACATACATTAGCTGTACGTGTGTAGCTTTGGCTTGGATTTCTTCCACTTGCGGGTATGAATAATTCATTCAACATCTCTGTCCGATTGTTCTTTTAACAACTGCAATATGAATTAAAAGGTTATAAGCCATGTTACTAAATAATCCTTTATGTTTTCCCAGTGGCAATTTGTGTACAATTTTTGCAGATTCGTGCCTCTGCCATTTCTGTGCTAGAGTTCATTTTTATTGCAATCCTAGGCTAGCCTTTCCCCCTGAACACTACCTCTCTGACCTAACTGCTCTACCTCTGATCCTCTGCACCCCAGAAGCTGTCACAAGTCTCCCTCCTTCCCAGGAGTTGAACACACAATAGAGAATAGGCCCTGGCTGTGAGGTTCAGCAGCCATTAACCCCTACCAGCTGTTCCTGCAGGGAGCCGTCTGTGGCTGAATGTCCTTTCTCTGCGGAGGCCCTCATTTCCACTAATCTAACTATTGTTGGTTAGGAATGCTGACAGGAGAAAAGAAATTTTTCTTGTGTCCATGCAAGTGTGTGTATCCATGTGTAAGTGAAGGAAGAGTGAAGGCTAATTTCTATAGTAGGAATGAATGGAAGGATTGGGAAAAAAAACTAGTTAAAATGTGTTTACTTGCTTAAAAGGCTCAGTCAATTTAAATAATTTCTGTAGTATGCTCTGTTTTTAGGAGGGAGGGAGGGAAAACTAGTTACTAACATAGTTTTTATGTTAAATCCTCTCAGGAGATTTTGATATGTTCTATGCCCTTCTTAAACCATTTCTTAGATAATAACAAAGATCACAGGATAAACTTATTAATAAAAATACTGGCACACATTTAAACACACAAAAAAATCACATCCATATGACAGATTTTTTTTTTTTTGTTAATTCAGAACTGGGCTTTTAAGGAGTTAAGCTTGCTTCATACTGATTGTCCACTTCCAGAACACAGATGGCTCACAACCTCTTCTATAAATGAAATATAAAGTGAGCATCATATTTCAATGAACACATTTAGGATCATGTACTAATATTGTACAAATAAATACTTCTAAATCAACTGTGAGGAAAAACATTTCTGACATAAATGATGGACATTTTCAATAGCCAATCTAAACTCCATGTGCCTCTCACAAAAACATAATTTTATAATTTCAAGTTTCATTTTAAAATATTTTCATGCTCCATTAATAGAGATAAATCATGAAAGAGTCTTCAGATTGCTTTTCCTTTTGTAGCCATGCAAGTGATGGGAATAATGACAATTTAATTAGGATGCCGAGTAAATATTTTATTTGTTGGAAAACTGTATATAATTTTGAACGTCATTGATTTCATTCCCCCCTGCCAAAAAAGATTTATAACAGAAACTGTTTTTAAATTTAGTGCTGTATTCTATCACTTGATAAAGTTCAGTAAATACAACAGTTGGTCTAGTTCAAATCAAATTAGAAATAATTCATGTAGAAGTATATTTTCTGGGCAATTAGACTGTATGGTAGTAGGACAAATGTCTGATATAATAAAGCTCTACTTTGCATCTGTTCCTGTGTCTAGACTGCTGCAATTACTGGTCCTTACAACAGCAGCAGCAGATAAAGCACTGCTTATAGGTTATAACTATTAAAATTCTACATTTTCTTTCTTTGCTCCCTTTATTGCCTAAATCATTTGATTGTTATAAAATAAATTTAATTTAAGGAATTTGCACTTTTTAAATGCAAACAAACAGTGCAGAATCTAGCACATTGTTTCCCCAAAACATTAGCTGCTATGCACGGATACTGATTTCATTGAAGTTAAATGTGTGCAAATAATGCTTGCTCAAAACCAAACAGCAGAAATGGCTCTGTGGATAAAGAGAGGACTTCAATCCCCATGGGCTGTCAACCTGGCATCCTTCACAGGTGCTAAATTCACACAAAATATTAACAAGAGACAGCTAGCCACTGTATTTGTTGGGAATGAAAGACCCAGCTCTAGGAAAGCACTCAGCTATGTTGATAGGTACCTGGGTGTATATCAGTTATTAAAAAGAAAATAATCTCTAACCTAAATACAAATTAAAGGCATATACAGCCCTAGAGCCACATGTGGAACTCCCACTCACATCTCACTGGCGTCAATGGGAGTACTGCCTCCAGACTGAGGTCAACTCCTCACATGCCACTTTTACCAGGTGATGAGTAGCCGTAACAGTAGCTAAGCATAATGTGGTACACCTTCTCCATTCAAACTTGACAAATGCGGAGTCAAGACAGGCTCCTTCATAAACAACGGGATCAATCCTGAAGTCAATCGGAACTGAGGCTGCTCAGTACCTTTAAGGTCTTGCTGTGAACATAAGAACATAAGAATGGCCGTACTGGGTCAGACCAAAGGTCCATCTAGCTCAGTAGCCTGTCTGCCGACAGTGGCCAGCGCCAGGTGCCCCGGAGGGGGTGGACCGAAGACAATGATCAAGCGATTGGTCTCGTGCCATCCATCTCCAGCCTCTGACAAACAGAGGCCAGAGACACCATTCCTACACCCTGGCTAATAGCCTTTTATGCTTCAAACATATTCCAGAAGCTGCAGTGTCATGTAGTTCATGAGGTAGGCCATTGTGTATTGGTGTCAGTGGGGCTACGTCTAGAGTATAGGCTTTTGTCGACAGAGGCTTTGTCGACAGAGACTGTCGACAAAGCCTCTGTTGACAAAGAGCATCTAGACTACAGCCAGTTAAGTCGACAAAGCAAGTCGCTTTTTCGACAGACAGTGTAGACTCTCTCTTTTAAAAAAGCACAGTGTGGATGCAATAACGCCTTTTGTCGACATAACTCTGTTGACAAAAGGCGTTATTCCTCGTAGAATAAGGTTTACTGCCATCGACAAAACTGCTGCGTTCTGTCGACTTACTGTCGACTTAACGCGGCGGTAGTGTAGATGCAGGTATAGTTTTGTCGACAAAAGCCCACTTTTGTGGAAGGTAAGTAGAAGGTAGAATTGGCATCTGTAAGTGAATCTGAACAAACTTTAAATATATTGTTCTTTGTATAATCTATGTATTTAAAACATACTAAATCCTAGCCTTACAACCCAGCAAATAATAAAGCAAATACAAATAAATTACATTTGTAAAACAATGGATGAAAGGAAAAAAAAAGGTTCATTAAAGACAACAAGAAAAATCGTGTGTACATAGCTGAATCCACTGAAGATAGCAATCCACAGCACACCATGCATGTTAGGGAGACCTAGTGATAAGTTACTGGGTCACTGGACAAAACTTCAAACCCAACATAAAGATATCAGTAGAAAATCCACATTGTACATGAAATACGCTCTCTCATTTTGTTCCATTTCAGACTGAACCATCAGATCTCATCCGGTCTCACACACTAAGAGGAGTTACCCTAAGTGAGTGTTTAGACAACAGACCTCCAAGAAAAGGTTGGCTGCTGATGCATTAGGCATTAACTCCAGGGTCCTGGTGACATTCAAACCTGGGTATCACTTTGTTCCTAACCAGCATTCTTCCAACTATTCTTATTGGTTAAGGCATTGTGCATAGGATTGGCAGCCTTCTAGGATTGACCCAAAGTTTCCAGAAATTAAAGATTAATCTTTAATTAAAGATTATGTCAGTGCTGTCGGACACTTGTACACAAGCGGCCATGTTTAGCCGCAAGGTGGCAGCATTTCAATGGAAGGAGATGTTTGTAATTTGGCCCAGCACTATATGGGCAATGTTGATAGAAGGCAAAAGGAACTTGAGACTTGTTTTGTTCCTTTATCCTATTGCCCAGCAGTCCTATACAAGGGAAAAGGCTGGATTGCACCAAGAACACAGATAGCATTGTTCCTGATTGCCAGGACTTTAGCTCCAGAATCATCTTCCTAACAGTTACTATGACAGAAAACAGGCACAAAAATTGCTGCAGAAATCCAACCTGCTTCTCAGGACACACAATGGACACTGTTCCTGAAAGAGGCTTGGTGAAGGGAAAGAAGCAGGCTTGGACCAAGGTCTGTCTCGATTATGTATCAGTCACTGTACCTGAATTATGCTAGGGTGGCATGTTGGGATCATCTGAAAAATAACAGAGAGGGGAAAGAGATGTCCCTCTTCTCAGTTCACTTTGCAGGGCTATACCTTCCTAGGGGCAAGAGTTGATAGTAATTTATATTTAGAAAATTCAGAGATATTTCACCATCTTCTCACAAAATGGTCCATGTGGCCATCCCCTTCCTCTACCCATTTCTGATTCTCCATATGATGGACGCCTTCTGGAAAGTAATTATATAATCAAAGAGAATTCTGGTAGTATAATGAGAGTAATATATGGCTCTCAGGCTTTCACTCTGATGACACAATCACATGTCATATCCTTAAAGTAAGATCATGTGCTTTATTTTGGAAATATTCTATGAGGTAATGAGGCTACCTGTCAGTGCTGAAATACTAGGCTTCCCCTTTCTGCACCAAGCCCACAAAACATCAGTTTTGGTAGGACAATCTACACAGAAATAGAATGTATGTAATATTACATACATAATATAATATATGTAATATTATATTACATATACGGTTGATCGCAATTAGGTAAACAAGGAGCATAGCACAAATAAATATATCCAAGGAAATAGGTATAATTTTCAGAGGATACAGGTAATAAAATAACTTTTTATAATCTCTCTCACCTCCAGATGTCACCATGTTATTTCTAATCTCCAAGCATCACAGCTCATGGTAGCCAAACAGAAAGCAGTTATTGAGTAGTATGAGTTCATAAGGCATGCCATCACCAGTGGGTAATCCAGTGTTTTATGCTTAACCAGGGACCTGGGTATTCTGCAGTTCCATGACCACAATTTTGTGGCGAAATCATTTTTTATTTAAGTTCCCAGCCTTATGGTTGCAAAGGTAACCCCCAAAATGTGAGCAGAGTGTAACTGATGCCTGTCTGAGGACTTCTCCTCCAACATGGCAATTTAGCATGCTGCAAGCCACAGAGCTGGGCCATCTAGAGAATACACTAAAATTGATAATAAAAATAATCTTTGCTAAAAATAATCATGGACAAATTGTACATCAATGAGGAGTTTCAACTATGAGCTATGGGTGTGCATGTGTGTGGGGAGGAAGGGGATGAAAAGTTTTGACTGGAGATGCAAGGAAGCCAACTTCATTTACACTAACACCAAGTGTCACTGAAAACCAAAACCAAATTAAAACAAGTGTTATGATTCTCAACAGTGCAGAGAAGGTGGGGAAAATTATAATATTATTTATTAAAAACATAAGAATGGCCATACTGGGTCAGATCAGTGGTCAGAGAATCAGAGAATCCTAGGGCTGGAAGAGACTTGAGGAGGTCGAGTCCAGCCCCCTGCCCAAAGCAGGACCAACCCTAACTAAATCATCCCAGCCAGGGCTGGGTCCCACTATCCTGTCTGTTGACAGTGGCCAATGCCAGGTGCTTTAGAGGGAAAGAAAGAACAATCAATCATCAACTGATCCATCTCCTGTCATCTGTGCCAAGCTTCTGGCAATCATAGTTTAGGGGCAGTTGGGGTGCGAGAGGGGGGTTCAATCCTGCCCATCCTGGCTAATAGCCATTGATGAACTTACCCTCTATGAACTTATCTAGTTCCTTTTTGAACCCTGTTATAGTTAGAGACCTGTGCGGATACAAAATTTTGTATCCACATTGGCATATGTATCCACAAATATGAGTCACAGATATCAACATACCACATCCATGGATGCAGATACCCACAGATATAAAGTGGATACCCACAAATTTGCAGGGTTCTAGATACAAAATTTCTATCTGTATCTGCAAAAATGAGTTGCAAAGATCTGCATCTACATCCACGGATTTACAGGGCTCTAGTTATAGTTTTGGCCTTCACAACATCCTTTGTCAATGAGTTCCACAGATTGACTGAGCGTTGTATGAAGAGGAACTTCCTTTTGTTTGTTTTAAGCCTGCTGCGTATTAATTTCATTTGGTGACCCCTCATTTTTCTATTGTGTGAAGGAATAAATAACACGTAGGCCTCTGTCATAGTCCCTTTTAGTGTTTTTTCTCCTCCCCTCCTCCAAGCTGAAAAGTCCCTGCAAAAATTTGGGTATATCTTGAACAGGGGAGTTGAAAGCCACTTACTGGGAAGACTGATTAATTAGTTACTTATCTCATCAGCTCTCTCTCATTCTCTGTGTTTCTCAGACTACCCTGATTGGTATCTTGAAAGTAAGATTTTCTCAAATACAATAATTTGGGAGAACAATGTTTCTGCACAGGAGATGCTGACATGTCACATTTTCTGCCTTACAGAGGGAATCTGAACTGAAATGTTTCTGTGTTTCAAACAATTAAGCACATCGGGGTGGCATTTTAATATCCACACATTGCTGAAGAAAATACGCCTTATGGTCAAATAATTATATTTAAACCTAAATTCCTGCTGAATCACTTTTTGTATTGGTGTGTCTATTATTTCATTTGTCTTTTGTATGGAGCAACACAGAGAGTGCAAGCCCAGATTGCTGGTTTTCAGAGAACACTGACCCAATAGCTATTGGGTCAGATATTGGTATTGCTATTGGTAAATGAGTCTGTTTTCAACAAAAGCAGCAAGACAGAGAACACAGTGAACCATCTCCAGAGCAATGCCCACCTCCATAACCCCTCCCCCTGGAGTGCAGTTCTGTGATATACAAAGAGAGCTAAATGTACTATCAATAAAGCACACAACATAGCAGGGGGTGAAATAGCCAAGCCATTTTCCATTCACTCGGGCTAACAATGTATAAATGATTCTTGATACAGCTACTCATGACTTACACTGTCATCCTTAACCAATAGAAAAAACCTAGTTTATTCTGTTTTTTCATTCTCTGTGGGTATACAGAATGCATTCTATGTATGTATCTACATATATGAGTGTGCGCATGGGTGTGCACATGCATAGATACATATGCCATTTACAATATTTTGCTGCAACAGAAATTTCTTTTTCAAAAAGTTCTAAAATACTATATATTCATATAACTATAGACTCATATTTAAACACAAGGATAATTATACATACACAATACAACACATGGGGTGATAATATCCATGTGATAAATTGTATTTATCATGGATTTTTGACTGTCTCATCTGCACTCTGCCCACTCATCTTAGGTCCCAAATTTCAGAACACCTTCAACCAATGTCTATTCATAAAAAGCCACCTGTTTGTTTCTTTCTTCCTTTCACTCACGTGTCATTTGCTTAGCAAAATGACAATGGTCAGAATCTCAAGTCAAACAGTCACCAGTCCTGAACTTCTGACAGATTTAAAGTCTATCTTAAGACTTTGGAGAGCTGGAAAAGGGGCACTAAAAGCCACTGAAATAGGAAGGTCTCCCTTTCCCCATGAAACATTCTGTACTTGCTTCTAGTCCTGAAAGATTGGAGATACAATAACAGATTTTAGAATTGTGACTTATTATGTATAGAAAACTATTTAAAATCATTTATAGAAAGTGTTGAGAATGTAATTATTTTAATTTCCTGCTTCCTTTTAGCCTTGTGCAGTTGGACTCGCAGTAACTACAGCACCTGGCTTTACAGATGAATAAATGCATTAAATACTCTCAATTAGATTTTTTTTTTAAATCTCTTTAAAATTCTATAACTACACCGCACGACAGAGTATACAATGCAACAGTGTGACATAAAAGCTGTACTGGATCTTGAGTAGGATGACCTGTATCACTCTCTAAGGGTTTTGATGTTTGTGGGTACTGCAGTATTTCCCAAAACATGTCAATATAACCTGTATCCACAACACATTTTTTCTATATCTATTATTACAAAAACACACTGATTCGAGAACTTGATAAAGCTTAATGAATTGCAGCCTCATCCTTATAGGACCTAAGTTCATGCCTCCAACCCTTAACTTTTTAAAAAGAATTTCAATTGAACTGGTGAATTTCAATTGTTCAGCCATCAAGAGCTATAACTCAGAATACTGAGGTATTTTTATTCTAGCTGAAGAATGAAAAGAAAAAATCACAGAAGATCAAACTAAACAGACAGTCATTAGAAAAGACAAGAAAGGATAGTAATTTTCTTAAGAATTAAAATGTTGGGACTGTGTACATGGTTGGTGTTGAGTGCCCAAACAGCATTTTAGAATACTATCCTTTCATCTTTGATTTCAGATGACATTTATAAATGTTTTGGAGTTATCTTTAAAGCCAAACAGGAAACCATTTTTCTGTCCCACAAGAATTTTCAAAAATTTGAAAATATTTCTTATCTCAAATGGGGATGAAAAGTCAAAATCTCAAAAAATGTCATGAACTGATAAATGACCAAAATTCAGACCTGGACAGTCAAAATGTTTCATTGTGATAATTTCTAAAACATTTCATTTTTATTTCAACCTTTCACTAAAATTTCTACATGAAAAAGCTTTTCATGTTGAAAAAATGAAACATTTTCCTTCAAAAATGTCAAACTAGGATATCTTGACAATTTTTAACCTTCTTTCAACATTTTTTCAAATTGGGAGAGTTGTCAAAACTGATCCTTTTCCACAATTTGGTGTTGACAAATCAGTGTTTGCTGACAAAAAATTTTTAAAAAAATTCTCCACTTATCTGTAAGCTTATATCATCACAGAAAACACTCAAAGAAAACACTCAATAAACATATTGCCATGAGCTGCTGGGCACAGTTAATTCTCTCTCTCTCTCAGACCCCCCCCCCCCACACGTTATAGGCCAAATTCAGTTCTGATTAATGGGGGCGGGGGGGGGTAAATCCCTAGAATACAATGAAGCTGTACTGGTGAAACCAAGAAGAGAATTTAGCCATATACAATATGACACCCACTCAACAAATATCAGTCATATATGTTCACTGATGTTCCTCTGTAGAAAAAAAAGACTGCCTCAATCTCTTTGAAAAATTCTGAAATTGAGGTTTTTCCAGACCCCATCTGACACACATAAAGCTTTTGAGCAGTTTCCTTTAGATTTTTAATGTAAACAAACAAATCCTTTGTTCCTAGCTCATCCTCTACTCGCTAATAAAAGTGGAAGCCTAAATTGAATGGATTGCTTTTCTGCTTAT